>CM068370.1:263387880-263987880 GCA_034769895.1 Magicicada septendecula | reverse complement strand
GTCTTCGCGAGACTGGTTTTCAATATATACCACTTATGAAAACTTTTAATTATTTAAACATTTATTAAAATATTAATAGAGAACATTTATTACTTTAATTGATTCTATTATTTAATGTCTCAATTAATACAAAATTTTCTAATTACGTAACTCTCATGTTTGAAATTACTCATATAATCAATTAGTAAATATAATAAAAATATGGTTCTTCTTTGACCATTTATTTATGAGATTATTACAGTTATATTCTCTATTCTCAATGGAATTTGTAGACTTTTGTTTGGAGGTTTGTCAATGTTTCTCGACCAGAATCTATTAGGTTTTTTATTTGTTACCAGTTCCACCGGTGTATATCCCGTAGCTTCACTGTATGTAGCATTTATAGCTTGTTCAAAAAATGATATGTACTCTGCACATCGGTTATATTGTTCATTACAGTAGATGAGTAAATGTTTTCCTAACTCTTTATTTACCCTTTCAGCAAGGTTTCCTTGTGGATGTCGTATTGACGTTAACACTGGTTGTATTACGTGCTGAGTTAGCGTTTCTGTCCATGCTTTATTTTGAAATTGTTTACCATGGTCATTCAATATCTTTTTGATTTGACCATACTTCGGTACGTATTTGCGTAGTATGACATTCAGTACACTATTTGTGGTGGGTCTTCGAATAGCGTAGAGTCGAACTGCCTTGGTGAACACATCGATACATACAAGTATGTGCTTTGTACCAGCGTGAATAGCTCTCCTAAATGGGCCCAGGAAGTCTACTACTACTAATTCTCCCATTTCCTGTGTCTTTATGTTTTGCATATCTACGTATGTGTGAAGATTCGGATGTCATGCTGTTTGACATTCGTAGCATCCTTTTAAGATTGCTTTTATTCTTCTAAACATATTATTCAAAATGAAGTCTTCCTTCAAAGCTAAATGACATTTTAAAGTAGCCGCATGTGCTAAGATTTGATGACATGGTATAGTTAGTGTTTTTAGCATCTCTGGTGATAGGACTATTTTCCAATCATAATTGACGAGTTTGTACAATATACTATTTTTTATTGTATATCTACTAGATAGTGTTGATAACTTCATGTGACTTATTTGAAGATCTTTATTTTGTTCATTTGCTATATTATTTAGCAAATATTTAACTCTATCATCTGTTTGATATGTAATATTTAATATCTTAACATCGTTACATTTATTTATACTACTTATTATTCCCCCTTGTGTAGGACAATAGGCATTTGACAACATTCTTTCCTGTTGTGTATTGTTTGTATCGTTTAGGGTGGCACGCAGCTCCTGTGAGTGCAGGTCGTTTAACAAGCCGTTCCGTACCGGTATTTTGTTTGTGTATGGATGGTTTTGAAACCTGTCCGAGCTGGCGTTTGGCTAAACTTCTGCAGTCATTCATTTTTCTTCTCCATTGTCGTGCTACGCTCACCCCCTCTCTCTTTGGAAGTTGACGGGCGTGTCAATTGTTTCACAATTTTATTTTCATAATTATTTTTATTATTATTATGATTATTATTTGAATTTATATTATGTACATTTGCATTGTACGGTTTTACGTGTTTTTTCGACGTACCTGGATGTGAGTACGCTCCTTTATGTGGAGTTGGATTACCTTTTTCAAAGGGTTGTTTATTTCTTTCCTATTATCTTCTTTCTTCGCAAGCTGGGTCGATTTGTGCTGTATTGGATTTTGTGTAGAGTACTGCTGCTGCTGCGGCTGGTTATCTCTTCTTTCGTATTCTTTATTAACAAATTGTGATGATTGCTTTACAAGAATAAGAAGTTTCTCAATGGTTTTAACTCCTTGTGTATATACGGCAAGTCTAATGAGTCTGTCAAGATGGTAGCTTAATTTTAATAATAATTCGTGCTCCGTGAAACTTGGTCTAAGATGCTTACACCGTTCGACGAATTGTATGATGTAGTCTTCCATGGAACGTTTGCTGTTGACGTAATACCGCCCATACTCCAGCTTGTCTCGTACATCTCTCTGGGTATGTATATGCCAGTATCGATTTTCGAAGGATGCCTTGAACTGTTCACAAGTTTCTGTTTGGTCCCGAACAATCTTATACCATTTGGATGCAGTTTCCTGGAAATGTCGACTTACAAATTCTATACGGTTTCTGTCGTTTAGGTTGCTTCCTATTGTTGCCATTTCTCGTTCACACTTATGTAATAATTCTATGGGGTTCTCCCATTTATTACCTTTAAAACTAATCTTCTCTCGATCGTCTACCTTTGCAGCACACATCATTATAGCACTGGGTCGTCTCTTGACTTCTGCTCGTAGTTTTTCTACCTCCTCTTGTAGTCCATCTTTCATGTTGTTAAATTCCATGGAGTGGTGCGTAGTTTTCCTCGTGACCTCCTCCACAGCTATTTCTACTGTCTTGGTCCTCACAGTGAGTTCCTTTGTTCTGTTGGTGTTGTCCAGGATGCGCTCATTTACATCTTTGTGTCTGAGGTCTTGCTCCTGCTTTGTAATTTTAAATTTTCCATTCCACTGTTCAGCCAGTTGTCGAATGTGTTCTTTAGTTTCACGTGTTGTGTATTCAAGCTGTTCTTTACATTTACTATCAATCTTTACAGCTTGTTCATTAAGTGACTGTTGAACTTGCTGTTTGACTGCTTCAACGCGTGCAGTAAGCTCTGTTTTCAAAGTATTACTGACGAGTTCTATATTACTTTCTAATTGAGTTTTCACTTCTTCAATGGTAATTTCTAATCTATTTCTAATCTTCCTAATTTATTTTCTAATTTTTCTAACTTTTCGTTGCCACTATCTAATTTACTTTCTAATTTATCATTGCTACTTTCTAATTGAGTTTTAAGTTCTGCACTATTCGTCTTCAACTCTTCTTGAAGTCGTTTCAACATCGTTTCGAAGTCCATTGTTGGTTGCTTCGCCATTACTGTAGACTACGGTGTCCTAACCGATTCGTTATATGAATTATATTTTTAATTATTGGTCCACCGTGACTCTATATTTCTTTATTTAAATTTATTTTATTTATCAGTATTAATTTCACAACTCTTTTTCTCTCTGTACTTAATTTTACAATTTGTAATATTATTTATTACATAAATTGCATATTAATTCTTTCTACAATATTTTTGCTAATTATTTATTAGACTTTCTTTATTACCAGGGTGTCATTTACTTGTAATGATAATTAACATTTATTCTCTTTATGTCGTGGCCCCACATTGGCAGCGACAATTACTTTACAACGTTATTTTTAGACACTTCATTTGACACATATGCTCTTACTCATTTGTGCGCACTTACCCCCGTCTCGGAGGTATACTCTTCTTCTACAGTATTTAACTTGATGTTCCCCGGCTGGGTCGCAGGCTTTGGTCGTTGATTGAGTGTGGATAAGCACGTGAATAAGGTTATAAGTTTAATACAAGTAAAGAGTACAGAGGATTTAGTACTGGTTGTGAAATTAGTACGACTGTTTTAATAAAATCATACTGATTTGATTTATTCTTTAAAAATTCAAATTATCATGTTATTAATTGTTTAGTGTGGGTTAATTATTATTTGAACCCTTATATTCAATCTGAATATAATGCACTTATAACGTATTTAAATCTTATTTCATATAATTCTAAGACATAGTATACACATACACAAATCATATAAGACCTGAAATTTTACACAGACATATAACATATAACACATATAATTATTATAAAAACGTGATTAATACGTATAAAATTCCATATTCATCTTGTCTTCGCGAGACTGGTTTTCAATATATACCACTTATGAAAACTTTTAATTATTTAAACATTTATTAAAATATTAATAGAGAACATTTATTACTTTAATTGATTCTATTATTTAATGTCTCAATTAATACAAAATTTTCTAATTACGTAACTCTCATGTTTGAAATTACTCATATAATCAATTAGTAAATATAATAAAAATATGGTTCTTCTTTGACCATTTATTTATGAGATTATTACAGTTATATTCTCTATTCTCAATGGAATTTGTAGACTTTTGTTTGGAGGTTTGTCAATGTTTCTCGACCAGAATCTATTAGGTTTTTTATTTGTTACCAGTTCCACCGGTGTATATCCCGTAGCTTCACTGTATGTAGCATTTATAGCTTGTTCAAAAAATGATATGTACTCTGCACATCGGTTATATTGTTCATTACAGTAGATGAGTAAATGTTTTCCTAACTCTTTATTTACCCTTTCAGCAAGGTTTCCTTGTGGATGTCGTATTGACGTTAACACTGGTTGTATTACGTGCTGAGTTAGCGTTTCTGTCCATGCTTTATTTTGAAATTGTTTACCATGGTCATTCAATATCTTTTTGATTTGACCATACTTCGGTACGTATTTGCGTAGTATGACATTCAGTACACTATTTGTGGTGGGTCTTCGGATAGCGTAGAGTCGAACTGCCTTGGTGAACACATCGATACATACAAGTATGTGCTTTGTACCAGCGTGAATAGCTCTCCTAAATGGGCCCAGGAAGTCTACTACTACTAATTCTCCCATTTCCTGTGTCTTTATGTTTTGCATATCTACGTATGTGTGAAGATTCGGATGTCATGCTGTTTGACATTCGTAGCATCCTTTTAAGATTGCTTTTATTCTTCTAAACATATTATTCAAAATGAAGTCTTCCTTCAAAGCTAAATGACATTTTAAAGTAGCCGCATGTGCTAAGATTTGATGACATGGTATAGTTAGTGTTTTTAGCATCTCTGGTGATAGGACTATTTTCCAATCATAATTGACGAGTTTGTACAATATACTATTTTTTATTGTATATCTACTAGATAGTGTTGATAACTTCATGTGACTTATTTGAAGATCTTTATTTTGTTCATTTGCTATATTATTTAGCAAATATTTAACTCTATCATCTGTTTGATATGTAATATTTAATATCTTAACATCGTTACATTTATTTATACTACTTATTATTCCCCCTTGTGTAGGACAATAGGCATTTGACAACATTCTTTCCTGTTGTGTATTGTTTGTATCGTTTAGGGTGGCACGCAGCTCCTGTGAGTGCAGGTCGTTTAACAAGCCGTTCCGTACCGGTATTTTGTTTGTGTATGGATGGTTTTGAAACCTGTCCGAGCTGGCGTTTGGCTAAACTTCTGCAGTCATTCATTTTTCTTCTCCATTGTCGTGCTACGCTCACCCCCTCTCTCTTTGGAAGTTGACGGGCGTGTCAATTGTTTCACAATTTTATTTTCATAATTATTTTTATTATTATTATGATTATTATTTGAATTTATATTATGTACATTTGCATTGTACGGTTTTACGTGTTTTTTCGACGTACCTGGATGTGAGTACGCTCCTTTATGTGGAGTTGGATTACCTTTTTCAAAGGGTTGTTTATTTCTTTCCTATTATCTTCTTTCTTCGCAAGCTGGGTCGATTTGTGCTGTATTGGATTTTGTGTAGAGTACTGCTGCTGCTGCGGCTGGTTATCTCTTCTTTCGTATTCTTTATTAACAAATTGTGATGATTGCTTTACAAGAATAAGAAGTTTCTCAATGGTTTTAACTCCTTGTGTATATACGGCAAGTCTAATGAGTCTGTCAAGATGGTAGCTTAATTTTAATACTAATTCGTGCTCCGTGAAACTTGGTCTAAGATGCTTACACCGTTCGACGAATTGTATGATGTAGTCTTCCATGGAACGTTTGCTGTTGACGTAATACCGCCCATACTCCAGCTTGTCTCGTACATCTCTCTGGGTATGTATATGCCAGTATCGATTTTCGAAGGATGCCTTGAACTGTTCACAAGTTTCTGTTTGGTCCCGAACAATCTTATACCATTTGGATGCAGTTTCCTGGAAATGTCGACTTACAAATTCTATACGGTTTCTGTCGTTTAGGTTGCTTCCTATTGTTGCCATTTCTCGTTCACACTTATGTAATAATTCTATGGGGTTCTCCCATTTATTACCTTTAAAACTAATCTTCTCTCGATCGTCTACCTTTGCAGCACACATCATTATAGCACTGGGTCGTCTCTTGACTTCTGCTCGTAGTTTTTCTACCTCCTCTTGTAGTCCATCTTTCATGTTGTTAAATTCCATGGAGTGGTGCGTAGTTTTCCTCGTGACCTCCTCCACAGCTATTTCTACTGTCTTGGTCCTCACAGTGAGTTCCTTTGTTCTGTTGGTGTTGTCCAGGATGCGCTCATTTACATCTTTGTGTCTGAGGTCTTGCTCCTGCTTTGTAATTTTAAATTTTCCATTCCACTGTTCAGCCAGTTGTCGAATGTGTTCTTTAGTTTCACGTGTTGTGTATTCAAGCTGTTCTTTACATTTACTATCAATCTTTACAGCTTGTTCATTAAGTGACTGTTGAACTTGCTGTTTGACTGCTTCAACGCGTGCAGTAAGCTCTGTTTTCAAAGTATTACTGACGAGTTCTATATTACTTTCTAATTGAGTTTTCACTTCTTCAATGGTAATTTCTAATCTATTTCTAATCTTCCTAATTTATTTTCTAATTTTTCTAACTTTTCGTTGCCACTATCTAATTTACTTTCTAATTTGTCATTGCTACTTTCTAATTGAGTTTTAAGTTCTGCACTATTCGTCTTCAACTCTTCTTGAAGTCGTTTCAACATCGTTTCGAAGTCCATTGTTGGTTGCTTCGCCATTACTGTAGACTACGGTGTCCTAACCGATTCGTTATATGAATTATATTTTTAATTATTGGTCCACCGTGACTCTATATTTCTTTATTTAAATTTATTTTATTTATCAGTATTAATTTCACAACTCTTTTTCTCTCTGTACTTAATTTTACAATTTGTAATATTATTTATTACATAAATTGCATATTAATTCTTTCTACAATACTTTTGCTAATTATTTATTAGATTTTCTTTATTACCAGGGTGTCATTTACTTGTAATGATAATTAACATTTATTCTCTTTATGTCGTGGCCCCACATTGGCAGCGACAATTACTTTACAACGTTATTTTTAGACACTTCCTTTGACACATATGCTCTTACTCATTTGTGCGCACTTACCCCCGTCTCGGAGGTATACTCTTCTTCTACAGTATTTACCTTGATGTTCCCCGGCTGGGTCGCAGGCTTTGGTCGTTGATTGAGTGTGGATAAGCACGTGAATAAGGTTATAAGTTTTAATACAAGTAAAGAGTACAGAGGATTTAGTACTGGTTGTGAAATTAGTACGACTGTTTTAATAAAATCATACTGATTTGATTTATTCTTTAAAAATTCAAATTATCATGTTATTAATTGTTTAGTGTGGGTTAATTATTATTTGAACCCTTATATTCAATCTGAATATAATGCACTTATAACGTGTTTAAATCTTATTTCTTATAATTCTAAGACATAGTATACACTTACAAAAATCATATAAGACCTGAAATATTACACAGACATATAACATATAACACATATAATTATTATAATAACGTGATTAATACGTATAAAATTCAATATTCATCTTGTCTTCGCAAGCGTCGTTTTCAATATATACCACTTAATAAAAACTTTTAATTACTTAAACATTTATTAAAATATTAATAGAGAACATTTATTACTTTAATTGATTCTATTATTTAATGTCTCAATTAATACAAAATTTTCTAATTACGTAACTCTCATGTTTGAAATTACTCATATAATCAATTAGTAAATATAATAAAAATATGGTTCTTCTTTGACCATTTATTTATGAGATTATTACAGTTATATTCTCTATTCTCAATTATATTTTGAACAATTATTTATTCATTATGCAAATTTAAAAATATATTAATATTCTTGTAAACTTGTGTATGGAAACTAGAGCTTTTTCGATAGACCTCAGAGTCATTTATAATATTAAATAAATGTCTGACTTCACCTGCATTTTTCTGCAACCATTTAACTTTGTTGTTACCGTCATCTGGACTCTCGAGTTTGTTGATCCTCTTTGGTATCACCTTCTCTGTCTCTGCGTCGTTGAATTCCTCGCTCCGTCTCCTGGATGCTGAGTTCTGACGTGGACCTCTAGTCGTGATGATGTACGGTTGGATGTAGCTGCATGTGCTGTCCCTGCGTCCTCTCGTCTTCTCTTTCTAGTTCCTCTCCTCTTCTTTTCTTGTCCCTCGTAGATGTCTAGAAGTTCTATGTGGACTTCTCGAATTTCATCGTAGTTATAACTCTCGTAGATTCGTTAGTATAGTCTTTTTAAAATCACTCGTGTCCATTAATAATTGCACGGACGTAAAGCCGGTTCCATCGCACTTCAGTTTATTGAATACTGTTCAAAACATTTATAATCTTTGTAAAATGTATGGTATCGAGATGCGTGGATTGCGCGCACTAACTGAGCTTGATCTGAAAATCATCTGAGAAAGAGTGTGTCGCTCGCTGCTGCTGCCGTCGTTGAAATTCCTGTTGGAAACTGTTTTGACAACATTGAACAGGTCGGCGCGTCGGTTTAATCGTTACTTTCAACCAACGCGTTTTTCTATGAAGCGCACACTTTTTTATAAATGTTATTTCACCAATCGTTCGGTATAATATTAAACTTTGTTTATGCAAATTATGAATGTTAAGGTGTGTAAATTATGGCAGTTATGGCAAAATTTCACACGGTGTCTGAACGGTTCTTACGATTAAGGACCACTTAACGCCAAACTGAAGCGCCAGGCGTCAGCTATGTCTTTACGTATGTCGCTGATTCGTGTGACTTCTGGTTCTCGTTCAGTACATAAAAAACTGTGTAAAATCTTCCACCCTCGTTTGCATAATTCAACCTGTCTGTCGTTTACACATGTACAAATACACACATACGCAGACTGATACACAGGCGGCCGCATGTCTTTCTGACGTCACCTCTGCCGGTCAGCGCGTGTCAATTTCTCCCCTTCGTTACGTTTAAAAACCAACTAAGCTATGTGCTTCCATATGCATGCTTACTTACAATATTTAATTTATTTAAAATTAAATACTACGTTTATTTCTTACATTATTTCTTATACCTAACGTATATTTATTATATTACTTTTATTATGTACATCTTATATATTTCATACGTGCTTTCGTATGTTATCATACCTCAGTCAGGGGTTGATACATATACTTATGATAAACGTATCGTTGCATAAATTCCCCTGCCGGGTAAAATAAAATTTGAATTTTATTTCTTTACTCAGAAATTATGTGTTTTATTAATTACAACTCACAATTAGTGGTTATAAGGGTTCTTAAATTTTTTTGTTCACTTTCCCTGGGTGGATTACGTCCCTCCCATGGATTTATAAGTTGACTTTTTATTTATTCATCCATAGAATAACGGAATTCTGATGCATGGTACTTTCCAATAATCTTGCTTCTTGTCGGATCGTAGACGATAAAAATGTGTGTCGTCCTTTCTTCCTTTGTAATAAGTAGGGTCTCTCGTACAGTCTGAATAGTTTCTTTGCTGTATTGTCGATTCGTTTTCCCACTGGATTTCTTCTTAGTAGCACTCTCTCTCCTTCATGGAATGTGATGAGTTTGTGCGTTCTGTTGAACCTCTCGATCCTCTTTTCTCCAAATTTTTCCATCCTCTTCTTCGCATTGTCGTACTTGTGACTCAATGGAATTTGTAGATTTTTGTTTGGAGGTTTGTCAATGTTTCTCGACCAGAATCTATTAGGTTTTTTATTTGTTACCAGTTCCACCGGTGTATATCCCGTAGCTTCACTGTATGTAGCATTTATAGCTTGTTCAAAAAATGATATGTACTCTGCACATCGGTTATATTGTTCATTACAGTAGATGAGTAAATGTTTTCCTAACTCTTTATTTACCCTTTCAGCAAGGTTTCCTTGTGGATGTCGTATTGACGTTAACACTGGTTGTATTACGTGCTGAGTTAGCGTTTCTGTCCATGCTTTATTTTGAAATTGTTTACCATGGTCATTCAATATCTTTTTGATTTGACCATACTTCGGTACGTATTTGCGTAGTATGACATTCAGTACACTTTTTGTGGTGGGTCTTCGAATAGCGTAGAGTCGAACTGCCTTGGTTAACACATCGATACATACAAGTATGTGCTTTGTACCAGCGTGAATAGCTCTCCTAAATGGGCCCAGGAAGTCTACTACTACTAATTCTCCCATTTCCTGTGTCTTTATGTTTTGCATATCTACGTATGTGTGAAGATTCGGATGTCATGCTGTTTGACATTCGTAGCATCCTTTTAAGATTGCTTTTATTCTTCTAAACATAATATTCAAAATGAAGTCTTCCTTCAAAGCTAAATGACATTTTAAAGTAGCCGCATGTGCTAAGATTTGATGACATGGTATAGTTAGTGGTT
Source organism: Magicicada septendecula (assembly GCA_034769895.1). Classification (NCBI taxonomy): domain Eukaryota; kingdom Metazoa; phylum Arthropoda; class Insecta; order Hemiptera; family Cicadidae; genus Magicicada; species Magicicada septendecula. The sequence continues at coordinate 263,977,511 of CM068370.1, read as the reverse complement.
TTAGCATCTCTGGTGATAGGACTATTTTCCAATCATAATTGACGAGTTTGTACAATATACTATTTTTTATTGTATATCTACTAGATAGTGTTGATAACTTCATGTGACTTATTTGAAGATCTTTATTTTGTTCATTTGCTATATTATTTAGCAAATATTTAACTCTATCATCTGTTTGATATGTAATATTTAATATCTTAACATCGTTACATTTATTTATACTACTTATTATTCCCCCTTGTGTAGGATAATAGCCATTTGACAACATTCTTTCCTGTTGTGTATTGTTTGTATCGTTTAGGGTGGCACGCAGCTCCTGTGAGTGCAGGTCGTTTAACAAGCCGTTCCGTATCGGTATTTTGTTTGCATATGGATGGTTTTGAAACCTGTCTGAGCTGGCGTTTGGCTACACTTCTGCAGTCATTCATTTTTCTTCTCCATTGTCGTGCTACGCTCACCCCCTCTCTCCTTGGAAGTTGACGGGCGTGTCGATTGTTTCACAATTTTATTTTCATAATTATTTTTAGAATTATTATAATTATTATTTGCATTTGTATTATGTACATTTGCATTGTACGGTTTTACGTGTTTTTTCGACGTACCTGGATGTGAGTACGCTCCTTTATGTGGAGTTGGATTACCTTTTTCAAAGGGTTGTTTATATTCTTTCTTATTATCTTCTTTCTTCGCGAACTAGGTCGCTTTGTGCTGTATTGGATTTTGTGTAGAGTACTGCTGCTGCTGCGGCTGGTTATCTCTTCTTTCGTATTCTTTATTAACAAATTGTGATGATTGCTTTACAAGAATAAGAAGTTCCTCAATGGTTTTAACTCCTTGGGTATATACGGCAAGTCTAATGTGTCTGTCAAAATGGTAGCTAAATTTTAATACTAATTCGTGCTCCGTGAAACTTGGTCTAAGATGCTTACACCGTTCGACGAATTGTATGATGTAGTCTTCCATGGAACGTTTGCTGTTGACGTAATACCGCCCATACTCCAGCTGGTCTCGTACCTCTCTCTGGGTATGTATATGCCAGTATCGATTTTCGAAGGATGCCTTGAACTGTTCACAAGTTTCTGTTTGGTCCCGAACAATCGTATACCATTTGGATGCAGTTTCCTGGAAATGTCGACTTACAAATTCTATACGGTCTCTGTCGTTTAGGTTGCTTCCTATTGTTGCCATTTCTCGTTCACACTTATGTAAAAATTCTATGGGGTTCTCCCATTTATTACCTTTAAAACTAATCTTCTATCGATCGTCTACCTTTGCAGCACACATCATTATAGCACTGTGTCGTCTTTTGACTTCTACTGTACTAGCACAGCTATTTCTACTGTCTTGGTCCTCACAGTGAGTTCCTTTGTTCTATTGGTGTTGTCCAGGATGCGCTCATTTACATCTTTGTGTCTGAGGTCTTGCTCCTGCTTTGTAATTTTAAATTTTCCATTCCACTGTTCAGCCAGTTGTCGAATGTGTTCTTTAGTTTCACGTGTTGTATATTCACGCTGTTCTTTAAATTTACTATCAATCTTTACAGCTTGTTCATTAAGTGACTGTTGAACTCGCTGTTTGACTGCTTCAACGCGTGCAGTAAGCTCTGTTGTCAAAGTATTACTGACGAGTTCTATATTACTTTCTGATTGAGTTTTCACTTCTTCAATGGTAATTTCTAATCTATTTCTAATCTTCCTAAATTATTTTCTAATTTTTCTAACTTTTCATTGCCACTATCTAATTTACTTTCTAATTTTTCATTATTCCTTTCTAATTTACTTTCTAATTTTTCATTGCTACTTTCTAATTGAGTTTTAAGTTCTGCACTATTCGTCTTCAACTCTTCTTGAAGTCGTTTAAACATCGTTTCGAAGTCCATTGTTGGTTGCTTCGCCATTACTGTAGACTACGGTGTCCTAACCGATTCGTTATATGAATTATATTTTTAATTATTGGTCCACCGTGACTCTATATTTTTTTATTTAAATTTATTTTATTTATCAGTATTAATTTCACAACTCTTTTTCTCTCTGTACTTAATTTTATAATTTGTAATATTATTTATTACATAAATTGCCTTTTATTCTTTCTTCAATATTTTTGCTAATTATTTATTAGACTTTCTTTATTACCAGGGTGTCATTTACTTGTAATGATAATTAGCATTTATTCTCTTTATGTCGTGGCCCCACATTGGCAGCGACAATTACTTTACAACGTTATTTTTAGACACTTCCTTTGACACATATGCTCTTACTCATTTGTGCGCACTTACCCACGTCTCGGAGGTATACTCTTCTTCTACAGTATTTACCTTGATGTTCCCCGGCTGGGTCGCAGGCTTTGGTCGTTGATTGAGTGTGGATAAGCACGTGAATAAGGTTATAAGTTTTAATACAAGTAAAGAGTACAGAGGATTTAGTACTGGTTGTGAAATTAGTACGACTGTTTTAATAAAATCATACTGATTTGATTTATTCTTTAAAAATTCAAATTATCATGTTATTAATTGTTTAGTGTGGGTTAATTATTATTTGAACCCTTATATTCAATCTGAATATAATGCACTTATAACGTGTTTAAATCTTATTTCTTATAATTCTAAGACATAGTATACACATACAAAAATCATATAAGACCTGAAATATTACACAGACATATAACATATAACACATATAATTATTATAATAACGTGATTAATACGTATAAAATTCCATATTCATCTTGTCTTCGCAAGCGTGGTTTTCAATATGTACCACTTAATAAAAACTTGTAATTATTTAAACATTTATTAAAATATTAATAGAGAACATTTTTTACTTTAATTGATTCTATTATTTAATGTCTCAATTAATACAAAATTTTCTAATTACGTAACTCTCATGTTTGAAATTACTCATATAATCAATTACTAAATGTAATAAAAATATGGTTCTTCCTTGACCATTTATTTATGAGATTATTACAGTTATATTCTCTATTCTCAATTATATTTTGAACAATTATTTATTCATTATGCAGATTTAAATATATATTAATGTTCTTGTAAACTTGTGTATGGAAAGTAGAGCTTTTTCGATAGACCTCAGAGTCATTTGTAATATTAAATAAATGTCTGACTTCACCTGCATTTTTCTGCAACCATTTAACTTTGTTGTTACCGTCATCTGGACTCTCGAGTTTGTTGATCCTCTTTGGTATCACCTTCTCTGTCTCTGCGTCGTTGAATTCCTCGCTCCGTCTCCTGGATGCTGAGTTCTGACGTGGACCTTATAACAATTTGTATTAAGTGTAATGGGGTGTTGTAACCTATTTCTAGGATACTCTCCTTTAAGCCCTACTGTTGGAGTCGTCGATTTATAACAATTAGCTAGATGTTTAGTAGTGTAAAAGTGTTGTATGCTGTCGGGCGTTACCTCCGCGCACTTTTTGTTACTTACTGTTGACTCGATCCTCTGCGGTGATGTAGTCCTGTAACACAACTTAATACTATGTTTTTTTGTGGGCGCCACTTGGAATCGTTTGTTCCAAGAATAAAATGTGATTATTAAAGAAATTAAAATTTTTAAATCTTGCTTCTACGAAAAAATATAAACAAGTCAGTTTAGCTTGGATAAATCAGGTAAGTTTAATGATTCTTCAAAAACAAACAAATCGTCTGAAGGACTAACATTCATAAAAAAATTATACAATTGCAGAGTTACTAACGAGAAAAAAAAATTTACAAGTTATTATTATTATTATTATTGACAATTTTATGTATCCAATCTAGTATCGGCTAGTATTTTCAAATTTTTACTCAGTTGAAAAGCATGAGTTTAATACGTGAAAAAATCTTTATTCTCAGGACGTGACTCCTTTGAACTACCAAGACATATCAATAAGATGCCTTACAAGAAAAAATTAAGTGATTTGAAGGTGTGTGTGTCATGCGCAGTACAACTGTGTGATAAATGTAACCAGGTAAAAAAATGACTTTAATTTTGGTAACTCACGTTCCAATGGTTAATTAATCTCGCACAGGACACTCCTCTCGGGTAGTTTTTCAATCTCGCCTCTGCATGTGTGCACTGAATCTATTTTAAGTCAAAATTGCGATCATTTACTATTTCCGCACTTTTTGTGAAAACGTTTGACAGTAGATTCTCGTTCAAACCCCGCCACTACAAATCAGCTGCTCCGCGTTGATTCCCAAATTGGCCGCCACAGCGCTGATTCCCTTGCAGTATCGAGAAAGGCTTTGTGTTTGTTTGTTTACGTTAAGGGAGTTATTGTCAAGTTAGTCTGTCTATGCGAACACAGCAGAATTGGTTCTCTATTTAAAGTTTTGGTCCCTCCTGGGCCGTTGACGTTCTGGCTGCGTGATTTCTATTAAAATTTGCCGTGTTGCTGCCCTATTTCAGTAACACATTGGCGTAGATTCTTGTAGAGGTTATGTCAGTCTGTTTGTCAATGTACGGGAAAAGCCTTTCTTCGTGTCTTGTCGATTTCTCGCCTCTCGGTTCGCCTTAGCTGCGTTGATCAGTGTCGTGGGTGATGCATCTGTTTTGGAGTTCAAGCTTCAAGTGTTTTTCGGGTCGAAATTGATCTCTCTTTTATACTAACTCAGGCTGATTGTTTCCATTGACTTCCGGTATATTTGTGTAAAAATTCCTTCTAGATTGTTCGAGAATAAACGAAATGGAACATCATGGAACAATTTTAACTTCCGTCGAAGCTTTTAGAACAAATTTCTTATTCTTCACACTAAGGATATTTCAAAAATTACTCTGGTATTTATCAAACAGTTTTACATTAGTAATCACAATTTGTATGCCATTATTACATTTAGATTCTCTGTTTTCAACTGAATCTAGTGATACTAATTATGATTGGTTTTTAAATAAATTAACTCTAATAAATAACACAATATACAACTCTCACCTTGGGTTGTTGTCATTAAAATTCAATTTTTTAGAAAAAAATTGTTGTAAAACTATTATGTTTCTTCCACAATCTGAACATATAACATTGCTATCTTCCTATAACAAAACAAACAAATTTTAACATATATAATACATAAATAATTACAATTTTACCTGGCCCTTGTCCATGGCCTAGGTTTTTGTCAATGTTATAACACAATAATTAGTCTCTTTCTTTAACATATGTAGTATTTCACTAGTGTACACTCAGAGTTTATTATATTGTCTGTCTTTTGTGATACCTGGTTACTCTTTACACATATTATTTTTATTACAGGATGACATAGCATCATATTGATTGGTCTTGAGATGCCCTTTTTCATGGTGTGACAAACCTCACTCTTATAAGTTAAATTCTTTCATAATTAATCTTATTTTCAACTGAGTTTGTTCGTTTTTAAGGTATACTGAAGTATTGTACCATTCTATTTTATTTTTGTCAACATTTTGTAAATATTTAGCCAGATATGACTATTTTTTGTACTGGTTGATTGGCTCCAGCCATACATGGTATAGGTAAATATTTTGCTAACTTGACTATTACAATGTTAAAGTTAGTCAAATATATTAGTATAGTCGCTTTATATTATATTTCAACTTTCTAATGCAATTTGGTTGCATTTTGGCAACATTAAATCCATAAATCATACAATATTATATGCCTACCACAGGTTTTTGGCTATTTTGACTGACTTTTATTCATTTGACAGCTTTCTTTGTTTAAGATAAATTGTTCACTTTTGTCTGCTTGACAATTACATATAGTTTTTATTTCAATTTGATAATAATTAATTTTTACATGAAATCTGAGTGTTTGGTCTCAAATCCAACACATTAATATTTTTTGGTCATAAAAAATATATAATTTTTATTTTAACTTAGATTCTTTTTAACAATGTATTTAAGTCATTTAATACATTTATTTTATTTACATTACATAATATAATAATGGATCATGTCCATTCATTCACAAAAATTAGTTCTTAATACTCTATTCAGAGTTATAAAACTTAATAATTAATGACTTCATTTTGGTTGATTCTGACATTATTTGTCTCTCTTATAGTATCTTATGGTTTTTTCACTGTTATTCACTTTAATAATATATATGGGGTTTGTGTCTTAGTCACAGTCTAGTCGTTTTTCATGTTAGTAGTAATAATTATTAGACAATATTACAAAATTTTTTAGGACTACTTGGGTTTGATACTGTTCACCTCACTTTCCTCTTATGATAATTGCTATGTAAATGGTTTCCTTTATGGAACGTTCTGTGACGTTACATATGCCTCTCCGTTAAAGTTGATAATTTTTGAAAAACATATCTTTGGTTTTGATGAAATTATCATCTCTATATTAACCTTTTATTAGCTTCTTTATATTTCATTCTTTTATCTTATAATTAAATTCCTGTACTACTCCTTTAATATATTAATCCAACTCAATATTCCTAGTTCGTTCTTTGTCGTAACACCTATTCCTTTCCTTTTTACCTTGATGTTAATTAATTAATCTTTGATATAATTCCCTATCAATTCCCTAACTTTCATAGAGGGTTGGGAGTCAGAGTGGCTCGCTATGGCATACATTCTCTGCCCTTCCCTATCTATAACTACTGAAATCAGAGGCAACACATCCCTGTCCAGAAAATAATAATTGCACCTTTGCAACAAATAATAATAATAATAATAATAAAAATACAATATTCAAAGATCATAGGCTCCTACACATAAATTCCCTTTCTTAAACTCTTCTGATTAATTCACAATTATATTAATATATCGTTCTCCGCAGGTAAAATTATCGTTTAAAATCATTCAATGTTAATAGCTATATTCATATTCATCATTACCTCCTTATGTAACACAGTGTTTTCCTTTTTTTTTTCATTTATTATTTCCATTTAGTATCAAATATATGACAGTATTTCTCCTTCTTTTCTCCTTTACTAAGTGTCCGTCTCGTAATATTTATTAATTATAATCTCTCTCCTTCTATAAGTACGGGTAAGCTGGTAAATATACGTTGACATGGCTATTGGAAATAAATCTTGCCTATGGTGGAATGTGTCCATCTCGTAATATTTATTAATAATAATCTCTCTCCTTCTCTAAGTACGGGTAAGCTGGTAAATATACGTTGACTTGGCTATTGGAAATAAATCTTGCCTATGGTGGAAAGTGTCCATCTCGTAATATTTATTAATAATAATCATTATACAATAATATTTATATTTATTTAATAATCTCTACCTCCTTTCTAATTGTGAGTAAGTTAAAAAATTCACGTTAACATGTTTAGTCAAGGTACCTTCTCAATGATGCTGTATTTGACTTTGGTTTTGATCATGGTACTTGCTCACTGATTGAGTATTTGACTTGTGATTTTTAATCATGGTACTTTTTCAATGATGTTTGGTTATACGTACCTTTTACTCTGTTCACCTCGTAGGTATTGTTTTTATTGTCTCTGGTGATCGTGAAAGGTCCTGTATATAAGAGTAGCAATTTCCTCGTTATGCCTTGTATAGCACTGGGCAATTCTCTATTTTTAACTAACACCTTTTCTCCTACCTCATATTTAATTGCCTTGGGCTGTGATTTGACATATTTTTTCCGCTGCTGTTCCGTTTTTTCTAACACCTTGTTATAAAATTTTTCCCTTTCAAATTGGTATGCGGGTTCGTTGGGAAAACTAATAATTTCTTTTATCTCTCGTGGTGGGGGTCTTTCGAACATAACTGTGTATGGCGACACCTCGATGGTATTGTGATGTGAGAAATTGAGAAAATCCTCGGTTGATGCTACGTATTCATGCCATCTTTTCTGCTCGTTATGGCAGTATGTTCTCAGTAACCGTCCTACCTCCCTTAACACTCTCTCGGCTGGGTTACTATTCGGGTGATATACGGACGTCTTGTACGTTTTTATTCCGTGTTCTCCCAGGTTTTCCTTCCAAAGTTTTCCCCTAAACTGGGTACCGTGGTCCGTAATTATAGAATACGGTCGGCCTACCTCCATTATATATCGCTCTATAATGATGTCTATTATTTTCCTGGTCGTTGCCCTAGTTATTGGGTATAGCTTGGTATATTTGCTAAAATGGTCGAAGATGATTACGATAAATTTATATCGGTGTCTCCCACCGCTGCGTGGAAGTGGTCCGCAGATATCGAGAAATACCTTTTCCAATTTTTCGGTGGATGATATGGGTATCATGACCCCTTCTTTTCTCTTGTTATCACACTTTACTTTTTGACAAATATCGCACGATCGTATCGCCAGTTGCACCTTCTTATTCAACCCTTTGATGTATGTTTGCTCTTCCAATGCCTTCCTTACTTTGAGGGCACCCATATGTCCGTACCTATCGTGATAGTCAATTATTAGCGGTCTCTCTATCGCTGGTGGAATTACTAATTTCCAATTCTCCTGGTGCGGGGTATTCCTTATAAACAAAGTGTCGTTGTGTATACAGTAATATCTATTTATGACCTCATCGCCTTCCTGTACCCTTTTTCTAATATCCCCTAATCTTGGATCGGCCTCTTGTTGTAACTTTATATCGTTTAAAATATTTTTTAAATCTTCCCTGCTCTTAATAATGTGGTAAACCTTTGCTAATTGTTCCTTTTCCCCGTCAAAGGTTTGGTCTGGTATATTGACGCGAGATAGGACGTCGGCTGCTACGTTCTGTTTGCCGGGTATATATTCCCATGTGATATTATATTCTTGCAAGGCCAAAACCCATCTCGTCAGCCTTCCATGGTTCAGCTTACAATGCTTTAAAAATGATATAGATTTGTGGTCGCTTCTAACTGTTATGGGGTACCCTAATATATATGTCCTAAATTTACCGCATGCGAAAACTACACTCAACAATTCTTTTTCGGTAGTATTGTAGTTTCGTTCGCAGCTGTTCAGCACGCGGCTAGCAAAGCTAATTACTAAATGGTTACCGTCCTGATCTTCCTGATATAGGGCTGCACCTAAACTCACGTTACTGGCATCGCAGTTTAGAAAAAATGGTTTTGTAAAGTCGGGATGATGCAACATTACTGTTTCTAAAAACTTTTCCTTTATGATATTGAGCACTCCATCTTGCTCTGGTCCCCAAGTCCATTTGTCTTTAGCTGATAACTGCTTTTGGAACCTGGCAGTTAGTTCTGAGTAATTGGACCGAAACTTTCTGTAATAGTTACAGATTCCTAAAAATGACTGAAGCTGTTTCCTATTCTTTGGGGTGGGGAACTTCTGTATGGCCTCTACCTTCTCTTTGGATGGAGTAATCCCTTGTTCTGTTAAATTAAAGCCTAAAAATTTCACCTCATTTGCAATGAATTGGGACTTGTCTAATTTGAGGGTGATATTATTCTCTGATAGTTTCTCTAACACCTGTTCAACCCTATTACAATGGTCGTCCCAATTCGCTGAAGTCACCAGTAGGTCGTCGACGTATACTGTCGTAAACTGCAGTACTTCCTGCCCCAATATTCTGTCCATTATCTTTACAAACACCGCCACAGAATTTATTAAGCCGAAGGGTAACCGCTTAAACTGATAGTTTCTGCCCTCGAATATGAATGCCATATATTTCCTACTATCAGGGTGGAGTTCTACCTGCCAGTAACCGCATACCGTATCCCATGAGCTTATATATTTGGTTCCGTGAAACTTTTTCAATATCTCCTCTATCTCCCCAGGTGATGTGCGGTCGTTAACAATCATCTTGTTGATCTCCCTAGCATCGAGACATATACGTACCTTTCCGTTCTTTTTTGGCACAGCTATGATTGGGCTGGTAAAGGGCGAATGACTATACTCGATTATGTCGTCCTCTATCATCCTGTTTAATTCTTCCCTGACTTCGTTCTTTAGCGAGTAGGCGATCGGGTACGATTTCCTGTTAAATTCCACCGGAGTTTTGAATTTTATGGTGCATTGATAATCTCTGGCTTTACCTGGAGCGTTTGAGAATATGTGTTTATAATTGTTGTATATCTTGATTAATTGTTCCGCCTGTCTCTCGCTGATCAGACCCCTTGCTTTCGTCCTTTGGAAATCCCGTATTTCTTCTAATTTTTCTAACCACAACTCTGGGTTTTCCTCCTGATATATAGGCATGTTTATTGGACGATCGGCACAATAATAATGGTTCACTATCGCTTGATAAGGTGTATTGTCTGTACCATTTCCTTGGACATCGATTAAATTATTGGTCCAAATTCCCTTGTTAGTTTTTAAAGTTATCACCTTACCTTCCAAATCTATTACTGCATTGTATGGCCTAAGTATATCGCAGCCTATTAGGATACTCATGGGTAAATTATTCGCCACTAATAACCCTATTGGTATCGTTACCCCATTACTAGTCATCTCTAATGACACCTGTTTCTTTATTGATTTATTTTGCCTCCCCGTTGCTCCGACTAGAATGATGTTATTTATAGGCAGAGTGGGTATTGGTAAATTACTATTTTGTTTGATCCTCTCTAACTCAACACTATCGATAAGTGATACATTTGACCCCGTGTCAATGAGTAATATTGCTTCTATGCCATTGATATTTGCTTTGATCTGCACGATACTATTATTCCCTTGGTTACTATTTTTAACGATATTGTCACCCTCTTCTAATAACTCCTCTCTAATATCCTTAAGATAATTATTTATTCTTAATATCATAGTCCCGTCTTTGTCCTGTCTATGTTCGTAACTAGTCACCCCATAATATTGGTTCAGTGAAGGGCGGTTTTCCTTTTCCACTGCCGCGTTTAGTTTAAATGAGCCACGGTCTCATGGGCCCGGTCTCCCGGAACATTGGGTTGCTGACCCGTCTGTGTTTCCTGCCTGACCTCGGGATTACCATTAATAGGTTGTCTATTCGTCGTGTTACCCTGGCTACCTGGCGCCTGTTGTGGGTAAAACATGTAAGTGGGTACATTGGGTGGATATGGCCGTCGGTTATTGGCCATTGTATATTTTCCTAGGGCCTATATTCATTTTGGTTTCTCCTATCGCCTCCTCCTTGGTTTCCCCCGTTACGATAACCATTACGTTGACCACAATTATTTCCCCTATAGTTATTCCCGCGATAACTATTTCCCTGATGGTAGTTTCTACCGTAATTATTCCCGGTGTAATTACCTCTGTTTGGTCCCGGATAGTTGCGGTTATTTGGACCCTGAGTGTTTTCACTTCGGCCATTTGGTGGGGTATTATTATTCTGATTATTTGTATTAAGGTTGTTACCGTTTCCACCTCCATTCCGGTTTGGTCCGTTATTGTTGTTATTGTATTCTACCTTACGATTGGGGGGTTGGTTCCTGGAACCTTCCAGTGGATTCACAATTTTCTAATAATTTGGCCAGATTGGCTATTTTGGTATAATTGGGCATCTTTGATACCATAACTGTAATGTCCAGCTAACTGCCTTACCAAACATTCTTCTGGGATCGGCGGTATCAACTTCCGTGCTAAACATACCTTTCCTAGGAAATAAGACGTCGGGGACTGTCCATGGGACGCGTCGTATTTGCCATAGAATATGTCCATTCTTACCCTGTTTTGTGCAGTCTCCGACCAATACTTCTCCTTGAACTGGCGTTTAAACTCGGCTAAATTCGTGATTTCGGGTCGTACCGCTATCCACCAGTTATCCCTAGTGTTTTTAAACGTGTCGTCTAGCATCTCCCTTATCCTGTCCCACCTTGTTTCTCTATTTCTCCCAATAAACTCTTCCATTCTTTCTAAAAATTCCATTGGGTTTCGTCGATAGTTTTGGAAGTTGATTACTTCCCTGTTTTCACCATGACACGTATGAGTATTTAATATAGGTGTGTCTCTCAGCGCATCTAATCTTTCCTGCAGGTTCTTATCTCTCTGGTCTATTTCCAGTATGCTATTTTTGTTAGTTTTTATTTGTTCGTCCAGCCTGTTAGCGATGTCATATGTTCTCTGCATCCTCTCGCTAACGTCTTTCTGGACTTCTCCCACCTCCTGCATGATGGCGTCTTGGTCCTGCCTTACTTTGTTTTCGAGATTTCTAACATCTTGTTTGGTCTCTACTGTTTGTTCCTCTATATTTTCGAAACGTGTATTGTTCCCTTCCTGTAACCTTTCCAACTGTTTCTCCATATTTTCGACCTTCCTGTCACTATCGATCTTATTATCATCAATCCTTTTGTTTACTGTTTCGTACTTTATGCTAATTTCTTTTTTCAGGGACTCTATACATTTTTTATTCTCCTCCTGAAATAGCTCTAGTTTTTTCCCATTGTCATTTATTTTCTCGGTTATATCCTCCCTTAAAGATTCTATGTTTTTGTCTAATTTCTCCTTATCTTCCAGTCTATTTTTATTATTCTCCTCCTTCAGGGATTCTGTATTTTTCTTCATATCCTCCTTCAGGGATTTTATTATTTCCTCCTTGTCTTCCTGTCTGTTTTTATTCAGGTATTCTATATTTTTGTTTGTTTCATCCATTTTTTGGAGCATCATCATTAATATATTCGCGTCAACACTCCCTGTTATTTTTTCTGGTTCTGGTTTCTCTGTTTGTTCTACCATTTGTATGGGTTCTTCTCCCGTTTGTTCTTCTAATTCCTCTGCCGTTTGTACCGGTCCTTCCCTTTCTAGTGTGGGCGGTTCTAAATCCGTTTCCTCCATTTGTACTGCCTCTCCGTCTTCCACACTTAACTCGGGTTCCACATTCTTCTTCGCCTTTTTTCCCTTAGGTTGCGGCATTTTGATCTGTTGGTAGTTGCCGGGCTTGTTCCGTCTTTTTCAAGCCTCACTAGTTGGGCTGCCAATTTATAACAATTTGTATTAAGTGTAATGGGGTGTTGTAACCTATTTCTAGGATACTCTCCTTTAAGCCCCACTGTTGGAGTCGTCGATTTATAACAATTAGCTAGATGTTTAGTAGTGTAAAAGTGTTGTATGCTGTCGGGCGTTACCTCCGCGCACTTTTTGTTACTTACTGTTGACTGGATCCTCTGCGGTGATGTAGTCCTGTAACACAACTTAATACTATGTTTTTTTGTGGGCTCCACTTGGAATCGTTTGTTCCAAGAATAAAATGTGATTATTAAAGAAATTAAAATTTTTAAATCTTGCTTCTATGAAAAAATATAAACAAGTCAGTTTAGCTTGGAAAAATCAGGTAAGTTTAATGATTCTTCAAAAACAAACAAATCGTCTGAAGGACTAACATTCATAAAAAAAATTATACAATTGCAGAGTTACTAAAGAGAAAAAAAATTCACAAGTTATTATTATTATTATTGACAATTTTATATATCCAATCAAGTATCGGCTAGTATTTTCAAATTTTTACTCAGTTGAAAAGCATGAGTTTAATACGTGAAAAAATCTTTACTCTCAGGACGTGACTCCTTTGAACTACCAAGACATATCAATAAGATGCCTTACAAGAAAAAATTAAGTGATTTGAGTGTGTGTGGCATGTGCAGTACAACTGTGTGATAAATGTAACCAGGTAAAAAAATGACTTTAATTTTGGTAACTCACGTTCCAATGGTTAATTAATCTCGCACAGGACACTCCTCTCGGGTAGTTTTTCAATCTCGCCTCTTCATGTGTGCACTGAATCTATTTTAAGTCAAAATTGCGATCATTTACTATTTCCGCACTTTTTGTGAAAACGTTTGGCAGTAGATTCTCGTTCAAACCCCGCCACTACAAATCAGCTGCTCCGCGTTGATTCCCAAATTGGCCGCCACAGCGCTGATTCCCTTGCAGTATCGAGAAAGGCTTTGTGTTTGTTTGTTTACGTTAAGGGAGTTATTGTCAAGTTAGTCTGTCTATGCGAACACAGCAGAATTGGTTCTCTATTTAAAGTTTTGGTCCCTCCTGGGCCGTTGACGTTCTGGCTGCGTGATTTCTATTAAAATTTGCCGTGTTACTGCCCTATTTCAGCAACACATTGGCGTAGATTCTTGTAGAGGTTATGTCAGTCTGTTTGTCAATGTACGGGAAAAGCCTTTCTTCGGGTCTTGTCGATTTCTCGCCTCTCGGTTCGCCTTAGCTGCGTTGATCAGTGTCGTGGGTGATGCATCTGTTTTGGAGTTCAAGCTTCAAGTGTTTTTCGGGTCGAAATTGGTCTCTCTTTTATACTAACCCAGGCTGATTGTTTCCATTGACTTCCGGTATATTTGTGTAAAAATTCCTTCTAGATTGTTCGAGAATAAACGAAATGGAACATCATGGAACAATTTTAACTTCCGTCGAAGCTTTTAGAACAAATTTCTTATTCTTCACACTAAGGATATTTCAAAAATTACTCTGGTACTTATCAAACAGTTTTACATTAGTACTCACAATTTGTATGCCATTATTACATTCAGATTCTCTGTTTTCAACTGAATCTAGTGATACTAATTATGATTGGTTTTTAAATAAATTATCTAATAAGTAACACAATATACAACTCTCACCTTGGGTTGTTGTCATTAAAATTCAAATTTTTAGAACAAAAGTTGTTATGAAACTATTATGTTTCTTCCACAATCTGAACATATAACATTACTATCTTCCTATAACAAAACAAACAAATTTTAACATATATAATACATAAATAATTACAATTTTACCTGGCCCTTGTCCATGGCCTAGGTTTTTGTCAATGTTATAACACAATAATTAGTCTCTTTCTTTAACATATGTAGTATTTCACTAGTGTACACTCAGAGTTTATTATATTGTCTGTCTTTTGTGATACCTGGTTACTCTTTACACATATTATTTTTATTACAGGATGACATAGCATCATATTGATTGGTCTTGAGATGCCCTTTTTCATGGTGTGACAAACCTCACTCTTATAAGTTAAATTCTTTCATAATTGATCTTATTTTCAACTGAGTTTGTTCGTTTTTAAGGTATACTGAAGTATTGTACCATTCTATTTTATTCTTGTCAACATTTTGTAAATATTTAGCCAGATATGACTATTTTTTGTACTGGTTGATTGGCTCCAGCCATACATGGTATAGGTAAATATTTTGCTAACTTGACTATTACAATGTTAAAGTTAGTCAAATATATTAGTATAGTCGCTTTATATTATATTTCAACTTTCTAATGCAATTTGGTTGCATTTTGGCAACATTAAATCCATAAATCATACAATATTATATGCCTACCACAGGTTTTTGGCTATTTTGACTGACTTTTATTCATTTGACAGCTTTCTTTGTTTAAGATAAATTGTTCACTTTTGTCTGCTTGACAATTACATATAGTTTTTATTTCAATTTGATAATAATTAATTTTTACATGAAATCTGAGTGTTTGGTCTCAAATCCAACACATTAATATTTTTTGGTCATAAAAAATATATAATTTTTATTTTAACTTAGATTCTTTTTAATAATGTATTTAAGTCATTTAATACATTTATTTTATTTAAATTACATAATATAATAATGGATCATGTCCATTCATTCACAAAAATTAGTTCTTAATACTCTATTCAGAGTTATAAAACTTAATAATTAATGACTTCATTTTGGTTGATTCTGACATTATTTGTCTCTCTTATAGTAACTTATGGTTTTTTCACTGTTATTCACTTTAATAATATATATGGGGTTTGTGTCTTAGTCACAGTCTGGTCGTTTTTCATGTTAGTAGTAATAATTATTAGACAATATTACACAATTTTTTAGGACTACTTGGGTTTGATACTGTTCACCTCACTTTCCTCTTATGATAATTGCTATGTAAATGGTTTCCTTTATGGAACGTTCTGTGACGTTACAACCTCTAGTCGTGATGATGTACGGCTGGATGTAGCTGCATGTGCTGTCCCTGCGTCCTCTCGTCTTCTCGTTCTAGTTCCTCTCCTCTTCTTTTCTTGTCCCTCGTAGATGTCTAGAAGTTCAATGTAGACTTATCGAATTTCATCGTAGTTATAACTCTCGTAGAGTCGTTAGTATAGTCTTTTTAAAATAACTCGTGTTCTTTAATAATTGCACGGACGTAAAGCCGGTTCCATCGCACTTCAGTTTATTGAATACTGTTCAAATCATTATTAAATCTTTGTAAAATGTATGGTATCGAGATGCGTGGATTCCGCGCACTATCTGAGCTTGATCTGAAAATCATCTGAGAAAGAGTGTGTCGCTCGCTGCTGCTGCCGTCGTTGAATTTCCTGTTGGAAACTGTTTTGACAACATTGAACAGGTCGGCGCGTCGGTTTAATCGTTACTTTCAACCAACGCGTTTTTCTATGAAGCGCACATTTTTTTATAAATATTATTTCACCAATCGTTCCGTATAATATTAAACTTTGTTTATGCAAATTATGAATGTTAAGGTGTGTAATTTGTGGCAGTTATGGCAAAATTTCACACGGTGTCTGAACGGTTCCCACGATTAATGACCACTTAACGACAAACTAAAGCGTCAGGCGTCAGCTATGTCTTTACATATGTCGCTGATTCGTGTGACTTCTGGTTCTCGTTCAGTACATAAAAAACTGTGTAAAATCTTCCACCCTCGTTTGCATAATTCAACCTGTCTGTCGTTTACACATGTACACATACACACTTACGCAGACTGATACACAGGCGGCCGCATGTCGTTCTGACGTCACCTCTGCAGGTCAGTGCGTGTCAATTTCTCCCCTTCGTTACGTTTAAAAACCAACTAAGCTATGTGCTTCCATATGCATGCTTACTTACAATATTTAATTTATTTAAAATTAAATACTACATTTATTTCTTACATTATTTCTTATACCTAAAGTATATTTATTATATTAATTTTATTATGTGCATCTTATATATTTCATACGTGCTTTCGTATGTTATCATACCTCAGTCAGGGGTTGATACATATACTTATGCTAAACGTATCGTTGCATAAATTCCCCTGTTGGGTAAAATAAAATTTGAATTTTATTTCTTTACTCAGAAATTATGTATTTTATTATTTATTACAACTCACAATTAGTGGTTATAAGGGTTCTTAATTTTTTTTTCACTTTCCCTGGGTGGATTACGTCCCTCCCATGGATTTATAAGTTGACTTTTTATTTATTCATCCATAGAATTTACGGAATTCTGATGCATGGTACTTTCCAATAATCTTGCTTCTTGTCGGATCGTAGACGATAAAAATGTGAGTCGTCCTTTCCTCCTTTGTAATAAGTAGGGTCTCTCGTACAGTCTGAATAGTTTCTTTGCTGTATTGTCGATTCGTTTTCCCACTGGATTTCTTCTTAGTAGCACTCTCTCTCCTTCATGGAATGTGATGAGTTTGTGTGTTCTGTTGAACCTCTCGATCCTCTTTTCTCCAAGTTTTTCCATCCTCTTCTTCGCATTATCGTACTTGTGACTCAATGGAATTTGTAGATTTTGGTTTGGAGGTTTGTCAATGTTTCTCGACCAGAATCTATTAGGTTTTTTATTTGTTACCAGTTCCACCGGTGTATATCCCGTAGCTTCACTGAATGTAGCATTTATAGCTTGTTCAAAAAATGATATGTACTCTGCACATCGGTTATATTGTTCATTACAGTAGATGAGTAAATGTTTTCCTAACTCTTTATTTACCCTTTCAGCAAGGTTTCCTTGTGGATGTCGTATTGACGTTAACACTGGTTGTATGCCGTGCTGAGTTAGCGTTTCTGTCCATGCTTTATTTTGAAATTGTTTACCTTGGTCACTCAATAGCTTTTTGATTTGACCATACTTCGGTACGTATTTGCGTAGTGTGACATTCAGTACACTTTTTGTGGTGGGTCTTCGAATAGCGTAGTGTCGAACTGCCTTGGTGAACACATCGATACATACAAGTATGTGCTTTGTACCCGCGTGAATAGCGCTCGGAAATGGGCCCAGGAAGTCTACTGCTACTAATTCTCCCTTTTCCTGTGTCTTTATGTTTTGCATATCTACGTATGTGTGAAGATTCGGATTTCATGCTGTTTGACATTCGTAGCATCCTTTTAAGATTGCTTTTATTCTTCTAAACATATTATTCAAAATGAGTCTTCCTTCAAAGCTAAATGACATTTTAAAGTACACGCATGTGATAAGATTTGATGACATGGTATAGTTAGTGTTTTTAGCATCTCTGGTGATAGGACTATTTTCCAATCATAATTGACGAGTTTGTACAATATACTATTTTTTATCGTATATCTACTAGATAGTGTTGATAACTTCATGTGACTTATTTGAAGATCTTTATTTTGTTCATTTGCTATATTATTTAGCAAATACTTAACTCTATCATCTGTTTGATATGTAATATTTAATATCTTAACATCGTTACATTTATTTATACTACTTATTATTCCCACTTGTGTAGGACAATAGGCATTTGACAACATTCTTTCCTGTTGTGTATTGTTTGTATCGTTTAGGGTGGCACGCAGCTCCTGTGACTGCAGGTCGTTTAACAAGCCGTTCCGTACCGGTATTTTGTTTGCGTGTGGATGGTTTTGAAACCTGTCTGAGCTGGCGTTTGGCTACACTTCTGCAGTCATTCATTTTTCTTCTCCATTGTCGTGCTACGCTCACCCCCTCTCTCTTTGGAAGTTGACGGGCGTGTCGATTGTTGCACAATTTTATTTTCATAATTATTTTTATGATTATTATTTGTATTTATATTATGTACATTTGCATTGTACGGTTTTACGTGTTTTTTCAACGTACCTGGATGTGAGTACGCTCCTTTATGTGGAGTTGGATTACCTTTTTCAAAGGGTTGTTTATATTCTTTACTATTATCTTCTTTCTTCGCGAACTGGGTCGATTTGTGCTGTATTGGATTTTGTGTAGAGTACTGCTGCTGCTGCGGCTGGTTATCTCTTCTTTCGTATTCTTTATTAACAAATTGTGATGATTGCTTTACAAGAATAAGAAGTTCCTCAATGGTTTTAACTCCTTGGGTATATACGGCAAGTCTAATGTGTCTGTCAAGATGGTAGCTTAATTTTAATACTAATTCGTGCTCCGTGAAACTTGGTCTAAGATGCTTACACCGTTCGACGAATTGTATGATGTAGTCTTCCATGGAACGTTTGCTGTTGACGTAATACCGCCCATACTCCAGCTGGTCTCGTACCTCTCTCTGGGTATGTATATGCCAGTATCGATTTTCGAAGGATGCCTTAAACTGTTCATAAGTATCTGTTTGGTCCCGAACAATCGTATACCATTTGGATGCAGTTTCCTGGAAATGTCGACTTACAAATTCTATACGGTCTCTGTCGTTTAGGTTGCTTCCTATTGTTGCCATTTCTCGTTCACACTTATGTAATAATTCTATGGGGTTCTCCCATTTATTACCTTTAAAACTAATCTTCTCTCGATCGTCTACCTTTGCAGCACACATCATTATAGCACTGGGTCGTCTCTTGACTTCTGCTCGTAGTTTTTCTACCTCCTCTTGTAGTCCATCTTTCATGTTGTTAAATTCCATGGAGTGGTGCGTAGTTTTCCTCGTGACCTCCTCCACAGCTATTTCTACTGTCTTGGTCCTCACAGTGAGTTCCTTTGTTCTGTTGGTGTTGTCCAGGATGCGCTCATTTACATCTTTGTGTCTGAGGTCTTGCTCCTGCTTTGTAATTTTAAATTTTCCATTCCACTGTTCAGCCAGTTGTCGAATGTGTTCTTTTGTTTCACGTGTTGTATATTCACGCTGTTCTTTAAATTTACTATCAATCTTTACAGCTTGTTCATTAAGTGACTGTTGAACTCGCTGTTCGACTGCTTCAACGCGTGCAGTAAGCTCTGTTTTCAAAGTATTACTGACGAGTTCTATATTACTTTCTAATTGAGTTTTCACTTCTTCAATGGTAATTTCTAATCTATTACGACTATCTTCTATTTGAGTTTCTAATCTCGTATTACTATCTTATAATCTTCCTAATTTATTTTCTAATTTTTCTAACTTTTCATTGCTACTATCTAATTTATTTTCTAATTTTTCATTATTCCTTTCTAATTTACTTTCTAATTTTTCATTGTTACTTTCTAATTGAGTTTTAAGTTCTGCATTATTCGTCTTCAACTCTTCTTGAAGTCGTTTAAACATCGTTTCGAAGACCATTGTTGGTTGCTTCGCCATTACTGTAGACTACGGTGTCGTAACCGATTCGTTATATGAATTATATTTTTAATTATTGGTCCACCGTGACTCTATATTTCTTTATTTAAATTTATTTTATTTATCAGTATTAATTTTACCACTCTTTTTCTCTCTGTACTTAATTTTACAATTTGTAATATTATTTATTACATAAATTGCCTATTATTTCTTTCTACAATAATTTTGCTAATTATTTATTAGACTTTCTTTATTACCAGGGCGTCATTTACTTATAATGATAATTAACATTTATTCTCTTTATGTCGTGGCCCCACATTGGCAGCGACAATTACTTTACAACTTTATTTTTAGACACTTCCTTTGACACATATGCTCTTACTCATTTGTGCGCACTTACCCACGTCTCGGATGTATACTCTTCTTCTACAGTATTTACCTTGATGTTCCCCGGCTGGGTCGCAGGCTTTGGTCGTTGATTGAGTGTGGATAAGCACGTGAATAAGGTTATAAGTTTTAATACAAGTAAAGAGTACAGAGGATTTGGTACTGGTTGTGAAATTAGTATGACTGTTTTAATAAAATCATACTGATTTGATTTATTCTTTAAAAATTCAAATTATCATGTTATTAATTGTTTAGTGTGGGCTAATTATTATTTGAACCCTTATATTCTATCTGAATATAATGCACTTATAACGTGTTCAAATCTTATTTCTTATAATTCTAAGACATAGTATACACATACACAAATCATGTAAGACCTGAAATATTACACAGACATGTAACATATAACACATATAATTATTATAAAAACGTGATTAATACGTATAAAATTCCATATTCATCTTGTCTTCGCAAGCATGGTTTCAATATATAGCACTTAATAAAAACTTTTAATTACTTAAACATTTATTAAAATATTAATAGAGAACATTTATTACTTTAATTGATTCTATTATTTAATGTCTCAATTAATACAAAATTTTCTAATTACGTAACTCTCATGTTTGAAATTACTCATCTAATCAATTACAACATATAATAAAAATATTGTTTTTCCTTGCCCATTTATTTATGAGATTATTACAGTTATATTCTCTATTCTCAATTATATTTTGAACAATTATTTATTCATTATGCAAATTTAAAAATATATTAATGTTCTTGTAAACTTGTGTATGGAAACTAGTGCTTTTTCGATAGACCTCAGGGTCATTTATAAAATTAAATAAATGTCTGACTTCACCTGCATTTTTCTGCAACCATTTAACTTTGTTGTTACCGTCACCTGGACTCTCGAGTTTGTTGATCCTCTTTGGTATCACCTTCTCTGTCTCTGCGTCGTTGAATTCCTCGCTCCGTCTCCTGGATGCTGAGTTCTGACGTGGACCTCTAGTCATGATGATGTACGGCTGGATGTAGATGCATGTGCTGTCCCTGCGTCCTCTCGTCTTCTCGTTCCAATTCCTCTCCTCTTCTTTTCTTGTCCCTCGTAGATGTCTAGAAGTTCTATGTAGACTTCTCGAATTTCATCGTAGCTATAACTCTCGTAGAATCGTTAGTATAGTCTTTTTAAAATCACTCGTGTTCATTAATAATTGCACGGACGTAAAGCCGGTTCCATCGCACTTCAGTTTATTGAATACCGTTCAAAACATTATTAAAACTTTGTAAAATGTATGGTATCGAGATGCGTGGATTCCGCGCACTATCTGAGCTTGATCTGAAAATCATCTGAGAAAGAGTGTGTCGCTCGCTGCTGCTGCCGTCGTTGAAATTCCTGTTGGAAACTGTATTGACAACATTGAACAGGTCGGCGCGTCGGTTTAATCGTTACTTTCAACCAACGCGTTTTTCTATGAAGCGCACACTTTTTTATAAATATTATTTCACCAATCGTTCGGTATAATATTAAACTTTGTTTATGCAAATTATGAATGTTAAGGTGTGTAAATTATGGCAGTTATGGCAAAATTTCACACGGTGTCTGAACGTTTCCCACGATTAATGACCACTTAACGCCAAACTGAAGCGCCAGGCGTCAGCTATGTCTTTACATATGTCGCTGATTCGTGTGACTTCTGGTTCTCGTTCAGTACATAAAAAACTGTGTAAAATCTTCCACCCTCGTTTGCATAATTCAACCTGTCTGTCGTTTACACATGTACACATACACACATACGCAGACTGATACACAGGCGGCCGCATGTCGTTCTGACGTAACCTCTGCAGGTCAGCGCGTGTCAATTTCTCCCCTTCGTTACGTTTAAAAACCAACTAAGCTATGTGCTTCCATATGCATGCTTACTTACAATATTTAATTTATTTAAAATTAAATACTACGTTTATTTCTTACATTATTTCTTATATCTAAAATATATTTATTATATTATTTTTATTATGTGCATCTTATATATTTCATACGTGCTTTCGTATGTTATCATACCTCAGTCAGGGGTTGATACATATACTTATGCTAAACGTATCGTTGCATAAATTCCCCTGCTGGGTAAAATAAAATTTGAATTTTATTTC
The DNA here is from genome assembly GCA_034769895.1 of Magicicada septendecula. Lineage (NCBI taxonomy): Eukaryota > Metazoa > Arthropoda > Insecta > Hemiptera > Cicadidae > Magicicada > Magicicada septendecula. Next base: position 263,954,926 of record CM068370.1, on the reverse strand, counting down.
TTTACTCAGAAATTATGTATTTTATTATTTATTACAACTCACAATTAGTGGTTATAAGGGTTCTTAATTTTTTTTTCACTTTCCCTGGGTGGATTGCGTCCCTCCCATAGATTTATAAGTTGACTTTTTATTTATTCATCCATAGAATAACGGAATTCTGATGCATGGTACTTTCCAATAATCTTGCTTCTTGTCGGATCGTAGACGATAAAAATGTGAGTCGTCCTTTCCTCCTTTGTAATAAGTAGCGTCTCTCGTACAGTCTGAATAGTTTCTTTGCTGTATTGTCGATTCGTTTTCCCACTGGATTTCTTCTTAGTAGCACTCTCTCTCCTTCATGGAATGTGATGAGTTTGTGCGTTCTGTTGAACCTCTCGATCCTCTTTTCTCCAAGTTTTTCCATCCTCTTCTTCGCATTATCGTACTTGTGACTCAATGGAATTTGTAGATTTTGGTTTGGAGGTTTGTCAATGTTTCTCGACCAGAATCTATTAGGGTTTTTATTTGTTACCAGTTCCACCGGTGTATATCCCGTAGCTTCACTGTATGTAGCATTTATAGCTTGTTCAAAAAATGATATGTACTCTGCACATCGGTTATATTGTTCATTACAGTAGATGAGTAAATGTTTTCCTAACTCTTTATTTACCCTTTCAGCAAGGTTTCCTTGTGGATGTCATATTGACGTTAACACTGTTTGTATGCCGTGCTGAGTTATCGTTTCTGTCCATGCTTTATTTTGAAATTGTTTACCTTGGTCACTCAATAGCTTTTTGATTTGACCATACTTCGGTACGTATTTGCGTAGTGTGACATTCAGTACACTTTTTGTGGTGGGTCTTCGAATAGCGTAGAGTCGAACTGCCTTGGTGAACACATCGATACATACAAGTATGTGCTTTGTACCCGCGTGAATAGCGCTCGGAAATGGGCCCAGGAAGTCTACTGCTACTAATTCTCCCTTTTCCTGTGTCTTTATGTTTTGCATATCTACGTATGTGTGAAGATTCGGATGTCATGCTGTTTGACATTCGTAGCATCCTTTTAAGATTGCTTTTATTCTTCTAAACATATTATTCAAAATGAAGTCTTCCTTCAAAGCTAAATGACATTTTAAAGTAGCCGCATGTGCTAAGATTTGATGACATGGTATAGTTAGTGTTTTTAGCATCTCTGGTGATAGGACTATTTTCCAATCATAATTGACGAGTTTGTACAATATACTATTTTTTATCGTATATCTACTAGATAGTGTTGATAACTTCATGTGACTTATTTGAAGATCTTTATTTTGTTCATTTGCTATATTATTTAGCAAATACTTAACTCTATCATCTGTGTGATGTGTAATATTTAATATCTTAACATCGTTACATTTATTTATACTACTTATTATTCCCCCTTGTGTAGGACAATAGGCATTTGACAACATTCTTTCCTGTTGTGTATTGTTTGTATCGTTTAGGGTGGCACGCAGCTCCTGTGAGTGCAGGTCGTTTAACAAGCCGTTCCGTACCGGTATTTTGTTTGTGTGTGGATGGTTTTGAAACCTGTCTGAGCTGGCGTTTGGCTACACTTCTGCAGTCATTCATTTTTCTTCTCCATTGTCGTGCTACGCTCACCCCCTCTCTCTTTGGAAATTGACGGGCGTGTCGATTGTTGCACAATTTTATTTTCATAATTATTTTTAGAATTATTATGATTATTATTTGCATTTATATTATGTACATTTGCATTGTACGGTTTTACGTGTTTTTTCGACGTACCTGGATGTGAGTACGCTCCTTCATGTGGAGTTGGATTACCTTTTTCAAAGGGTTGTTTATATTCTTTCCTATTATCTTCTTGCTTCGCGAACTGGGTCGATTTGTGCTATATTGGATTTTGTGTAGAGTACTGCTGCTGCTGCGGCTGGTTATCTCTTCTTTCGTATTCTTTATTAACAAATTGTGATGATTGCTTTACAAGAATAAGAAGTTCCTCAATGGTTTTAACTCCTTGGGTATATACGGCAAGTCTAATGTGTCTGTCAAAATGGTAGCTTAATTTTAATACTAATTCGTGCTCCGTGAAACTTGGTCTAAGATGCTTACACCGTTCGACGGATTGTATGATGTAGTCTTCCATGGAACGTTTGCTGTTGACGTAATACCGCCCATACTCCAGCTGGTCTCGTACCTCTCTCTGGGTATGTATATGCCAGTATCGATTTTCGAAGGATGCCTTAAACTGTTCATAAGTATCTGTTTGGTCCCGAACAATCGTATACCATTTGGATGCAGTTTCCTGGAAATGTCGACTTACAAATTCTATACGGTCTCTGTCGTTTAGGTTGCTTCCTATTGTTGCCATTTCTCGTTCACACTTATGTAATAATTCTATGGGGTTCTCCCATTTATTACCTTTAAAACTAATCTTCTCTCGATCGTCTACCTTTGCAGCACACATCATTATAGCACTGGGTCGTCTCTTGACTTCTGCTCGTAGTTTTTCTACCTCCTCTTGTAGTCCATCTTTCATGTTGTTAAATTCCATGGAGTGGTGCGTAGTTTTCCTCGTGACCTCCTCCACAGCTATTTCTACTGTCTTGGTCCTCACAGTGAGTTCCTTTGTTCTGTTGGTGTTGTCCAGGATGCGCTCATTTACATCTTTGTGTCTGAGGTCTTGCTCCTGCTTTGTAATTTTAAATTTTCCATTCCACTGTTCAGCCAGTTGTCGAATGTGTTCTTTTGTTTCACGTGTTGTATATTCACGCTGTTCTTTAAATTTACTATCAATCTTTACAGCTTGTTCATTAAGTGACTGTTGAACTCGCTGTTCGACTGCTTCAACGCGTGCAGTAAGCTCTGTTTTCAAAGTATTACTGACGAGTTCTATATTACTTTCTAATTGAGTTTTCACTTCTTCAATGGTAATTTCTAATCTATTACGACTATCATCTATTTGAGTTTCTAATCTCGTATTACTATCTTCTAATCTTCCTAATTTATTTTCTAATTTTTCTAACTTTTCATTGCCACTATCTAATTTACTTTCTAATTTTTCATTATTCCTTTCTAATTTACTTTCTAATTTTTCATTGTTACTTTCTAATTGAGTTTTAAGTTCTGCACTATTCGTCTTCAACTCTTCTTGAAGTCGTTTAAACATCGTTTCGAAGTCCATTGTTGGTTGCTTGGCCATTACTGTAGACTACGGTGTCCTAACCGATTCGTTATATGAATTATATTTTTAATTATTGGTCCATCGTGACTCTATATTTCTTTATATAAATTTATTTTATTTATCAGTATTAATTTCACAACTCTTTTTCTCTCTGTACTTAATTTTACAATTTGTAATATTATTTATTACATAAATTGCCTATTAATTCTTTCTACAATATTTTTGCTAATTAAATATTTGACTTTCTTTATTACCAGGGCGTCATTTACTTGTAATGATAATTAACATTTATTCTCTTTATGTTGTGGCCCCACATTGGCAGCGACAATTACTTTACAACGTTATTTTTAGACACTTCCTTTGACACATATGCTCTTACTCATTTGTGCGCACTTACCCACGTCTCGGAGGTATACTCTTCTTCTACAGTATTTACCTTGATGTTCCCCGGCTGGGTCGCAGGCTTTGGTCGTTGATTGAGTGTGGATAAGCACATGAATAACGTTATAAGTTTTAATACAAGTAAAGAGTACAGAGGATTTGGTACTGGTTGTGAAATTAGTACGACTGTTTTAATAAAATCATACTGATTTGATTTATTCTTTAAAAATTCAAATTATCATGTTATTAATTGTTTAGTGTGGGTTAATTATTATTTGAACCCTTATATTCAATCTGAATATAATGCACTTCTAACGTGTTTAAATCTTATTTCATATAATTCTAAGACATAGTATACACATACACAAATCATATAAGACCTGAAATATTACACAGACATTGTAGCGTGACAGAAGATCCACTACTTATTAATTCATATAAAATATTAAAAATTAATTACACCACATATGTTAATATAATATTGAATGAGAAGTAAACAAAAGGAAAAAGTAAATCAAAGGAATAAACAACAATAAAATAAAAATCCTCATTACATTATATAAAACCACTATTAAAAATCAAAGAAATTATTAAAAGCAACTCATATTATAAAATAAGGAATTTACCCAGGAAGTTAGGAGCAGTAAACAAATTAAATAACACCATATCAAGAAGAAAGAGAATCAGTTTAAGAGTGGTGAACACCAAAATACCCCAAAGACAAGAAGAAGGAAGAGTAAATTTTGTGATCAGGAAGAAAACAGTACCCTGAAACCTTTAGAGAAGAGCAAGGTCCGTGTCAGTAAATAAATTAGATGCTCCAAACTAAACATCAGTCGAGATAACACGAAGTACCTTGGTTTACCCAAGAGTGAAGAATGAAGACGAGAAGACCAGAAGAATGAAGACTAGAAGAAGGACAAGAAGAAAGACAAGAAAGAAGATAAGAAGAAAGACAAGAAAGAAGACAAGAAGAGAGGAAGAAATAGTATGAAGGAAACACCGTTATAAAACCTATTATTAAATACCATCAACCCCAAACCCATAGAGACAATTAAAAAGAAAGTATAACATCCCAAAATCCTATAAAAATGTAATTATTAAGAAATCAAAAGTGTTGTCTAGTATAATAAGAAGTGAACCAACTAAAGCTATTGTGTGATAAAGAAAATAAACAAGTCTTAACAGTCCATGATTACTAAAGGTCTGGTCTGAGATAATAAGACTCAAAATATCAGAACCACCAGTGAAAGTGAACTTGTGCAAGTGTTTTTGGAAATACAATAAACTTAAAGTTAGTGATACTATGACTTATCAATATGCTATATAACAACTTTAATATCCAATAATAAACAGCATCATAAAATAATAAAATGGAAGATTTCCAGTATTTTATTATTTTAATGTAACCCTTTATTTACAAGACATTTGTAAAAAATGCTAATAACTAGAGTATGGGTGGTCATGTTTACTGATGAAGGGGATCATAAATAATAATGGTTTAGACCAGAAAGGACTGGCATTAATTTAGTATTCATAGGTTTAAAATGTTTAAATAGGCTGTTTGTTCACAGCCATAAAATCAATGTATTTGTAAGAATTATTAGAAAATAAGATTTATATGTATTTAAAATAAGTTATGTTTGCTAAATAACAGTATACATACCATTAATAATGTTTCAGTAGGTATGCTGTGTTAATTCAAAAGGAGTTAAATGTATATGTTCAAACCATGTCAGCAATATGTTCAATTGTACAGATTGCTAAATAATGTTCATAATTATTTTTTTTATATAACAGTAGTGTTAATTAAATACTACACCTCACAATAAGTTATAAACCATTTTATTTTCATGTAATAATAACTATGTAAAGTCAGAGGGGTGGTAGGATTAAATTTATTTGAGAAAGACAGAAATGTAAAATTCTAAACTCTAGGCCATTTGGTGAATTCACAGAAACCATATAAACCAGTATAATTCACTTATAAATCCTGTAAACTAGCAAGATTTAGATAAGGTAAATCAGTTAACCACTACTGGGAATGATCCTATGAGTTAAAATGATAATAAGGAAATATACCTTAAAATATTGTAAATTTTCAAAATACATAAATTAATTAATTTTAAAGAGCAATGTCAAATTCAGAGACTAACACAAAAAACCAGTTCAAAGGTTTAATTTATATGTATTTATGGAAAGGAAGAGAAATATGACTAATTAAAATTTTTTATAATAGTATTAATAACAATTAAAATGGAAGAAAAAATTGTATAAAGGCGGAAATCAATGTATGAGCCTAGATTTCCAAAAAGGAAAGAAATTTGGTGATTTCCACAAAATGTCTACAGATATGGACTATAATATATCAATTTAAAAGGAATGAGATGATTAAACCAATGATAAGGTTCATAATTCATGAAAGTGATGAATAAAATAAATAAATTCCATATATAATGTAATTTTATATCATGTGTATGGGTAATCGAAAAATGTTAACAATACTTTTTCAAAGATTAACTGGGCCAGATTTTGACCAAGTTAAAATAGTCTTTTGTTGAATTTCAAGCTGAATAGTTGTGTGATAAAACGTTCCTTATAACCGAGTCTAAAATGGTACTACGGTTAGCCATTCATATAAGTGAATCGAGAGTTAGATGAATTAAACACTTTTTTAACTAAATTTACCAAAACGTTAACTACAATAGTGAAAACTAACACCTAACTTCATTATACGAGTGATCGAAAACAGTAAAACAATATATTTGATATAATTCACGCTACAAATCATAACCACTTTTTGAGCAACTTAACTCACAGAAGTGAACACGTACTAAATAACATAATTAACACAAGTATACACGGAACACTTCTTCAGAACACACCAAACAACCTAATAGACAGATTACACCAGTGCGGGGACATTTCAAACATTCATGAAGGTAATTTTGCTGTGAGTTTTTAACACGACGACTTTCTCAGTAACCTCGCCAGATCTAATAGCGGCCATCTTGAAAATACGAATCTGCCTTCCACATCGAGTGACGTCATAGAAGCTACATATGGTCTGACAAAACAATTTATTAAACATTATATATCAGAATTATTTCAATATTGTTAAATAATAATTAATGAAATTACTTTAATTGTTAATGTTATACTTTCTCGTTACCCTTCTCTGACTATTAATATAATCGCTCAAAGAACCTGTCCTTTTTATAATACTTATAATAATTTTTTTCTACTGTATGCACGAATCGATAATTCCCTGAGACGGAGTCGATAATTGTTCTCAATCGATAAAAAATCGATTATTTATTAAATTGTTTAATAAATGCATTTATTTCAATTGTATTTATTTCTTATTATTTCACATGCTCATTTAAGGTTATTTATTAAGACTTCGAGAAGAAGAAAATATTTTTTTTCAGTGAGATATTGGACCAGCAAGGAAAATCATCAATCGATTGCTGACCGGAGTTAATCTGGTTAACTCCAGACTTGGTTCAGATCTTCCAGAAGTGCTCAATAGTTAATAAATACCTTCCTGATTCTTAAAATTTTTACAGAACATTTAAAACAACATTATTTCTTAATTACAAACATCTATTAAAACATAATTTTTTTTTTTGAAAATAAAATTTTTTCTATTATTTTTTTTTTGTAAAGACCGGCATACAGGGTCTGCTTACAAAGTGGCGTCCAACTTAGAGGGCTTAATAATCTAAGCCTGGCAGCGATTATTTAATAAAAACAGCAGAAAAATGCAAAGACGAGCTACTTCGAAAAAAAGGGCGGCAGAGGCCGAAAAAGAGGTTGACATGGGGGATAAGGAGGTAACACCCGTTGAAGATCCGGAAGTGTTAGTGGCCCAGGTGGAACCGAAACAACCAGCACCACCAGGGAAACAACCAGAAGTACCCACTCAAACAGGGGAAGTCCATGTCCAAGACAAGGAAATAGAAAAAAGTAAGACCACAGAAAATAGTAAGTTGGACAAATTAATGGAAATGTTCCTAAAAATGAGCAAGGACAATGAAGAAACCAGCAAGAAATTGAGTGAAGACTTGAATAAGCAAATAGAAGGAGTAACTAAGAAAATGGATTCCACTAACAAGGACATGGAAGAAAGTAGTAAGAAAATGAATCAGGAATTGAAAGAAGATTTGAAGGAAGACAATCGGTTTACAAAGGAAGAATTGGGCCGTAAGATAGAAAATACTAATAAAAGGATTGAGGAAACCAGTAAGAATTTGAGTAAGAAGCTAGAAGAGAAAATGGAGGAAACTAGTAGGAAAATGGAAAGCGAAAATCAGCAACTGAGGGAAAAGCTGGAGGAAAATAAACAGAAAATGGAGGAGAAAATGGACGAGAATAATCAAAGGTTGAGAGAAGAACTAAGGGAAGTCAACCAGGAGAGCATGGATAAGGTAGACGAGAGAATAGAGCTGGTGAAAGAAGAGTTAAATAAAAAGATAACAGAGACGAAGAAATCCATCGTAAAGAAGTTAGAACAGGAAGTCGTGGTTGTGAACCAGCAGATCAGGGAAGTAGACGAAAGATGTCGTCAGACCGAAAACGAAGTGATGGAAGTCCGGGAAGTAATACATAAAGAGATTACACATGTCAAAGAACAACAGGAAACGAAACTGGAAGAAAACAAGAAATTTGCCTTGGAAGAAGTGAATAAAGTGCGGACACAGGTAACCGAAAGATGTGACGGCGTGGAAGCCGTTATGACGAACATCACGGGACAGGTGCGTCAGAGCCAGGAGGAGATAGAATTGATAAGGAACAGACCATCTGGATTTCATAATTTCCCCATGTCAGAAAACAGAGAATGGCTCAATTTCCGGCAATATAAAAGGAAGCCCATGGAATTCTTGGCACGCATAGAGGAATACCTAGAAAAACACAGAGGGAACCGATGGGTCCAGAACAGGGAAATCCTTGACGAGTCGTTTCGGGAGGTGAATGACCATTGGTGGATGGCCAACCGGAGCGACATCGACAATTATCAGCAATTTAAGAGCCTTTTCAAGGCCAAGTACTGGTAAGAGACAACTCAAAATTTGATAAGAGACAATATATGCCACGGCCACTACAAGCCACAAGTCGGTAGTTCGATGACAGCTTATTTCCTTGGCAAGGTATGTATGGCCAAGCATTTAGAACCGGCCATACCTGAGGAGTGCCTAATAAATAAGTTGTCATATCATTATGATGAAGAAGTAATTCGTGCGAGGAGGGGCAGCCAAATAAAAACCATCCAGGCAATGACCGAACTCCTCGAAAACTATGAAAATGAAGACTACTACCGACAGAGTCGTAGACGAAGTGATGGGCCCGAACCAAGGATGTATCAGAACAACAACCAGGGTACGAACAACATAAACACTGGGTACCAAGGAGGCCGGGCATACCCGCAGAATCACAGTTTTAATAATAATAATAATGTTAACAATTCTAGTTACAATAATAATAATAATAATACAGGTCCAAACCATCCAAACCCGAGTCGACCCTCTAATGGTTATCAGGGTAACCGCAATCCCTACCCTAATAACAAAAATAGTCAGAGAAGCCCCAATTATGGTAATGATCGTTACCATAATAATAATAATCGTGCGGGTCCAAATAATGGTAATCCCGTTAATAATAGGTTTCCTCGCCCTCGAGTGAATTTCATACGAACCACAGATGGACGACAGCGAAGATACAACAACAGTCGAAGAAACAGCTACCGCGGGAATGAAGAAAGGCGGCGGAGACTAGAACGGGACCAACCAAGGTATCCGGCAAGGAGGAGTAATAGTTTAGACGATGCTGAACGGAGGTCTAACCACGAACGACCGGAAGACCACAGGATAAATCGACAGGGGCCCACTCTAAGCATCCCAAATGAGGCATCAACTAGTATGGCACAAAGGAACAATGATGCCGAGCCTTTAAACGGGCACAGGCAGTAATAAATCGCCAGAACCCGTTACTGCTCCTAAATACTGGGTATAATCATAATAATGAGTGTAATCATATGTATAATAACAATCGTATCACAGTCATAGGGTGCAACTACCTAAAGGACATACGACATGAGTTATTGGAAGAGGACAACAGTAGTCCCACCAATAACTTCAATAACGAAATTCAAAAACAAAGTAAGATCAACTTACTACCAAGGATTTGAAAAAAAAAACTTTTTGAAGAGATAAAAATAAAAGAATTACATGTCAACGCAGAGATAGAAGGCATCCCAGCCGAGAAATAATCCAAATTCCAAAGCAATTGTAAGATCACCTTACATACCAGTTATTTATGAAAAATCTATGTGGCAATAATATAATAATAAAGAAGGAGAGAATTTAGAAATAAAATCGTCTAAATTCCAAAAACAATGTAATACCTTACATAACAACTATTTGAAGAAAACTTTATGGCAAGAATATAAAAAAAATTTAGAATGAGAAATCATCCAAATTTTAAAACAATGTAAGGCCATCTTACTAACCAGGAATTTGTGAAAAACTTCATGGCAAGAATATAAGAGAAGAATTTAAAAACCCCTAAATTCTAAAACAAAAGTAAGTTCTCCTTACGAACATATTATTTGAAGAAAAAACTATTTGGAAAGAATAGTATAAAAAGAATTTTGACTTATCAACAAAATTTTAAAAATAATGTAATACCAAATTACATACAATTATTTGAAAACTTTATGGAAATATAAGAAGAGTGAATTTTGAATTGTGTATAAGTCAAGTTTCCAAACCAAGAGTAAGTACAACTTACCAACCAATTATTAATAAAACACTTTGGTGAGATAAACAGAAGAGATTTAATACCATATTTATGGTAAGCATTAAATATATTTACCATGTTTATAAAGGATCATAATGGGATGAATAAAGGAAACAGACTTTAGAATTAAAACAAATAATTCTGGAAAGTATGATCATGTCTAATTTCAATATAAAGAGTAAAAACCTTTCCATAAAATGATGCCAAAGGAAAAAAAAATGCGATACGATTTGAGTGATTGAATATAATAAAATACAAAAACTTATGTGGAATTATGAGATAATAAAACGTTGAAGTGGTATGAGGATAAATTATGACCTCATTATAAAATTAGTAAAAAACATTCATTCGAAAGGATAATAACCATGACAGGAATAATGTGAAAATAATATCAAAGATATGTGTAATTAAACGAATTAATATAAAATGATGTATGAATTAAATGTCAATTATAATAACGACAGTTATAAAAAAAGTTCTAGAACATAGAACAAGTGGAAATAATAAAAACAGAGCAATAAAATAAAAATGTCATAAAGATATGCAACTATAAACAATGCAGATTATAACAAAAAAACCAGAAGATAATAAAGCTTTAATAACTGAAAACTTTATATGATAATTCAAATTGAAAATATACTAATAGAAGAGCTTCCTACCGTAATATCAAATGAATGAAACATCAAGTTAAAGAGTCAGAAGAACAACTGAGATAGGAATATTAAAATCTCTGAGAAATATAATAAGTAATAAGTGAAGTATCCCAAAGATATTTTTTTTTTTTAAATAGTAACAAATGTGTACTATTCTGAATAATTTTTTTAATCTGTCTGTAGATAATTCCAGCAGTATTAATATGTTTTTTGAGCAGAGATGATTTGCCTCTGTACTCAAATATGTGTGAAGTATTGGACAGCAGAGGAAGTAGCGTACAGTGCCTCTCTGAACTGAACCAGCTCACAAAGTAGGGAACGATAGGGAGGAAATATCCCAAGGAGAAAATACTAAGAAGAAATATGAAAATGAAATAATAAATATGAAACTCAGATGACTATTACTATCAAGGAAGATCAAGTGAGAATGAGAAGGATATAAGCTCAAATATAAATAGGAGAATTTTTAAAATGGAAGGAAGTCAAGAATAATAACAAAACTACAATAATTATCATAAGCAATTGTTTCAGACAAAGCAAGTATAGTCTGAAAAATTACTTCTGGAGAAGGGCATTCTGTAGCGTGACAGAAGATCCACTACTTATTAATTCATATAAAATAATAAAAATTAATTACACCACATATGTTAATATAATATTGAATGAGAAGTAATGAAATCAAAGGAATAAACAACAATAAAATAAAAATCCTCATTACATTATATAAAAACCACTATTAAAAATCAAAGAAATTATTAAAAGCAACTCATATTATAAAATAAGGAATTTACCCAGGAAGTTAGGAGCAGTAAACAAATTAAATAACACCATATCAAGAAGAAAGAGAATCAGTTTAAGAGTGGTGAACACCAAAATACCCCAAAGACAAGAAGAAGGAAGAATAAATTTTGTGATCAGGAAGAAAACAATACCCTGAAACCTTTAGAGAAGAGCAAGGTCCGTGTCAGTAAATAAATTAGATGCTCCAAACTAAACATCAGTCGAGATAACACGAAGTACCTTGGTTTACCCAAGAGTGAAGAATGAAGACAAGAAGACCAGAAGAATGAAGACTAGAAGAAGGACAAGAAGAAAGACAAGAAAGAAGATAAGAAGAAAGACAAGAAAGAAGACAAGAAGAGAGGAAGAAATAGTATGAAGGAAACACCGTTATAAAACCTATTATTAAATACCATCAACCCCAAACCCATAGAGACAATGAAAAAGAAAGTATAACATCCCAAAATCCTATAAAAATGTAATTATTAAGAAATCAAAAGTGTTGTCTAGTATAATAAGAAGTGAACCAACTAAAGCTATTGTGTGATAAAGAAAATAAACAAGTCTTAACAGTCCATGATTACTAAAGGTCTGGTCTGAGATAATAAGACTCAAAATATCAGAACCACCAGTGAAAGTGAACTTGTGCAAGTGTTTTTGGAAATACAATAAACTTAAAGTTAGTGATACTATGACTTATCAATATGCTATATAACAACTTTAATATCCAATAATAAACAGCATCATAAAATAATAAAATGGAAGATTTCCAGTATTTTATTATTTTAATGTAACCCTTTATTTACAAGACATTTGTAAAAAATGCTAATAACTAGAGTATGGGTGGTCATGTTTACTGATGAAGGGGATCATAAATAATAATGGTTTAGACCAGAAAGGACTGGCATTAATTTAGTATTCATAGGTTTAAAATGTTTAAATAGGCTGTTTGTTCACAGCCATAAAATCAATGTATTTGTAAGAATTATTAGAAAATAAGATTTATATGTATTTAAAATAAGTTATGTTTGCTAAATAACAGTATACATACCATTAATAATGTTTCAGTAGGTATGCTGTGTTAATTCAAAAGGAGTTAAATGTATATGTTCAAACCATGTCAGCAATATGTTCAATTGTACAGATTGCTAAATAATGTTCATAATTATTTTTTTTATAACAGTAGTGTTAATTAAATACTACACCTCACAATAAGTTATAAACCATTTTATTTTCATGTAATAATAACTATGTAAAGTCAGAGGGGTGGTAGGATTAAATTTATTTGAGAAAGACAGAAATGTAAAATTCTAAACTCTAGGCCATTTGGTGAATTCACAGAAACCATATAAACCAGTATAATTCACTTATAAATCCTGTAAACTAGCAAGATTTAGATAAGGTAAATCAGTTAACCACTACTGGGAATGATCCTATGAGTTAAAATGATAATAAGGAAATATACCTTAAAATATTGTAAATTTTCAAAATACATAAATTAATTAATTTTAAAGAGCAATGTCAAATTCAGAGACTAACACAAAAAACCAGTTCAAAGGTTTAATTTATATGTATTTATGGAAAGGAAGAGAAATATGACTAATTAAAATTTTTTATAATAGTATTAATAACAATTAAAATGGAAGAAAAAATTGTATAAAGGCGGAAATCAATGTATGAGCCTAGATTTCCAAAAAGGAAAGAAATTTGGTGATTTCCACAAAATGTCTACAGATATGGACTATAATATATCAATTTAAAAGGAATGAGATGATTAAACCAATGATAAGGTTCATAATTCATGAAAGTGATGAATAAAATAAATAAATTCCATATATAATGTAATTTTATATCATGTGTATGGGTAATCGAAAAAACTGAAAGTAAAGTACCGTTTACCAGATGGTAAAAGCTTAAGAGCATGATAATGTCTTTCAGCCGCCGGCTAAACGCAACATTATTATGGTTACTGACTGACTGATTGGTTACATACCTATCTACAGCTATGCAGTGTTGTTTGCTTGTTAGGTCTTTAATCTGCGACGGACGTTAGCACGTTAGCGGTCGCGGTTTTAGTTAACGATTCCCGGCTGGTAAATGATGACGTCATGCAGCGTGATGCGTTACAGAAATTTTCAAATGACCCCCAGCCATAAGACATTATCATGTCAAAATGTTAACAATACTTTTTCAAAGATTAACTGGGCCAGATTTTGACCAAGTTAAAATAGTCTTTTGTTGAATTTCAAGCTGAATAGTTGTGTGATAAAACGTTCCTTATAACCGAGTCTAAAATGGTACTACGGTTAGCCATTCATATAAGTGAATCGAGAGTTAGATGAATTAAACACTTTTTTAACTAAATTTACCAAAACGTTAACTACAATAGTGAAAACTAACACCTAACGTCATTATACGAGTGATCGAAAACAGTAAAACAATATATTTGATATAATTCACGCTACAAATCATAACCACTTTTTGAGCAACTTAACTCACAGAAGTGAACACGTACTAAATAACATAATTAACACAAGTATACACGGAACACTTCTTCAGAACACACCAAACAACCTAATAGACAGATTACACCAGTGCGGGGACATTTCAAACATTCATGAAGGTAATTTTGCTGTGAGTTTTTAACACGACGACTTTCTCAGTAACCTCGCCAGATCTAATAGCGGCCATCTTGAAAATACGAATCTGCCTTCCACATCGAGTGACGTCATAGAAGCTACATATGGTCTGACAAAACAATTTATTAAACATTATATATCAGAATTATTTCAATATTGTTAAATAATAATTAATGAAATTACTTTAATTGTTAATGTTATACTTTCTCGTTACCCTTCTCTGACTATTAATATAATCGCTCAAAGAACCTGTCCTTTTTATAATACTTATAATAATTTTTTTCTACTGTATGCAGGAATCGATAATTCCCTGAGACGGAGTCGATAATTGTTCTCAATCGATAAAAAATCGATTATTTATTAAATTGTTTAATAAATGCATTTATTTCAATTGTATTTATTTCTTATTATTTCACATGCTCATTTAAGGTTATTTATTAAGACTTCGAGAAGAAGAAAATATTTTTTTTCAGTGAGATATTGGACCAGCAAGGAAAATCATCAATCGATTGCTGACCGGAGTTAATCTGGTTAACTCCAGACTTGGTTCATATCTTCCAGAAGTGCTCAATAGTTAATAAATACCTTCCTGATTTTTAAAATTTTTACAGAACATTTAAAACAACATTATTTCTTAATTACAAACATCTATTAAAACATAAAATTTATTTTTTTTTTTGAAAATAAAATTTGTTCTATTATTTTTTTTTTGTAACGACCGGCATACAGGGTCTGCTTACAACATATAAAATATAACACATATAATTATTATAAAAACGTGATTAATACGTATAAAATTCCATATTCATCTTGTCTTCGCAAGCGTGGTTTTCAATATATACCACTTAATCAAAACTTTTAATTACTTAAACATTTATTAAAATATTAATAGAGAACATTTATTAATTTAATTGATTCTATTATTTAATGTCTCAATTAATACAAAATTTTCTAATTACGTAACTCTCATGTTTGAAATTACTCATATAATCAATTATTAAATATAATAAAAATATGGTTCTTCCTTGACCATTTATTTATGAGATTATTACAGTTATATTCTCTATTCTCAATTATATTTTGAACAATTATTTATTCATTATGCAAATTTAAAAATATATTAATGTTCTTGTAAACTTGTGTATGGAAACTAGTGCTTTTTCGATAACTTTATTTTAAATAGTGCAACCATTTAACTTTATTGTTACCGTTATCTGGACTCTCGAGTTTGTTGATCCTCTTTGGTATCACCTTCTCTGTCTCTGCGTCGTTGAATTCCTCGCTCCGTCTCCTGGATGCTGAGTTCTGACGTGGACCTCTAGTCGTGATGATGTACGGCTGGATGTAGCTGCATGTGCTGTCTCTGCGTCCTCTCGTCTTCTCGTTCTAGTTCCTCTCCTCTTCTTTTCTTGTCCCTCGTAGATGTCTAGAAGTTCTATGTAGACTTCTCGAATTTCATCGTAGTTATAACTCTCGTAGATTCTTTAGTATAGTCTTTTTAAAATCACTTGTGTTCATTAATAATTGCACGGACGTAAAGCCGGTTCCATCGCACTTCAGTTTATTGAATACTGTTCAAAACATTATTAAATCTTTGTAAAATGTATGGTATCGAGATGCGTGGATTCCGCGCACTATCTGAGCTTGATCTGAAAATCATCTGAGAAAGAGTGTGTCGCTCGCTGCTGCTGCCGTCGTTGAAATTCCTGTTGGAAACTGTTTTGATAACATTGAACAGGTCGGCGCGTCGGTTTAATCGTTACTTTCAACCAACGCGTTTTTCTATGAAGCGCACACTTTTTTATAAATATTATTTCACCCATCGTTCGGTATAATATTAAACTTTGTTTATGCAAATTATGAATGTTAAGGTGTGTAAATGATGGATGTTATGGCAAAATTTCACACGGTGTCTGAACGGTTCCCACGATTAATGACCACTTAACGCCAAACTGAAGCGCCAGGCGTCAGCTATGTCTTTACATATGTCGCTGATTCGTGTGACTTCTGGTTCTCGTTCAGTACATAAAAAACTGTGTAAAATCTTCCACCCTCGTTTGCATAATTCAACCTGTCTGTCGTTTACACATGTACAAATACACACATACGCAGACTGATACACAGGCGGCAGCATGTCTTTCTGACGTCACCTCTGCCGGTCAGCGCGTGTCAATTTCTCCCCTTCGTTACGTTTAAAAACCAACTAAGCTATGTGCTTCCATATGCATGCTTACTTACAATATTTAATTTATTTAAAATTAAATACTACGTTTATTTCTTACATTATTTCTTATACCTAACGTATATTTATTATATTACTTTTATTATGTACATCTTATATATTTCATACGTGGTTTCGTATGTTATCATACCTCAGTCAGGGGTTGCTGCATATACTTATGCTAAACGTATCGTTGCATAAATTCCCCTGCTGGGTAAAATAAAATTTGAATTTTATTTCTTTACTCAGAAATTATGTATTTTATTATTTATTACAACTCACAATTAGTGGTTATAAGGGTCCTTAAATTTTTTTTTCACTTTCCCTGGGTGGATTACTTCCCTCCCATGGATTTATAAGTTGACTTTTTATTTATTCATCCATAGAATTACGGAATTCTGATGCATGGTACTTTCCAATAAACTTGCTTCTTGTCGGATCTTAGACGGTAAAAATGTGTGTCGTTCTTTCCTCCTTTGTAATAAGTAGTGTCTCTCGTACAGTCTGAATAGTTTCTTTGCTGTATTATCGATTCGTTTTCCCACTGGATTTCTTCTTAGTAGCACTCTCTCTCCTTCATGGAATGTGATGAGTTTGTGCGTTCTGTTGAACCTCTCGATCCTCTTTTCTCCAAATTTTTCCATCCTCTTCTTCGCATTGTCGTACTTGTGACTCAATGGAATTTATAGATTTTGGTTTGGAGGTTTGTCAATGTTTCTCGACCAGACTCTATTAGGTTTTTTATTTGTTACCAGTTCCACCGGTGTATATCCCGTAGCTTCACTGTATGTAGCATTTATAGCTTGTTCAAAAAATGATATGTACTCTGCACATCGGTTATATTGTTCATTACAGTAGATGAGTAAATGTTTTCCTAACTCTTTATTTACCCTTTCAGCAAGGCTTCCTTGTGGATGTCGTATTGACGTTAACACTGGTTGTATGCCGTGCTGAGTTAGCGTTTCTGTCCATGCTTTATTTTGAAATTGTTTACCATGGTCATTCAATATCTTTTTGATTTGATCATACTTCGGTACGTATTTGCGTAGTATGACATTCAGTACACTTTGTGTGGTGGGTCTTCGTATAGCGTAGAGTCGAACTGCCTTGGTGAACACATCGATACATACAAGTATGTGCTTTGTACCCGCGTGAATAGCTCTCCTAAATGGGCCCAGGAAGTCTACTACTACTAATTCTCCCTTTTCCTGTGTCTTTATGTTTTGCATATCTACGTATGTGTGAAGATTCGGATGTCATGCTGTTTGACATTCGTAGCATCCTCTTAAGATTGCTTTTATTCTTCTAAACATATTATTCAAAATGAAGTCTTCCTTCAAAGCTAAATGACATTTTAAAGTAGACGCATGTGCTAAGATTTGATGACATGGTATAGTTAGTGTTTTTGCATCTCTGGTGATAGGACTATTTTCCAATCATAATTGACGAGTTTGTACAATATACTATTTTTTATCGTATATCTACTAGATAGTGTTGATAACTTCATGTGACTTATTTGAAGATCTTTATTTTGTTCATTTGCTATATTATTTAGCAAATACTTAACTCTATCATCTGTTTGATATGTAATATTTAATATCTTAACATCGTTACATTTATTTATACTACTTATTATTCCCCCTTGTGTAGGACAATAGGCATTTGACAACATTCTTTCCTGTTGTGTATTGTTTGTATCGTTTAGGGTGGCACGCAGCTCCTGTGAGTGCAGGTCGTTTAACAAGCCGTTCCGTATCGGTATTTTTTTTGCGTATGGATGGTTTTGAAACCTGTCTGAGCTGGCGTTTGGCTACACTTCTGCAGTCATTCATTTTTCTTCTCCATTGTCGTGCTACGCTCACCCCCTCTCTCTTTGGAAGTTGACGGGCGTGTCGATTGTTGCACAATTTTATTTTCATAATTATTTTTAGTATTATTATGATTATTATTTGCATTTGTATTATGTACATTTGCATTGTACGGTTTTACGTGTTTTTTCGACGTACCTGGATGTGAGTACGCTCCTTTATGTGGAGTTGGATTACCTTTTTCAAAGGGTTGTTTATATTCTTTCCTATTATCTTCTTTCTTCGCGAACTGGGTCGATTTGTGCTGTATTGGATTTTGTGTAGAGTACTGCTGCTGCTGCGGCTGGTTATCTCTTCTTTCGTATTCTTTATTAACAAATTGTGATGATTGCTTTACAAGAATAAGAAGTTCCTCAATGGTTTTAACTCCTTGGGTGTATACGGCAAGTCTAATGTGTCTGTCAAAATGGTAGCTTAATTTTAATACTAATTCGTGCTCCGTGAAACTTGGTCTAAGATGCTTACACCGTTCGACGAATTGTATGATGTAGTCTTCCATGGAACGTTTGCTGTTGACGTAATACCGCCCATACTACAGCTGGTCTCGTACCTCTCTCTGGGTATGTATATGCCAGTATCGATTTTCGAAGGATGCCTTGAACTGTTCATAAGTTTCTGTTTGGTCCCGAACAATCGTATACCATTTGGATGCAGTTTCCTGGAAATGTCGACTTACAAATTCTATACGGTCTCTGTCGTTTAGGTTTCTTCCTATTGTTGCCATTTCTCGTTCACACTTATGTAATAATTCTATGGGGTTCTCCCATTTATTACCTTTAAAACTAATCTTCTCTCGATCGTCTACCTTTGCAGCACACATCATTATAGCACTGGGTCGTCTCTTGACTTCTGCTCGTAGTTTTTCTACCTCCTCTTGTAGTCCATCTTTCATGTTGTTAAATTCCATGGAGTGGTGCGTAGTTTTTCTCGTGACCTCCTCCACAGCTATTTCTACTGTCTTGGTCCTCACAGTGAGTTCCTTTGTTCTGTTGGTGTTGTCCAGGATGCGTTCATTTACATCTTTGTGTCTGAGATCTTGCTCCTGCTTTGTTATTTTAAATTTTCCATTCCACTGTTCGGCCAGTTGTCGAATGTGTTCTTTAGTTTCACGTGTTGTATATTCACGCTGTTCTTTAAATTTACTATCAATCTTTACAGCTTGTTCATTAAGTGACTGTTGAACTCGCTGTTCGACTGCTTCAACGCGTGCAGTAAGCTCTGTTTTCAAAGTATTACTGACGAGTTCTATATTACTTTCTAATTGAGTTTCCACTTCTTCAATGGTAATTTCTAATCTATTACGACTATCTTAAATTTGAGTTTCTAATCTCGTATTACTATCTTCTAATCTTCCTAATTTATTTTCTAATTTTTCTAACTTTTCATTGCCACTATCTAATTTTTATTCTAATTTTTCATTATTCCTTTCTAATTTACTTTCTAATTTTTCATTGCTGCTTTCTAATTGAGTTTTAAGTTCTGCACTATTCGTCTTCAACTCTTCTTGAAGTCGTTTAAACATCGTTTCGAAATCCATTGTTGGTTGCTTCGCCATTACCGTAGACTACGGTGTCCTAACCGATTCGTTATATGAATTATATTTTTAATTATTGGTCCACCGTGACTCTATATTTCTTTATTTAAATTTATTTTATTTATCAGTATTAATTTCACAACTCTTTTCCTATCTGTACTTAATTTTATATTTTTAATATTATTTATTACATAAATTGCCTATTAATTCTTTCTACAATATTTTTGCTAATTATTTATTAGACTTTCTTTATTACCAGGGCGTCATTTACTTGTAATGATAATGAACATTTATTCTCTTTATGTCGTGGCCCCACATTGGCAGCGACAATTACTTTACAACGTTATTTTTAGACACTTCCTTTGACACATATGCTCCTACTCATTTGTGCGCACTTACCCACGTCTCGGAGGTATACTCTTCTTCTACAGTATTTACCTTGATGTTCCCCGGCTGGGTCGCAGGCTTTGGTCGTTTATTGAGTGTGGATAAGCACATGAATAACGTTATAAGTTTTAATACAAGTAAAGGGTACAGAGGATTTAGTACTGGTTGTGAAATTAGTACGACTGTTTTAATAAAATCATACTGATTTGATTTATTCTTTAAAAATTCAAGTTATCATGTTATTAATTGTTTAGTGTGGGTTAATTATTATTTGAACCCTTATACTCAATCTGAATATAATGCACTTATAACGTATTTAAATCTTATTTCATATAATTCGAAGACATAGTATACACATACACAAATCATATAAGACCTGAAATATTACACAGACATATAACATATAACACATATAATTATTATAAAAACGTGATTAATACGTATAAAATTCCATATTCATCTTGTCTTCGCAAGCGTGGTTTTCAATATATACCACTTAGTAAAAACTTTTAATTACTTAAACATTTATTAAAATATTAATAGAGAACATTTATTACTTTAATTGATTCTATTATTTAATGTCTCAATTAATAAAAAAATTTCTAATTACGTAACTCTCATGTTTGAAATTACTCATATAATCAATTACTAAATATAATAAAAATATGGTTCTTATGAGATTATTGATTTATGAGATTATTACAGTTATATTCTCTATTCTCAATTATATTTTGAACAATTATTTATTCATTATGCAAATTTAAAAATATATTAATGTTCTTGTAAACTTGTGTATGGAAACTAGAGCTTTTTCGATAGACCTCAGAGTCGTTTATAATATTAAATAAATGTCTGACTTCACCTGCATTTTTCTGCAACCATTTAACTTTGTTGTTACCGTCATCTGGACTCTCGAGTTTGTTGATCCTCTTTGGTATCACCTTCTCTGTCTCTGCGTCGTTGAATTCCTCGCTCCGTCTCCTGGATGCTGAGTTCTGACGTGGACCTCTAGTCGTGATGATGTACGGCTGGATGTAGCTGCATGTGCTGTCCCTGCGTCCTCTCGTCTTCTCGTTCTAGTTCCTCTCCTCTTCTTTTCTTGTCCCTCGTAGATGTCTAGAAGTTCTATGTAGACTTCTCGAATTTCATCGTAGTTATAACTCTCGTAGATTCTTTAGTGTAGTCTTTTTAAAATCACTCGTGTTCATTAATAATTGCACGGACGTAAAGCCGGTTCCATCGCACTTCAGTTTATTCAATACCGTTCAAAACATTATTAAAACTTTGTAAAATGTATGGTATCGAGATGCGTGGATTCCGCGCACTATCTGAGCTTGATCTGAAAATCATCTGAGAAAGAGTGTGTCGCTCGCTGCTGCTGCCGTCGTTGAAATTCCTGTTGGAAACTGTTTTGACAACATTGAACAGGTCGGCGCGTCGGTTTAATCGTTACTTTCAACCTACGCGTTTTTCTATGAAGCGCACATTTTTTTAAAAATTTTATTTCACCAATCGTTCGGTATAATATTAAACTTTGTTTATGCAAATTATGAATGTTAAGGTGTGTAAATTATGGCAGTTATGGCAAAATTTCACACGGTGTCTAAACGGTTCCCACGATTAATGACCACTTAACGCCAAACTGAAGCGCCAGGCGTCAGCTATGTCTTTACATATGTCGCTGATTCGTGTGACTTCTGGTTCTCGTTCAGTACATAAAAAACTGTGTAAAATCTTCCACCCTAGTTTGCATAATTCAACCTGTCTGTCGTTTACACATGTACAAATACACACATACGCAGACTGATACACAGGCGGCCGCATGTCTTTCTGACGTCACCTCTGCCGGTCAGCGCGTGTCAATTTCTCCCCTTCGTTACGTTTAAAAACCAACTAAGCTATGTGCTTCCATATGCATGCTTACTTACAATATTTAATTTATTTAAAATTAAATACTACGTTTATTTCTTACATTATTTCTTATACCTAACGTATATTTATTATATTACTTTTATTATGTACATCTTATATATTTCATACGTGGTTTCGTATGTTATCATACCTCAGTCAGGGGTTGCTGCATATACTTATGCTAAACGTATCGTTGCATAAATTCCCCTGCTGGGTAAAATAAAATTTGAATTCTATTTCTTTACTCAGAAATTATGTATTTTATTATTTATTACAACTCACAATTAGTGGTTATAAGGGTCCTTAAATTTTTTTTTCACTTTCCCTGGGTGGATTACTTCCCTCCCATGGATTTATAAGTTGACTTTTTATTTATTCATCCATAGAATTACGGAATTCTGATGCATGGTACTTTCCAATAATCTTGCTTCTTGTCGGATCTTAGACGGTAAAAATGTGTGTCGTTCTTTCCTCCTTTGTAATAAGTAGTGTCTCTCGTACAGTCTGAATAGTTTCTTTGCTGTATTATCGATTCGTTTTCCCACTGGATTTCTTCTTAGTAGCACTCTCTCTCCTTCATGGAATGTGATGAGTTTGTGCGTTCTGTTGAACCTCTCGATCCTCTTTTCTCCAAATTTTTCCATCCTCTTCTTCGCATTGTCGTACTTGTGACTCAATGGAATTTATAGATTTTGGTTTGGAGGTTTGTCAATGTTTCTCGACCAGACTCTATTAGGTTTTTTATTTGTTACCTGTTCCACCGGTGTATATCCCGTAGCTTCACTGTATGTAGCATTTATAGCTTGTTCAAAAAATGATATGTACTCTGCACATCGGTTATATTGTTCATTACAGTAGATGAGTAAATGTTTTCCTAACTCTTTATTTACCCTTTCAGCAAGGCTTCCTTGTGGATGTCGTATTGACGTTAACACTGGTTGTATGCCGTGCTGAGTTAGCGTTTCTGTCCATGCTTTATTTTGAAATTGTTTACCATGGTCATTCAATATCTTTTTGATTTGATCATACTTCGGTACGTATTTGCGTAGTATGACATTCAGTACACTTTGTGTGGTGGGTCTTCGTATAGCGTAGAGTCGAACTGCCTTGGTGAACACATCGATACATACAAGTATGTGCTTTGTACCCGCGTGAATAGCTCTCCTAAATGGGCCCAGGAAGTCTACTACTACTAATTCTCCCTTTTCCTGTGTCTTTATGTTTTGCATATCTACGTATGTGTGAAGATTCGGATGTCATGCTGTTTGACATTCGTAGCATCCTCTTAAGATTGCTTTTATTCTTCTAAACATATTATTCAAAATGAAGTCTTCCTTCAAAGCTAAATGACATTTTAAAGTAGACGCATGTGCTAAGATTTGATGACATGGTATAGTTAGTGTTTTTGCATCTCTGGTGATAGGACTATTTTCCAATCATAATTGACGAGTTTGTACAATATACTATTTTTTATCGTATATCTACTAGATAGTGTTGATAACTTCATGTGACTTATTTGAAGATCTTTATTTTGTTCATTTGCTATATTATTTAGCAAATACTTAACTCTATCATCTGTTTGATATGTAATATTTAATATCTTAACATCGTTACATTTATTTATACTACTTATTATTCCCCCTTGTGTAGGACAATAGGCATTTGACAACATTCTTTCCTGTTGTGTATTGTTTGTATCGTTTAGGGTGGCACGCAGCTCCTGTGAGTGCAGGTCGTTTAACAAGCCGTTCCGTATCGGTATTTTTTTTGCGTATGGATGGTTTTGAAACCTGTCTGAGCTGGCGTTTGGCTACACTTCTGCAGTCATTCATTTTTCTTCTCCATTGTCGTGCTACGCTCACCCCCTCTCTCTTTGGAAGTTGACGGGCGTGTCGATTGTTGCACAATTTTATTTTCATAATTATTTTTAGTATTATTATGATTATTATTTGCATTTGTATTATGTACATTTGCATTGTACGGTTTTACGTGTTTTTTCGACGTACCTGGATGTGAGTACGCTCCTTTATGTGGAGTTGGATTACCTTTTTCAAAGGGTTGTTTATATTCTTTCCTATTATCTTCTTTCTTCGCGAACTGGGTCGATTTGTGCTGTATTGGATTTTGTGTAGAGTACTGCTGCTGCTGCGGCTGGTTATCTCTTCTTTCGTATTCTTTATTAA
The DNA here is from genome assembly GCA_034769895.1 of Magicicada septendecula. NCBI lineage: Eukaryota > Metazoa > Arthropoda > Insecta > Hemiptera > Cicadidae > Magicicada > Magicicada septendecula. The sequence continues at coordinate 263,930,406 of CM068370.1, read as the reverse complement.
CAAATTGTGATGATTGCTTTACAAGAATAAGAAGTTCCTCAATGGTTTTAACTCCTTGGGTGTATACGGCAAGTCTAATGTGTCTGTCAAAATGGTAGCTTAATTTTAATACTAATTCGTGCTCCGTGAAACTTGGTCTAAGATGCTTACACCGTTCGACGAATTGTATGATGTAGTCTTCCATGGAACGTTTGCTGTTGACGTAATACCGCCCATACTACAGCTGGTCTCGTACCTCTCTCTGGGTATGTATATGCCAGTATCGATTTTCGAAGGATGCCTTGAACTGTTCATAAGTTTCTGTTTGGTCCCGAACAATCGTATACCATTTGGATGCAGTTTCCTGGAAATGTCGACTTACAAATTCTATACGGTCTCTGTCGTTTAGGTTTCTTCCTATTGTTGCCATTTCTCGTTCACACTTATGTAATAATTCTATGGGGTTCTCCCATTTATTACCTTTAAAACTAATCTTCTCTCGATCGTCTACCTTTGCAGCACACATCATTATAGCACTGGGTCGTCTCTTGACTTCTGCTCGTAGTTTTTCTACCTCCTCTTGTAGTCCATCTTTCATGTTGTTAAATTCCATGGAGTGGTGCGTAGTTTTTCTCGTGACCTCCTCCACAGCTATTTCTACTGTCTTGGTCCTCACAGTGAGTTCCTTTGTTCTGTTGGTGTTGTCCAGGATGCGTTCATTTACATCTTTGTGTCTGAGATCTTGCTCCTGCTTTGTTATTTTAAATTTTCCATTCCACTGTTCGGCCAGTTGTCGAATGTGTTCTTTAGTTTCACGTGTTGTATATTCACGCTGTTCTTTAAATTTACTATCAATCTTTACAGCTTGTTCATTAAGTGACTGTTGAACTCGCTGTTCGACTGCTTCAACGCGTGCAGTAAGCTCTGTTTTCAAAGTATTACTGACGAGTTCTATATTACTTTCTAATTGAGTTTCCACTTCTTCAATGGTAATTTCTAATCTATTACGACTATCTTAAATTTGAGTTTCTAATCTCGTATTACTATCTTCTAATCTTCCTAATTTATTTTCTAATTTTTCTAACTTTTCATTGCCACTATCTAATTTTTATTCTAATTTTTCATTATTCCTTTCTAATTTACTTTCTAATTTTTCATTGCTGCTTTCTAATTGAGTTTTAAGTTCTGCACTATTCGTCTTCAACTCTTCTTGAAGTCGTTTAAACATCGTTTCGAAATCCATTGTTGGTTGCTTCGCCATTACCGTAGACTACGGTGTCCTAACCGATTCGTTATATGAATTATATTTTTAATTATTGGTCCACCGTGACTCTATATTTCTTTATTTAAATTTATTTTATTTATCAGTATTAATTTCACAACTCTTTTCCTATCTGTACTTAATTTTATATTTTTAATATTATTTATTACATAAATTGCCTATTAATTCTTTCTACAATATTTTTGCTAATTATTTATTAGACTTTCTTTATTACCAGGGCGTCATTTACTTGTAATGATAATGAACATTTATTCTCTTTATGTCGTGGCCCCACATTGGCAGCGACAATTACTTTACAACGTTATTTTTAGACACTTCCTTTGACACATATGCTCCTACTCATTTGTGCGCACTTACCCACGTCTCGGAGGTATACTCTTCTTCTACAGTATTTACCTTGATGTTCCCCGGCTGGGTCGCAGGCTTTGGTCGTTTATTGAGTGTGGATAAGCACATGAATAACGTTATAAGTTTTAATACAAGTAAAGGGTACAGAGGATTTAGTACTGGTTGTGAAATTAGTACGACTGTTTTAATAAAATCATACTGATTTGATTTATTCTTTAAAAATTCAAGTTATCATGTTATTAATTGTTTAGTGTGGGTTAATTATTATTTGAACCCTTATACTCAATCTGAATATAATGCACTTATAACGTATTTAAATCTTATTTCATATAATTCGAAGACATAGTATACACATACACAAATCATATAAGACCTGAAATATTACACAGACATATAACATATAACACATATAATTATTATAAAAACGTGATTAATACGTATAAAATTCCATATTCATCTTGTCTTCGCAAGCGTGGTTTTCAATATATACCACTTAGTAAAAACTTTTAATTACTTAAACATTTATTAAAATATTAATAGAGAACATTTATTACTTTAATTGATTCTATTATTTAATGTCTCAATTAATAAAAAAATTTCTAATTACGTAACTCTCATGTTTGAAATTACTCATATAATCAATTACTAAATATAATAAAAATATGGTTCTTATGAGATTATTGATTTATGAGATTATTACAGTTATATTCTCTATTCTCAATTATATTTTGAACAATTATTTATTCATTATGCAAATTTAAAAATATATTAATGTTCTTGTAAACTTGTGTATGGAAACTAGAGCTTTTTCGATAGACCTCAGAGTCGTTTATAATATTAAATAAATGTCTGACTTCACCTGCATTTTTCTGCAACCATTTAACTTTGTTGTTACCGTCATCTGGACTCTCGAGTTTGTTGATCCTCTTTGGTATCACCTTCTCTGTCTCTGCGTCGTTGAATTCCTCGCTCCGTCTCCTGGATGCTGAGTTCTGACGTGGACCTCTAGTCGTGATGATGTACGGCTGGATGTAGCTGCATGTGCTGTCCCTGCGTCCTCTCGTCTTCTCGTTCTAGTTCCTCTCCTCTTCTTTTCTTGTCCCTCGTAGATGTCTAGAAGTTCTATGTAGACTTCTCGAATTTCATCGTAGTTATAACTCTCGTAGATTCTTTAGTGTAGTCTTTTTAAAATCACTCGTGTTCATTAATAATTGCACGGACGTAAAGCCGGTTCCATCGCACTTCAGTTTATTGAATACCGTTCAAAACATTATTAAAACTTTGTAAAATGTATGGTATCGAGATGCGTGGATTCCGCGCACTATCTGAGCTTGATCTGAAAATCATCTGAGAAAGAGTGTGTCGCTCGCTGCTGCTGCCGTCGTTGAAATTCCTGTTGGAAACTGTTTTGACAACATTGAACAGGTCGGCGCGTCGGTTTAATCGTTACTTTCAACCTACGCGTTTTTCTATGAAGCGCACATTTTTATAAAAATTTTATTTCACCCATCGTTCGGTATAATATTAAACTTTGTTTATGCAAATTATGAATGTTAAGGTGTGTAAATTATGGCAGTTATGGCAAAATTTCACACGGTGTCTAAACGGTTCCCACGATTAATGACCACTTAACGCCAAACTGAAGCGCTAGGCGTCAGCCATGTCTTTACATATGTCGCTGATTCGTGTGACTTCTGGTTCTCGTTCAGTACATAAAAAACTGTGTAAAATCTTCCACCCTCGTTTGCATAATTCAACCTGTCTGTCGTTTACACATGTACACATACACACATACGCAGACTGATACACAGGCGGCCGCATGTCTTTCTGACGTCACCTCTGCCGGTCAGCGCGTGTCAATTTCTCCCCTTCGTTACGTTTAAAAACCAACTAAGCTATGTGCTTCCATATGCATGCTTACTTACAATATTTAATTTATTTAAAATTAAATACTACGTTTATTTCTTACATTATTTCTTATACCTAACGTATATTTATTATATTACTTTTATTATGTACATCTTATATATTTCATACGTGGTTTCGTATGTTATCATACCTCAGTCAGGGGTTGATGCATATACTTATGCTAAACGTATCGTTGCATAAATTCCCCTGCTGGGTAAAATAAAATTTGAATTTTATTTCTTTACTCAGAAATTATGTATTTTATTATTTATTACAACTCACAATTAGTGGTTATAAGGGTCCTTAAATTTTTTTTTCACTTTCCCTGGGTGGATTACTTCCCTCCCATGGATTTATAAGTTGACTTTTTATTTATTCATCCATAGAATTACGGAATTCTGATGCATGGTACTTTCCAATAATCTTGCTTCTTGTCGGATCTTAGACGGTAAAAATGTGTGTCGTTCTTTCCTCCTTTGTAATAAGTAGTGTCTCTCGTACAGTCTGAATAGTTTCTTTGCTGTATTATCGATTCGTTTTCCCACTGGATTTCTTCTTAGTAGCACTCTCTCTCCTTCATGGAATGTGATGAGTTTGTGCGTTCTGTTGAACCTCTCGATCCTCTTTTCTCCAAATTTTTCCATCCTCTTCTTCGCATTGTCGTACTTGTGACTCAATGGAATTTATAGATTTTGGTTTGGAGGTTTGTCAATGTTTCTCGACCAGACTCTATTAGGTTTTTTATTTGTTACCAGTTCCACCGGTGTATATCCCGTAGCTTCACTGTATGTAGCATTTATAGCTTGTTCAAAAAATGATATGTACTCTGCACATCGGTTATATTGTTCATTACAGTAGATGAGTAAATGTTTTCCTAACTCTTTATTTACCCTTTCAGCAAGGCTTCCTTGTGGATGTCGTATTGACGTTAACACTGGTTGTATGCCGTGCTGAGTTAGCGTTTCTGTCCATGCTTTATTTTGAAATTGTTTACCATGGTCATTCAATATCTTTTTGATTTGATCATACTTCGGTACGAATTTGCGTAGTATGACATTCAGTACACTTTGTGTGGTGGGTCTTCGTATAGCGTAGAGTCGAACTGCCTTGGTGAACACATCGATACATACAAGTATGTGCTTTGTACCCGCGTGAATAGCTCTCCTAAATGGGCCCAGGAAGTCTACTACTACTAATTCTCCCTTTTCCTGTGTCTTTATGTTTTGCATATCTACGTATGTGTGAAGATTCGGATGTCATGCTGTTTGACATTCGTAGCATCCTCTTAAGATTGCTTTTATTCTTCTAAACATATTATTCAAAATGAAGTCTTCCTTCAAAGCTAAATGACATTTTAAAGTAGACGCATGTGCTAAGATTTGATGACATGGTATAGTTAGTGTTTTTGCATCTCTGGTGATAGGACTATTTTCCAATCATAATTGACGAGTTTGTACAATATACTATTTTTTATCGTATATCTACTAGATAGTGTTGATAACTTCATGTGACTTATTTGAAGATCTTTATTTTGTTCATTTGCTATATTATTTAGCAAATACTTAACTCTATCATCTGTTTGATATGTAATATTTAATATCTTAACATCGTTACATTTATTTATACTACTTATTATTCCCCCTTGTGTAGGACAATAGGCATTTGACAACATTCTTTCCTGTTGTGTATTGTTTGTATCGTTTAGGGTGGCACGCAGCTCCTGTGAGTGCAGGTCGTTTAACAAGCCGTTCCGTATCGGTATTTTTTTTGCGTATGGATGGTTTTGAAACCTGTCTGAGCTGGCGTTTGGCTACACTTCTGCAGTCATTCATTTTTCTTCTCCATTGTCGTGCTACGCTCACCCCCTCTCTCTTTGGAAGTTGACGGGCGTGTCGATTGTTGCACAATTTTATTTTCATAATTATTTTTAGTATTATTATGATTATTATTTGCATTTGTATTATGTACATTTGCATTGTACGGTTTTACGTGTTTTTTCGACGTACCTGGATGTGAGTACGCTCCTTTATGTGGAGTTGGATTACCTTTTTCAAAGGGTTGTTTATATTCTTTCCTATTATCTTCTTTCTTCGCGAACTGGGTCGATTTGTGCTGTATTGGATTTTGTGTAGAGTACTGCTGCTGCTGCGGCTGGTTATCTCTTCTTTCGTATTCTTTATTAACAAATTGTGATGATTGCTTTACAAGAATAAGAAGTTCCTCAATGGTTTTAACTCCTTGGGTGTATACGGCAAGTCTAATGTGTCTGTCAAAATGGTAGCTTAATTTTAATACTAATTCGTGCTCCGTGAAACTTGGTCTAAGATGCTTACACCGTTCGACGAATTGTATGATGTAGTCTTCCATGGAACGTTTGCTGTTGACGTAATACCGCCCATACTACAGCTGGTCTCGTACCTCTCTCTGGGTATGTATATGCCAGTATCGATTTTCGAAGGATGCCTTGAACTGTTCATAAGTTTCTGTTTGGTCCCGAACAATCGTATACCATTTGGATGCAGTTTCCTGGAAATGTCGACTTACAAATTCTATACGGTCTCTGTCGTTTAGGTTTCTTCCTATTGTTGCCATTTCTCGTTCACACTTATGTAATAATTCTATGGGGTTCTCCCATTTATTACCTTTAAAACTAATCTTCTCTCGATCGTCTACCTTTGCAGCACACATCATTATAGCACTGGGTCGTCTCTTGATTTCTGCTCGTAGTTTTTCTACCTCCTCTTGTAGTCCATCTTTCATGTTGTTAAATTCCATGGAGTGGTGCGTAGTTTTTCTCGTGACCTCCTCCACAGCTATTTCTACTGTCTTGGTCCTCACAGTGAGTTCCTTTGTTCTGTTGGTGTTGTCCAGGATGCGTTCATTTACATCTTTGTGTCTGAGATCTTGCTCCTGCTTTGTTATTTTAAATTTTCCATTCCACTGTTCGGCCAGTTGTCGAATGTGTTCTTTAGTTTCACGTGTTGTATATTCACGCTGTTCTTTAAATTTACTATCAATCTTTACAGCTTGTTCATTAAGTGACTGTTGAACTCGCTGTTCGACTGCTTCAACGCGTGCAGTAAGCTCTGTTTTCAAAGTATTACTGACGAGTTCTATATTACTTTCTAATTGAGTTTCCACTTCTTCAATGGTAATTTCTAATCTATTACGACTATCTTAAATTTGAGTTTCTAATCTCGTATTACTATCTTCTAATCTTCCTAATTTATTTTCTAATTTTTCTAACTTTTCATTGCCACTATCTAATTTTTATTCTAATTTTTCATTATTCCTTTCTAATTTACTTTCTAATTTTTCATTGCTGCTTTCTAATTGAGTTTTAAGTTCTGCACTATTCGTCTTCAACTCTTCTTGAAGTCGTTTAAACATCGTTTCGAAATCCATTGTTGGTTGCTTCGCCATTACCGTAGACTACGGTGTCCTAACCGATTCGTTATATGAATTATATTTTTAATTATTGGTCCACCGTGACTCTATATTTCTTTATTTAAATTTATTTTATTTATCAGTATTAATTTCACAACTCTTTTCCTATCTGTACTTAATTTTATATTTTTAATATTATTTATTACATAAATTGCCTATTAATTCTTTCTACAATATTTTTGCTAATTATTTATTAGACTTTCTTTATTACCAGGGCGTCATTTACTTGTAATGATAATGAACATTTATTCTCTTTATGTCGTGGCCCCACATTGGCAGCGACAATTACTTTACAACGTTATTTTTAGACACTTCCTTTGACACATATGCTCCTACTCATTTGTGCGCACTTACCCACGTCTCGGAGGTATACTCTTCTTCTACAGTATTTACCTTGATGTTCCCCGGCTGGGTCGCAGGCTTTGGTCGTTTATTGAGTGTGGATAAGCACATGAATAACGTTATAAGTTTTAATACAAGTAAAGGGTACAGAGGATTTAGTACTGGTTGTGAAATTAGTACGACTGTTTTAATAAAATCATACTGATTTGATTTATTCTTTAAAAATTCAAGTTATCATGTTATTAATTGTTTAGTGTGGGTTAATTATTATTTGAACCCTAATACTCAATCTGAATATAATGCACTTATAACGTATTTAAATCTTATTTCATATAATTCGAAGACATAGTATACACATACACAAATCATATAAGACCTGAAATATTACACAGACATATAACATATAACACATATAATAATTATAAAAACGTGATTAATACGTATAAAATTCCATATTCATCTTGTCTTCGCAAGCGTGGTTTTCAATATATACCACTTAGTAAAAACTTTTAATTACTTAAACATTTATTAAAATATTAATAGAGAACATTTATTACTTTAATTGATTCTATTATTTAATGTCTCAATTAATAAAAAAATTTCTAATTACGTAACTCTCATGTTTGAAATTACTCATATAATCAATTACTATATATAATAAAAATATGGTTCTTATGAGATTATTGATTTATGAGATTATTACAGTTATATTCTCTATTCTCAATTATATTTTGAACAATTATTTATTCATTATGCAAATTTAAAAATATATTAATGTTCTTGTAAACTTGTGTATGGAAACTAGAGCTTTTTCGATAGACCTCAGAGTCGTTTATAATATTAAATAAATGTCTGACTTCACCTGCATTTTTCTGCAACCATTTAACTTTGTTGTTACCGTCATCTGGACTCTCGAGTTTGTTGATCCTCTTTGGTATCACCTTCTCTGTCTCTGCGTCGTTGAATTCCTCGCTCCGTCTCCTGGATGCTGAGTTCTGACGTGGACCTCTAGTCGTGATGATGTACGGCTGGATGTAGCTGCATGTGCTGTCCCTGCGTCCTCTCGTCTTCTCGTTCTAGTTCCTCTCCTCTTCTTTTCTTGTCCCTCGTAGATGTCTAGAAGTTCTATGTAGACTTCTCGAATTTCATCGTAGTTATAACTCTCGTAGATTCTTTAGTGTAGTCTTTTTAAAATCACTCGTGTTCATTAATAATTGCACGGACGTAAAGCCGGTTCCATCGCACTTCAGTTTATTGAATACCGTTCAAAACATTATTAAAACTTTGTAAAATGTATGGTATCGAGATGCGTGGATTCCGCGCACTATCTGAGCTTGATCTGAAAATCATCTGAGAAAGAGTGTGTCGCTCGCTGGGGTTTTGTACTGCTGCCGTCGTTGAAATTCCTGTTGGAAACTGTTTTGACAACATTGAACAGGTCGGGGCGTCGGTTTAATCGTTACTTTCAACCTACGCGTTTTTCTATGAAGCGCACATTTTTTTAAAAATTTTATTTCACCAATCATTCGGTATAATATTAAACTTTGTTTATGCAATTTTGAATGTTAAGGTGTGTAAATTATGGCAGTTATGGCAAAATTTCACACGGTGTCTAAACGGTTCCCACGATTAATGACCACTTAACGCCAAACTGAAGCGCCAGGCGTCAGCTATGTCTTTACATATGTCGCTGATTCGTGTGACTTCTGGTTCTCGTTCAGTACATAAAAAACTGTGTAAAATCTTCCACCCTCGTTTGCATAATTCAACCTGTCTGTCGTTTACACATGTACACATACACACATACGCAGACTGATACACAGGCGGCCGCATGTCTTTCTGACGTCACCTCTGCCGGTCAGCGCGTGTCAATTTCTCCCCTTCGTTACGTTTAAAAACCAACTAAGCTATGTGCTTCCATATGCATGCTTACTTACAATATTTAATTTATTTAAAATTAAATACTACGTTTATTTCTTACATTATTTCTTATACCTAACGTATATTTATTATATTATTTTTATTATGTTCATTGTATATATTTCATACGTGCTTTCGTATGTTATCATACCTCAGTCAGGCGTTGATACATATACTTATGCTAAACGTATCGTTGCATAAATTCCCCTGCTGGGTAACATAAAATTTGAATTTTATTTCTTTACTCAGAAATTATGTATTTTAATATATATTACAACTCACAATTCGTGGTTATAAGGGTTCTTAAATTTTTTTTCACTTTCCCTGGGTGGATTACGTCCCTCCCATGGATTTATAAGTTGACTTTTTATTTATTCATCCATAGAATTTACGGAATTCTGATGCATGGTACTTTCCAATAATCTAGCTTCTTGTCGGATCGTAGACGATAAAAATGTTTGTCGTCCTTTCCTCCTTTGTAATAAGTAGGGTCTCTCGTACAGTCTGAATAGTTTCTTTGCTGTATTGTCGATTCGTTTTCCCACTGGATTTCTTCTTAGTAGCACTCTCTCTCCTTCATGGAGTGTGATGAGTTTGTGCGTTCTGTTGAACCTCTCGATCCTCTTTTCTCCAAATTTTTCCATCCTCTTCTTCGCATTGTCGTACTTGTGACTCAATGGAATTTATAGATTTTGGTTTGGAGGTTTGTCAATGTTTCTCGACCAGAATCTATTAGGTTTTTTATTTGTTACCAGTTCCACCGGTGTATATCCCGTAGCTTCACTGTATGTAGCATTTATAGCTTGTTCAAAAAATGATATGTACTCTGCACATCGGTTATATTGTTCATTACAGTAGATGAGTAAATGTTTTCCTAACTCTTTATTTACCCTTTCAGCAAGGTTTCCTTGTGGATGTCGTATTGACGTTAACACTGGTTGTATGCCGTGCTGAGTTAGCGTTTCTGTCCATGCTTTATTTTGAAATTGTTTACCTTGGTCATTCAATATCTTTTTGATTTGACCATACTTCGGTACGTATTTGCGTAGTATGACATTCAGTACACTTTTTGTGATGGGTCTTCGAATAGCGTAGAGTCGAACTGCCTTGGTGAACACATCGATACATACAAGTATGTGCTTTGTACCCGCCTGAATAGCTCTCCTAAATGGGCCCATGAAGTCTACTACTACTAATTCTCCCTTTTCCTGTGTCTTTATGTTTTGCATATCTACGTATGTGTGAAGATTCTGATGTCATACTGTTTGACATTCGTAGCATCCTTTTAAGATTGCTTTTATTCTTCTAAACATATTATTCAAAATGAAGTCTTCCTTCAAAGCTAAATGACATTTTAAAGTAGACGCATGTGCTAAGATTTGATGACATGGTATAGTTAGTGTTTTTAGCATATCTGGTGATAGGACAATTTTCCAATCATAATTGACGAGTTTGTATAATATACTATTTTTTATCGTATATCTACTAGATAGTGTTGATAACTTCATGTGACTTATTTGAAGATCTTTATTTTGTTTATTTGCTATATTATTTAGCAAATACTTAACTCTATCATCTGTTTGATATGTAATATTTAATATCTTAACATCGTTACATTTATTTATACTACTTATTATTCCCCCTTGTGTAGGACAATAGGCATTTGACAACAATCTTTCCTGTTGTGTATTGTTTGTATCGTTTAGGGTGGCACGCAGCTCCTGTGAGTGCAGGTCGTTTAACAAGCCGTTCCGTATCGGTATTTTTTTTGCGTATGGATGGTTTTGAAACCTGTCTGAGCTGGCGTTTGGCTACACTTCTACAGTCATTCATTTTTCTTCTCCATTGTCGTGCTACGCTCACGCCCTCTCACTTTGGAAGTTGACGGGCGTGTCGATTGTTGCACAATTTTATTTTCATAATTATTTTTAGAATTATTATGATTATTATTTGCATTTATATTATGTACATTTGCATTGGACGGTTTTACGTGTTTTTTCGACTTACCTAGATGTGAGTACGCTCCTTTATGTGGAGTTGGATTACCTTTTTCAAAGGGTTGTTTATATTCTTACCTATTATCTTCTTTCTTCGCGAACTGGGTCGATTTGTGCTGTATTGGATTTTGTGTAGAGTACTGCTGCTGCTGCGGCTGGTTATCTCTTCTTTCGTATTCTTTATTAACAAATTGTGATGATTGCTTTACAAGAATAAGAAGTGCCTCAATGGTTTTAAATCCTTGGGTATATACGGCAAGTCTAATGTGTCTGTCAAAAAGGTAGCTTAATTTTAATACTAATTCGTGCTCCGTGAAACTTGGTCTAAGATGCTTACACCGTTCGACGAATTGTATGATGTAGTCTTCCATGGAACGTTTGCTGTTGACGTAATACCGCCCATACTCCAGCTGGTCTCGTACCACTCTCTGGGTATGTATATGCCAGTATCGATTTTCGAAGGATGCCTTGAACTTTTCATAAGTTTCTGTTTGGTCCCGAACAACCGTATACCATTTGGATGCAGTTTCCTGGAAATGTCGACTTACAAATTCTATACGGTCTCTGTCGTTTAGGTTTCTTCCTATTGTTGCCATTTCTCGTTCACACTTATGTAATAATTCTATGGGGTTCTCCCATTTATTACCTTTAAAACTAATCTTCTCTCGATCGTCTACCTTTGCAGCACACATCATTATAGCACTGGGTCGTCTCTTGACTTCTGCTCGTAGTTTTTCTACCTCCTCTTGTAGTCCATCTTTCATGTTGTTAAATTCCATGGAGTGGTTCGTAGTTTTTCTCGTGACCTCCTCCACAGCTATTTCTACTGTCTTGGTCCTCACAGTGAGTTCCTTTGTTCTGTTGGTGTTGTCCAGGATGCGCTCATTTACATCTTTGTGTCTGAGATCTTGCTCCTGCTTTGTTATTTTAAATTTTCCATTCCACTGTTCGGCCAGTTGTCGAATGTGTTCTTTAGTTTCACGTGTTGTATATTCACGCTGTTCTTTAAATTTACTATCAATCTTTACAGCTTGTTCATTAAGTGACTGTTGAACTCGCTGTTCGACTGCTTCAACGCGTGCAGAAAGCTCTGTTTTCAAAGTGTTCTATATTACTTTCTAATTGAGTTATCACTTCTTCAATAGTAATTTCTAATCTATTACGACTATCTTCTATTTGAGTTTCTAATCTCGTATTACTATCTTCTAATCTTCCTAATTTATTTTCTAATTATTCTAACTTTTCATTGCTACTATCTAATTTACTTTCCAATTTTTCATTATTCCTTTCTAATTTACTTTCTAATTTTTCATTGCTACTTTCTAATTGAGTTTTAAGTTCTGCACTATTCGTCTTCAACTCTTCTTGAAGTCGTTTAAACTTCGTTTCGAAGTCCATTGTTGGTTGCTTCGCCATTACTGTAGACTACGGTGTCCTAACTGATTCGTTATATGAATTATATTTTTAATTATTGGTCCACCGTGACTCTATATTTCTTTATTTAAATTTATTTTATATATCAGTATTAATTTCACAACTCTTTTTCTCTCTGTACTTAATTTCAAAATTTGTAATATTATTTATTACATAAATTGCCTATTAATTCTTTCTACAATATTTTTGCTAATTATTTATTAGACTTTCTTTATTACCAGGGCGTCATTTACTTGTAATGATAATTAACATTAGTCTCTTTATGTCGTGGCCCCACATTGGCAGCGACAATTACTTTTCAACGTTATTTTTAGACACTTCCTTTGACACATATGCTCTTACTAATTTGTGCGCACTTACCCACGTCTCGGAGGTATACTCTTCTTCTACAGTATTTACCTTGATGTTCCCCGGCTGGGTCGCAGGCTTTGGTCGTTGATTGAGTGTGGATAAGCACGTGAATATCATTATAAGTTTTAATACAAGTAAAGAGTACAGAGGATTTGGTACTGGTTGTGAAATTAGTATGACTGTTTTAGTAAAATCATACTGATTTGATTTATTCTTTAAAAATTCAAATTATCATGTTATTAATTGTTTAGTGTGGGCTAATTATTATTTGAACCCTTATATTCAATCTGAATATAATGCACTTATAACGTGTTTAAATCTTATTTCATATAATTCTAAGACATAGTATACACATACAGAAATCATATAAGTCCTGAAATATTACACAGACATAAAATATAATACATATAATTATTATAAAAACGTGATTAATACGTATAAAATTCCATATTCATCTTGTCTTCGCAAGCGTGGTTTTCAATATATACCACTTAATAAAAACTTTTAATTACTTAAACATTTATTAAAATATTAATAGAGAACATTTATTACTTTAATTGATTCTATTATTTAATGTCACAATTAATAAAAAATAAAAAATTTTCTAATTACGTAACTCTCATGTTTGAAATTACTCATATAATCAATTACTAAATATAATAAAAATATGGTTCTTATGAGATTATTGATTTATGAGATTATTACAGTTATATTCTCTATTCTCAATTATATTTTGAACAATTATTTATTCATTATGCAAATTTAAAAATATATTAATGTTCTTGTAAACTTGTGTATGGAAACTAGAGCTTTTTCGATAGACGTCAGGGTCATTTATAATATTAAATAAATGTCTGACTTCACCTGCATTTTTCTGCAACCATTTAACTTTGTTGTTACCGTCATCTGGACTCTCGAGTTTGTTGATCCTCTTTGGTATCTCCTTCTCTGTCTCTGCGTCGTTGAATTCCTCGCTCCGTCTCCTGGATGCTGAGTTCTGACGTGGACCTCTAGTCGTGATGATGTACGGCTGGATGTAGCTGCATGTGCTGTCCCTGCGTCCTCTCGTCTTCTCGTTCTAGTTCCTCTCCTCTTCTTTTCTTGTCCCTCGTAGATGTCTAGAAGTTCTATGTAGACTTCTCGAATTTCATCGTAGTTATAACTCTCGTAGATTCTTTAGTATAGTCTTTTTAAAATCACTCGTGTTCATTAATAATTGCACGGACGTAAAGCCGGTTCCATCGCACTTCAGTTTATTGAATACCGTTCAAAACATTATTAAAACTTTGTAAAATGTATGGTATCGAGATGCGTGGATTCCGCGCACTATCTGAGCTTGATCTGAAAATCATCTGAGAAAGAGTGTGTCGCTCGCTGCTGCTGCCGTCGTTGAAATTCCTGTTGGAAACTGTTTTGACAACATTGAACAGGTCGGCGCGTCGGTTTAATCGTTACTTTCAACCTACGCGTTTTTCTATGAAGCGCACATTTTTTTAAAAATTTTATTTCACCAATCGTTCGGTATAATATTAAACTTTGTTTATGCAAATTATGAATGTTAAGGTGTGTAAATTATGGCAGTTATGGCAAAATTTCACACGGTGTATAAACGGTTCCCACGATTAATGACCACTTAACGCCAAACTGAAGCGCCAGGCGTCAGCTATGTCTTTACATATGTCGCTGATTCGTGTGACTACTGGTTCTCGTTCAGTACATAAAAAACTGTGTAAAATCTTCCACCCTCGTTTGCATAATTCAACCTGTCTGTCGTTTACACATGTACACATACACACATACGCAGACTGATACACAGGCGGCCGCATGTCTTCCTGACTTCACCTCTGCCGGTCAGCGCGTGTCAATTTCTCCCCTTCGTTATGTTTAAAAACCAACTAAGCTATGTGCTGCCATATGCATGCTTACTTACAATATTTAATTTATTTAAAATTAAATACTACGTTTATTTCTTACATTATTTCTTATACCTAATGTATATTTATTATATTATTTTTATTATATACATCTTATATATTTCATACGTGCTTTCGTATGTTATCATACCTCAGTCAGGGGTTGATGCATATACTTATGCTAAACGTATCGTTGCATAAATTCCCCTGCTGGGTAAAATAAAATTTGAATTTTATTTCTTTACTCAGAAATTATGTATTTTATTATTTATTACAACTCACAATTAGTGGTTATAAGGTTCCTTAAATTTTTTTTTCACTTTCCCTGGGTGGATTACGTCCCTCCCATGGATTTATAAGTTGACTTTTTATTTATTCATCCATAGAATTACGGAATTCTGATGCATGGTACTTTCCAATAATCTTGCTTCTTGTCGGATCGTAGACGGAAAAAATGTGTGTCGTTCTTTCCTCCTTTGTAATAAGTAGTGTCTCTCGTACAGTCTGAATAGTTTCTTTGCTGTATTATCGATTCGTTTTCCCACTGGATTTCTTCTTAGTAGCACTCTCTCTCCTTCATGGAATGTGATGAGTTTGTGCGTTCTGTTGAACCTCTCGATCCTCTTTTCTCCAAGTTTTTCCATCCTCTTCTTCGAATTGTCGTACTTGTGACTCAATGGAATTTATAGATTTTGGTTTGGAGGTTTGTCAGTGTTTCTCGACAAGAATCTATTAGGTTTTTTATTTGTTACCAGTTCCACCGGTGTATATCCCGTAGCTTCACTGTATGTAGCATTTATAGCTTGTTCAAAAAATGATACGTACTCTGCACATCATGCATCGGTTATATTGTTCATTACAGTAGATGAGTAAATGTTTTCCTAACTCTTTATTTACCCTTTCAGCAAGGTTTCCTTGTGGATGTCGTATTGACGTTAACACTGGTTGTATGCCGTGCTGAGTTAGCGATTCTGTCCATGCTTTATTTTGAAATTGTTTACCTTGGTCACTCAATATCTTTTTGATTTTACCATACTTCGGTACGTATTTGCGTAGTATGACATTCAGTACACTTTTTGTGGCGGGTCTTCGAATAGCGTAGAGTCGAACTGCCTTGGTGAACACATCGATAGATACAAGTATGTGCTTTGTACCCGCCTGAATAGCTCTCGGAAATGTGCCCAGGAAGTCTACTGCTACTAATTCTCCCTTTTCCTGTGTCTTTATGTTTTGCATATCTACGTATGTGTGAAGATTCGGATGTCATGCTGTTTGACATTCGTAGCATCCTTTTAAAATTGCTTTTATTCTTCTAAACATATTACTCAAAATGAAGTCTTCCTTCAAAGCTAAATGACATTTTAAAGCAGACGCATGTGCTAAACTTTGATGACATGGTATAGTTAGTGTTTTTAGCATCTCTGGTGATAGGACTATTTTCCAATCATAGTTGATGAGTTTGTACAATATACTATTTTTTATCGTATATCTACTAGATAATGTTGGTAACTTCATGTGACTTATTTGAAGATCTTTATTTTGTTCATTTGCTATATTATTTAGCAAATACTTAACTCTATCATCTGTTTGATATGTAATATTTAATTTCTTAATATCATTACATTTATTTATACTACTTACTATTCCCCCTTGTGTAGGACAATAGGCATTTGACAACATTCTTTCCTGTTGTGTACTGTTTGTATCGTTTAGGGTGGCACGCAGCTCCTGTGAGTGCAGGTCGTTTAAAAAGCCTGTCCGTACCGGTATTTTGTTTGTGTATGGGTTGTTTTTAAAACCTGTCTGAGCTGGTGTTTGGCTACACTTCTACAGTCATTCATTTTTCTTCTCCTTTGTCGTGCTACGCTCACCCCCTCTCTCTTTGGAAGTTGACGGGCGTGTCGATTGTTGCACAATTTTATTTTCATATTTATTTTTAGAATTATTATGATTATTATTTGCATTTATATTATGTACATTTGCATTGTACGGTTTTACGTGTTTTTTCGACGTACCTGGATGTGAGTACGCTCCTTTATGTGGAGTTGGATTACCTTTTTCAAAGGGTTGTTTATATTCTTTCCTATTATCTTCTTTTTTCGCGAACTGGGTCGATTTGTGCTGTATTGGATTTTGTGTAGAGTACTGCTGCTGCTGCGGCCGGTTATCTCTTCTTTCGTATTCTTTATTAACAAATTGTGATGATTGCTTTACAAGAATAAGAAGTTCCTCAATGATTTTAACTCCTTGGTTATATAAGGCAAGTCTAATGTGTCTGTCAAAATGGTAGCTTAATTTTAATACTAATTCGTGCTCCGTGAAACTTGGTCTAAGATGCTTACACCGTTCGACGAATTGTTTGATGTAGTCTTCCATGGAACGTTTGCTGTTGACGTAATACCGCCCATACTCCAGCTGGTCTCGTACCTCTCTCTGGGTATGTATATGCCAGTATCGATTTTCGAAGGATGCCTTGAACTTTTCATAAGTTTCTGTTTGGTCCCGAACAATCGTATACCATTTGGATGCAGTTTCCTGGAAATGTCGACTTACAAATTCTATACGGTCTCTGTCGTTTAGGTTTCTTCCTATTGTTGCCATTTCTCGTTCACACTTATGTAAAAATTCTATTTGGTTCTCCCATTTATTACCTTTAAAACTAATCTTCTCTCGATCGTCTACCTTTGCAGCACACATCATTATAGCACTGGGTCGTCTCTTGACTTCTGCTCGTAGTTTTTCTACCTCATCTTGTAGTCCATCTTTCATGTTGTTAAATTCCATGGAGTGGTGCGTAGTTTTTCTTGTGACCTCCTCCACAGCTATTTCTACTGTCTCGGTCCTCACAGTGAGTTCCTTTGTTCTGTTGGTGTTGTCCAGGATGCGCTCATTTACATCTTTGTGTCTGAGGTCTTGCTCCTGCTTTGTAATTTTAAATTTTCCATTCCACTGTTCAGCCAGTTGTCGAATGTGTTCTTTAGTTTCACGTGTTGTATATTCACGCTGTTCTTTAAATTTACTATCAATTTTTACAGCTTGTTCATTAAGTGACTGTTGAACTCGCTGTTCGACTGCTTCAACGCGTGCAGTAAGCTCTGTTTCCAAAGTATTACTGACGAGTTCTATATTACTTTCTAATTGAGTTATCACTTCTTCAATAGTAATTTCTAATCTATTACGACTATCTTCTATTTGAGTTTCTAATCTCGTATTACTATCTTCTAATCTTTCTAATTTATTTTCTAATTATTCTAACTTTTCATTGCTACTATCTAATTTACTTTCCAATTTTTCATTATTCCTTTCTAATTTACTTTCTAATTTTTCATTGATACTTTCTAATTGAGTTTTAAGTTCTGCACTATTCGTCTTCAACTCTTCTTGAAGTCGTTTAAACTTCGTTTCGAAGTCCATTGTTGTTTGCTTCGCCATTACTGTAGACTACGGTGTCCTAACTGATTCGTTATATGAATTATATTTTTAATTATTGGTCCACCGTGACTCTATATTTCTTTATTTAAATTTATTTTATATATCAGTATTAATTTCACAACTCTTTTTCTCTCTGTACTTAATTTCACAATTTGTAATATTATTTATTACATAAATTGCCTATTAATTCTTTCTACAATATTTTTGCTAATTATTTATTATACTTTCTTTATTACCAGGGCGTCATTTACTTGTAATGATAATTAACATTTATTCTCTTTATGTCGTGGCCCCACATTGGCAGCGACAATTACTTTACAACGTTATTTTTAGACACTTCCTTTGACACATATGCTCTTACTAATTTGTGCGCACTTACCCACGTCTCGGAGGTATACTCTTCTTCTACAGTATTTACCTTGATGTTCCCCGGCTTGGTCGCAGGCTTTGGTCGTTGATTTAGTGTGGATAATTGGCGGCGGTATGCATAATTCAACCTGTCTGTTGTTTACACATGTACACATACACACACACGCAGACTGATACACAGGCGGCCGCATGTCGTTCTGACGTCACCTCTGCCGGTCAGCGCGTGTCAATTTCTCCCCTTCGTTACGTTTAAAAACCAACTAAGCTATGTGTTTCTATATGCATGCTTACTTACAATATTTAATTTATTTAAAATTAAATACTACGTTTATTTCTTACATTATTTCTTATACCTATCGTATATTTATTATATTATTTTTATTATGTACATCTTATATATTTCATACGTGCTTTCGTATGTTATCATACCTCAGTCAGGGGTTGATACATATACCTATGCTAAACTTATCGTTGCAGTATATATATATATATATATTATATATTATATATATATTATAACAGGACCAAATATCATAAGTTTGGAGTTATATGTTAAGGGTATACTATATTGATGTTTAAATAAATTTTAAGAGTCAAAACTCCACTCATATGTTGTAGCGATTATGTTAACGCATTGTACTGGCGCACACGCCTATGCCTGCGACCGTTACATAATCAACCCACTGTGTAACGAATATTACCACGCCGAAACTTTCAATTATTAATATTTCGGAAACCGGTAAATTCGGGCGAAATCCATTATAGCCAAAATGTTTGCCGAAATATTAATAATAGGGTGTGCGAATTTTATGCAATATAATTAAATAATAACAGAGTTAATTAATTTTATGATAATAACTTCCGTAATAATTGAGCTACATAAAAGAGCTTTTAATATGTTATAGCTATAAGAATTATCTACCAAATGTATATTTTAGAATTAGCACAACTTGGCTTGCAGCCAAGATAATTGCAATATAAAGTGCCACCGGAAATCCGGAACGACAATTCAGTTCCGTTGTGTTAAGAATATTAATAATAATATAAATTCTCAGTCTGTGGGAAAGTAGTTTCGTTCTCACGGGGTGAGGTGATTCAAATTTTGGGTAGTAGGGAGAGTGTGTCAGCCAATCAAATCATTCGAAGAATTTGGAACGAACGCGGAGTTTTGGGGCTTATCTAACACTTGACTGCCAGTATTCAAGAAGAACAGACGTACATCTTCAATCGTCTCAAAACCATAGTTTTGTGAAGACTCATTTGAAGACTCTACGTGGTCAACACGCCTAATTACGATCATCATAAAACAGATCAACTGTAACGACTCGTAATTACAGCGTCCAGTCAAGATACTCTTCCACATCAACAAACAAGCGTATCGTGCACTACATTAACTGTGGGCGTACGCACGCAAGAGATCTACAAGACTACAAGACATTACTTCAAGAATACGACAGAGAGGCCGTCTAAACCACTTGCGAATTAGCTGACGAGCAGAGCGACAACTCGTAACGAAACACACACGCTGACGTGAAACGTGAATCGACGAGGGACCTGAAGCAGTTCTCGCAGAAAACTACAGACGTAAAAACTTCATCAATAGCAGGAGAGCAGAGTGTTGCTGATTTCTGAGGTCACCGCCAAAACCCAGGGCGCTCAGTAGATCACCATCTCTAGCCGATTGGACAAGGACAGCGAGGGACTTCCAGGAGCATCTCTAAATCCTCTTCAGAACCAGGAAAGTCAGAATCACATTATTTATTTTTCAACAGTTCAATTTTTCTTTCTTTTTAATTAAAATCAATGTAATATAAATCATTCAGATGCCATAAATCAAAGACTCTAATTAAATAAGAATTATTCACGTGTGATAATCTGTATAGCCAGTATAAGTAATTAATAAGCATTAGTTAAGGGTTAGTGGTAGATAAAGAAAAAAAGCGCTATACAAATCTTAACAAAGAATTAAATAATTTGCTCATACTGCAGTATACGTGAGTCAGATCACTAGTAAATAAAG
Source organism: Magicicada septendecula (assembly GCA_034769895.1). Classification (NCBI taxonomy): domain Eukaryota; kingdom Metazoa; phylum Arthropoda; class Insecta; order Hemiptera; family Cicadidae; genus Magicicada; species Magicicada septendecula. The sequence continues at coordinate 263,909,664 of CM068370.1, read as the reverse complement.
GGGCGTGAACTAGATTGTCACGGCCAGTTTATTTTTTGAATATTACCAAGTAACATTAGAGTTTTTATTGCATTAGAATCATTTTTTTAAATCATTGAAATTAAATTGAATTAAATTAAATTGATTAATTAAATTCTCAGTTAAAATAACTTCTTTGAAAATAATGAGCTCAACTTCTGAAAATTATTAATCATTCCGAAAACATTATACAAGATTTATTTACTGATTAGTTTGTAAGAAGATTTGAATTTATAAGCATTTCATTCTTGTGTGTGATTGGAGTAATAAACCCCGTTTTTATTACCCCACATTGTATTTTATTGCTGTACTACGGAACCTACCAACCTCACAAAACTCTTCACTTTTAAAATAACAAATTTAGTGTGCTGTTGTTATACACTTGAGTTTACATACTTGCGAAATCAAATCCAAAATACACACGCGCTAGTCGGAAGAAAACCGCAAGATCGGACAGCAGGTAGGTGCTCACTCATTTACGCAACACAACAACACGTTTAATATTGTTATAATATTGTTATAATATATATATATATATTTTGTAACAACGAGCTCTGGAAAATATGTGTTGTGTGTTCGCCTCACACGTTGTAGTTGTTACTTTGCGTTTACTTACTTACTTTTTGTTACGCTGATGATGTCCGTTGCGGTCTCACAAATTACCGGTACAATATCTCGCGAGTGTGAACCTTACCTGTTCTTTAATATGTAATTGTAATTCCCGGGTGGCGCCAAATTGTTTAAACAAAAACAATTAAAAAATATGAAGATCGAGCGGTCGTTCTAGACTGTATGGGCTGATTCGAATTACCCTCGCAATAGGCGGGCTTATGAATCTCGCTAGTAGTTCGCCGCGTTGCCGACGTCTAACGCTTGCCGTCAATTTCGCTCGTCGCTAAAGTACACAAATCTAATAGTGCAATTTACCATGAAATAAAGACGGTGGTTACAACTCTGTACTAGTTTATTAACTTGAAATTATCTGTTATTCAATAAAATACAAAATTATATATGGTTATTATACAAAGTTGCTCCGGCAATAAAAAGACAATTATTCTCAGGTTGGCGAAAGCTGATTTAGAACGGTATTCTACATGGCGTCGACAAATGTTTATTTTCTGTCGTTCGTTAAATGTGAGTTCTTTTGGTTACGAAAAAATATTAATATGATTATAATAAAGTACACTAGCTTACATTGATGGTACTTATTTACTATTAGATTTAATTACAATTCGTTCCTGAAGTGTTAAAAAGTGTGTGTTAAGAGTTCGTAATTTATACCCAGGTTATTTTCTGGTTTCATACAAGTTTAGTTTTTTATTTTCAATTAATCCTTGAAAGAACTTTGATTATCAGTTCGTAGTGAGAGTTAATTGTGTTGTGAGAAAAAGTTAATAAGAATTTATTCCAGAAATTTGGGTAATTCAGCAATACTTATCAAATCTGTTGAATTAGGGCGAAGAGTTACTCAGTTCGAAATAGGTTGGGTCCTTTTGATCATCAATCTTCCATCATTTATGAATTTGAGTACGCCTGGCTTCTTTTTCGGATAAGGTGGTTTAAATAATTAATTTATAATTTAAAAATCTGGTATGTGATCTCGGTTGAATGGACTAGGTCTTCAACAGACTTCTTGCGTCTTCATTTTATAAAATTTTGATTGATTCTTTACTGTTTTAAATTAAAATTGAGTCGACTATGGTTTGGCTTCTATAGGTCTTGAGCGTCAATAATGAACTAACAATTTTTAACGGAATAATAATAAATAACGTTCGGTTGTTATGGCAACTGTCTGTCTTCTCATTGGCTGTATACATTTGTATCTATTGTTATGATATTTGAATTTTAATTCAAAATGACTAAATATCTTCTGATTACTATTATTCGTCTGTCTTCTTATCTATGTATGAGATATTATCACAACTGCTTATATTTTCTTTCAAAGATCATTTTGACATCCCACAAAGCTGAGTTTGTTTATGTATTAAGGTTTTGACAATAATGTTAATATTATTTAATTACATTTCTTTCTTATTTTATGTTTTCAATTTAACTTTGACATCTTAATATGATTCACTAATTGTACTTAACTAGTTACTTGCCCTGGATTTTCTAATACAATAGTCAATTTCTTACAATTTGTTTCTTTTTGATTTATACAGTTAGGCATTTTCTAGGCCTAAGTAGTAATTGGCTATATCTTCTTATCTTACACAAATTAAAGATTATTTTACATTTACATATGTTTTGCTTGATGTCACTTATGACTTGTTTACTTTTTTAATTGATTTGGGCTGTTTTATAATAATTGTATGTTCTTATTACTTTACAAAATCATGGCCTGTCTATTATTCTCTAATTTCTTTTCCTGTATTATTAAGTTTGTAAGAATTTATCTCCTTACTTATCTATATTGCCATTTTTTATAACTTGTCTATCATTTAATATTACTTATAAAACATAACACAACATTTAGGTTTATGGTCTGTATACTTTTTTCAGCCATATTCCTTCTCATAAACTTAATTGAACAAATCTTTAAACAGTTACTATGCTAATCTTGTTTATATTTAGTTTATTCTTAACTATTTTGGTGACTAACATTATAACACCATTTATTTTATCTTACTAATTATCCCTTTGAACATAGGATGTTTTACTTATTTTGCACTTATATTATTTAGCATCTTTTTCTTCTAACTTTTACTATATATTTTTTTCTCTACCTAACCATTGAAACAAAAACATTTTGAATCATTATGGGATTTTTACCCTGAATACCACTGTATTCCTAATCTACAATCACTCTTAATTCTAATACCAATAATATTCTTATTCTTTGGTATTTTTCACCATTAAACTGTAGTGTTAATCACTGGTTTTAGGTGTCTATACCTATCTGTTGGGTTTTCTATTTATTTTGGGTTCATACTGGCACTTTGCACTTTTTTATTGTACTTGAGTGTTACTAGTGGTTATTCCCTTATATCGAATTCTCTTTACTCACTTAATCACCTTCACTCCCTACCTATCTCTCACTTCAGGGTTTTTTTTATTGTTTTATTCACAACTATTAGTTATAATGTTAACAAATTTCATGTTCTGATTCACTTATCATTATATAGTTATTCATAACATTTAATATCTATTTCTCTGTTTAGTGTACTTTAATTGATATTACTTTATTTGATTTTAATATTTATGATTTACATTTATTATTTGTTTGAGCCTTTTTCATCGTCATTTGAGTTTAATTTTCTCATTTTATTTTCTTTATTATTTGTTTGTGTCTTTTTCATATACCTTCTCATTTTCTTTTCTTTTATTAGGTCAATCACTTGGGTTGGGTCATAGTCATTTGTCTCGTCATAGTCATTTTATTTTCATTCATTTAATATAGATGATTCATAGTTTTTTCCCTGGTATTGGGGTGGCTTATTGTGTTGTAACATAATGCCTCTCCATCAAAAATGATCATTCTGTTAAAACACTAGCATAGTGTTTTATGAAATTATCAGTTATATATAATTTTTTCCTTTTTCTTCTTGTTTATTTCTTCTTTCGTGTTTCTCTTCTTACTTGTTCCACTCCTTTTTATTTAGTTATCTTTTAGATCTGTTTTTACTTATTTCCGTTAGTGCGTTCTCCCTGTTATATAATTTCCCTAACTTTTAGTAGCTGGTTTCATCCATTACTACCTTTTTTTTCTGAGATCAGAGGACAATCATCTATGCTCAGTTAATTGATTGCTGGACCTATTCTCAGTCAGTCTTAAATACCTTTTTGTCATCTTGTGACTTTCATTAATATTAATATTTTGGGGATTGTCCACTTCATGGTTCTTTAGATCATTTTAACTTTTTTCTACTCATTCTTCCTTCCACTGTACCTTTGCTATATTCTGTTATATACTCACACAGTTGATTGTTTTTATTTATTTATTTGTTAATTTCATTATTTCTAACTTTTAATTAGTTTGTTTTTCTTTTCTTCTTGTGATCATTTTAATTATTTCAAACACTTTTTTCTTTTCTTCTTCTTTGTTGATTTCCATTATTTTGCTTTAGCCACTTGCTGTATATTTGCTTTATATTTTTTCTTGTACCAGTTCTTTGTTTTTTTTTTCTTTCTCTGAATATTCTTTATAATTTTATGTATTTGTCTTGGCAGGTCTTGCTTGGTTTTATATTTGTTTATTTTAATTAGTCTCCTTTCTAATTCTCTTGTATTATTAATTCTTGTTTTCACTTATTTGTTTATTTTGTTTTATCTCATATATTTTCTAAATATTATTGTAAGTTGATCTTACATATCGTTTGGAATTTTGTAATTTATTTTTTATTTTACCTCGTACGTTTTCTAAATAATAGCGTAAGGTGATCTTACATATTTTTTGAATTTTGTAGTTTTTATTTTTATGATTGTTCATCATTCCTCGTAGAACTTCTTGATGGAAACTTGGTTATATACTCCTTTGATCTTTTTAGTTATTAGATTGCTTACTTCATATGTATTGTTGCCATTGTCTTTTGTTATGACATAAGGTCCTACGTATAACAATAATAGTTTCTTGGCTATACCTTCGAATGTACTAGGTAGTTCATGATTTTTTATTAAGACCTTTTCTCCTAAGTGATAGTTAATTATTTTGGTCTGGTTCTGTGAATATTTGGTTTTTTGTTTTTCTATCTTCTCCATGATTCTGTTGTAGTATTTATTTTCTTCACACGGGTCTTCTGGGTTGGTTGGAAAGTCTATCAAATCCTGTATCTCTCGATGTGGCTTTCTTCCAAACATCATAGAATATGGGGTGTTTTCAATGAAATGGTGGTAACTTATGTTCAAGAATTCTTCAGTTGATATTAAATATTTGTGCCATTCTCTCTGTTTATCATGACAGTATGTTCTCAAAATGTGTCCTACCTCTCTCAATACTCTTTCAGCGGGATTACTGGTTGGGTGGTATATGGACGTTTTGTATGTTTTTATATTTAATTCCAATAATTTCTCTCTCCATCTTTTTCCTTTCAACTGCGTTCCATGATCGGTTATTATTGTATATGGTTTTCCAACTTCAGTTATGTATTTGTTTTTTATTATTTCCAAGATTTTCTTTGTGGTTGCTCTGTTTATAGCATATAACTTGATGTATTTGGTGTAACGGTCAAATAGAATCACAATGAACTTGAATCTATGCCTCCCTCCGCTACGTGGGAATGGTCCACATATATCAAGAAACACTTTTTCAAGTTTTTTATTTGATGTGATGGGTATCATCATTCCATCCTTCCTCTCATTATTGGTTTTAACCATTTGGCATATATGCCAAAATGCAATATGCACTATAGTGCATGTTTTGATATTTTTAATCACCTTTTGTGTTATACTTTTAATAAACATTTCTTCTTCCAAAGCTTTGACTATTTTTAAAGTTCCCATGTGTCCGTATCTGACACGTAGTCCTTAATTAATTTATTTTCTAGAGATGTTGGAACTACTAGCTTCCAATTTCCATGATTCCGTTTGGTTTTAATGAATAACACATCCTTATGTATGCAATAAAATTTGTTAATAATTTCTTCTGATTCCATCACTCTCCTTCGTATGTTGGCTAATTTGGTATCTTGTTTCTGCTGTTGTACGATCTCATTGACTATCTCTTCCAGGTCCTTTCTCTCCTTTATATAATACACCTTGGCGATTTTCTCCTTTTCTCCTTCAAATGTCTGATTGTCAACATTTATTCTGGATAATATGTCAGCCGCTATGTTCTTCCTGCCTGGAATGTATTCCCACGTGATGTGGTACTCTTGCAGAGCGAGGATCCAACGGGTGAGTCTACCATGACTTAATTTACGTTGCTTAAGAAATGATATCGATTTATGGTCACTTCTGACTGTGATGTGGTACCCTAGGATGTATGTTCTAAATTTTCCGCACGCAAACACTATACTTAACAACTCCTTTTCCATAACGTTGTAGTTACGTTCACAACTATTTAACACTCTGCTGGCAAAGCTGATGACCAGGTGGTGTCCTTCTTTATCTTCTTGATACAGATCAGCGCCCAGACTGACGTCACTGCCGTCGCAATTCAGATAGAAGGGTTACTCAAAGTTGGGATGATGCAGCATCACTGTTTCTAAAAATTTTTGCTTTATGAGTGTTAGTACCGCATCTGTTCGGTTTCCCAGGTCCACTTGTCTTTAGATGAGAGTTGTTTTGAAAATTTGGCAGTCAAATGGGAGTAGTTGTTCTGAAATTTACGGTAGTAGTTGCAAATACCCAGGAAGGATTGCAATTGCTTCTTATTTTTTGGCGTAGGGAATTTCTGGATGGCTTCTACCTTTTCTTGGGACGGAGATATTCCCTGCTCTGTTAAGTTAAATCCCAGGAATTTTACTTCTTCCACTATAAACTTGGATTTATCTAGCTTCAGAGTTACATTGTTGTCGGAGAGTTTATTCAGTTCGTGCACAGTGTTCGTCCCAGTCCGATGATGTTATCAGTAGGTCGTCAACATATATTGTTGTGAATTGCAGAGCCTCTTGACCTAGGACTTGGTCCATGCACTTTACAAACACTGTGACGGAGTTGATGAGGCCAAAATCTTAAACTGATAATTCCTCCCGTCGAAAATGAAAGCCATATACTGTCTACTGTGTGGGTGCAGCTCTACCTGCCAGTACCCACATACCATGCCGGTATCCCATGTACTGATGTATTTTATTCCGTAGAATTTTTTCAAAATTTCTTCAATTTCCCCAGGCGAAGTCCGGTCATTAATGATCATTTTATTTATTTCTCGGGCGTCTAAACAGATCCTGACTTTACCACTCTTTTTAGGTATAGCTACGATAGGGCTTGTGTATGGAGATTAGCTATGCTCAATGATGTCCTCCGCCATCATTCGATTAATCTCCGCTCTGAGTTCGTTTTTAAGGGAGTATGCAATAGGGTAAGATTTTCTATGAAAGTCCACTGGTTCCCGGAAATTGATTTTACACAGATATCCCTTGACCTTGCCTGGGGTGTTGGAGAAAACGTGTTGATACTTTTGATATATTTTTATTAAATTTTCAACTTGTGTTTTGCTTATTTTCTGGTTTGGCCTGTTTCTTTGAAATATTCTAATCTCCTCGAGTTTCTTCTCCCACAATTCACTATTGTCCTCTTCATCATTTATAATCATGGATGGTTCATGGTTTCTACAATAATAATTCTTTAAGACTGGGTCTTGGTTCAATGCTGTCGTTGTAGGGTTGCAGTTTACTATTTTTGCTGACCATATTCCTCCTTCAGATGTTAAAAACACTATCCCTTGTTGTAGGTTTATTATGGCTGAGTGTTGTCATAATACGTCGCACCCTATAAGCATATTGAATGGTAGTCCACTCGCTACCAAGAAAACAATTGGTATAGTCAAGTTCTGGCTGTTTAATTCCAATGAGACTTGCTTTCTTACAGTTTTGTTTTGTTTTCCTGTTGCTCCTATTATGATTATGTTATTAACAGGGCCGGATTTAAGATGTGGGTGGCCCGGGGCCCATTTTGGTGGGAGGCCCATTGTTTCAAGGTGTTGAAATATGTAATGCAAAAACACGAAATGAAACGAACACAAGTTTATTTACAAAATTTACTTACGCAGAGAAATTGAGTTAAAATTATTCAATTTTTTCGTTAAAAAGTACTATACTTTTTAACATAACATAATATAACATAACTAACAAATAACACATAAATATATTACAAATCAGCGAATGAATAACGTTATAACCATTACAATCCAGGCACTTTCCTTGATTTTCGTGCTGCAAAATCGCTGATGATGTCACTAAAGTCCAATTCACGCAGTATATCTGACTAGATGCTCATGATAGCCAAATTTACAAGTCGTTCCTGCTTCATGGATGTCCTTAATCGGTTTTCAATTAATTTGAGTTTTGGGAAGGAGCGCTCGCCACTGCAGTTTGTTACCATCAATATTAGATATATCCTTAGAGCTATCTCAATGTTTGGGAAAGTGTCCTGCACACCCTTTTTCATGATAAGCTTGTACATGAAAAGTTCAGTGCTGATATCTTTTAGCTCCTCGTCTGTGAATATATTGGCAAATGTTACAAGCTGACACAGTTCATCGATAAATGTAATGTCCAAGTCATCTGAATAAGACCTGACGAGTTGCTCTGCTGCGGCCTTAAGCTCATCTGAAGACAGTTCTTTCAGATGGCTAAAAAAGCTAAATTGGCTTGATATATCTTTATATGCTTGAAGACGTTGGTCAAGAGAAGCGATAAACTGATCAATAACAGGCAAGAAAGTTTCTGTTCTGTATTTTTCAGAAGGGCTGAGTTGTACTTCTTCCGTATGGCCATAATCCAATGGATTAAGACACACATTTCGGCGCTTGTATCGAGTTTTCGTCTGAGCCTGAACATACTCTGTTGAACCAGACAGCTCTTTGCCTTGCTTCTCATAAGTTTCGAAGAAGTCACGCTTTGATGCGACATAGTTATTTAAGCTGGTCAGTGACGCCACAGCAGTATTTAGATCAAGTTTTGCATGTTGTAGATTTTTACTAGTAGCATCTGTTCTTTGCAGGATATCATTCCAGAAGGTGGTGTAAATACCAATTTCAAGCTGATTAATCTGTGTTAACAGTCCTTCTGCTTCACACCGTACACAGCCTTTTTCTTCAAAGTCATCAGCAATCTGTTTAAGTACATCCTTAATCTGCTGATAGTCATGCTTAAGTGCCTTAGTTGCGTCAGTTCTGCAGGACCAACGCGTTGTTGTGACATGTTTGAGAGTCAATGCTGAGTCATTATTTTTCAAAGCCTCAGTCAGAAGCTGATGCCGATGCGTTGAAACTGTGAAGAAGACGAACAGCTTTTCAAGGAAGTCAAAAAAATGTACAGCACTCGAGCAGCTTTCTACAGCATTTTTAGCAACCAGATTTAGAGAATGTGCCGTACAAGGAATCCAGGATGCAAGATTGTTCTTCTCTCTCACTTTGGCTTGTAGACCATTGTACTTTCCACTCATTGCAGATGCATTGTCATAACTTTGACCGCGGCAGTTTCCCAGGTCTAGGTCATGTCTCTTCAAAAATTCCATCAAGGCATTGAACATGTCTTGAGCGCCATGGCCTTTGTTTGCCATGAATGTTACAAAGCGTTCCACGGGGCCATCTTTCTCCATATACCTCAATACAAGGGTTAGTTGGTCAACGTGGGCTGCATCGGGTGTGGAGTCCAAAGAGATGGAGTAGTATTTTGATTTCTTAACTCGAGAAATAATTTCTCCGAGGACTTGTTCACCCATTAAACTGATAAGTTCTTCCATTATTGTAGATGACAGGTAGTTTGTGTGACCCTTGCCGCGATTGGCTTGAGTTTCGATATGCTGTGCAAGAAAGTCGTCGTACTGGGCGATGAGTTCAAGAATACCCAGAAAGTTTCCATTTCTAGGTGATCCAACCAATTCGTTATCTCCTCTAAATGCTAAGCCACGCTCGGCAATAAACTGAATAACATTTACTACTTGTTTCAACACTGATCTCCAATAATGCTCCAGACGCTCGACCTGTTGTGTCAGCTCCGTATCAATTCGCCCAATAGCTTTTAACCTCCCATTGAAAGCAATCGTAGCCTTCAGATGTTCCGTTGACTGCTCATGACTTTGTATACGTTCTTGTGAATGTTTCCAATCACAGAATCCATTAGATGAAAGCTGAGAAGACTCAGGTGCTGTAGTTAAGCACATCAATCTGCACGTGAAGCAGTAAACATGTCCATTAGAGGGAGAGAAGCATAACCAATTCCTCGTTATGACTTCTCCATTATGATTTTGATGACGGAAAAGCCCAAGTGTGCACATTCTTGGAATATTGCGGTCCTTTCTAGGTTGCTGAACCGAGTGTGCAATGAACAAACTTTCATCACAGTGCTGGATTGTTGATACACCCCTTTTCAGCCAGTAATCCCGCATCTGTTCCGAAATAATGGATGGCCAAAGTCCAATGTCATTGCCCCCTGGTGGGCCCTCAACTTCAGCTTCTACATAAGATGTGCCACTATCAGCCTCCTTTTCTATGTGTTCTTCAATTGGACCCGTTACTACTTCTGCCTTTTCTTTGCCAGGATCAACAACCATTTCCACTGAAGCATTGTCAGGTTGATCAGGTTCTGCAAAGTCACCACTCCTTTCCGACACTTGTCTTGATTGAACAGTGAAGAACTGGTCCAATTTTCTTATCTTTCCCATCTCTTCTGCTGATTTCATTGTTGCTTCTTTTGCCTTACGTCTTTTAGAAGCCCCAGACTCCCAAATTCTTGTGCGATATCTGTGTCTGTCTCCTTCACGATTGTCCATGCTGGTAATCTAAAAATAACAAAATGACCTTGTCAACCCTTTAAGTCCTGAAGGGGGATTAAAGATTAAAATATTTATATACAGAGTGTCCCATAAGTAAGTAGCCAAACTTCAGAAAATGGTTTTAAGGATCAAAATAGAGAGAAAACCAAGAAAAACTTTTTTTTCCAGAAAACGCTTAGCTTTCCAGATATCCGCCATTTTGTTTTTTTAATTAAATAATTTATAAATTTATTTGTAAATAACAAACTATAAATACCTTGTACAAACAAATTAAATGTACAGTGTTTTAATATTAGCAATATAGGCCTAGTTGGTTAGCAAAACATATTAAACTTTAAGTATATTTATCAATATTAACTTAAATCTACAAAAAATAATTAAAATACAATTATAAGCAAAAAAACTTATTTACTGTTTATTTAATTGTCCTGACCAACTATAGGCAGGGCAATGATGAAACTGCATCATATAAATATTGAGAGTTCCCTCCAAATCTTTTGAGGTTAGGTTTACACTGAAAAGACATCACTGTTAGCATGCATTCATTCTAATTAGAATAAAACAGTTTTTCACTTACTAAGATGTATCATATGACAAAGTCCAGGAAAATGACTCTTGATAAACATTAAACGGGAAAATCAGAATTAACTTTTAAACAAGTAAACTACACATAACTGAGATCGTACTTGTCACTCAATAACTCATAACATCACTACTTTCTAGAAGACTAGTTCTGTTCTGACATTGTGATTGTGCTGCCACCTATGAGCAAGTTAGAAAATGAAACCTACATGCTAGGACAATGATCATATTCCTGGTCACCAGTAATAATAAATCATTTTTATTATTTTAACATAATGCAATATGTGTTTTTCAAGTAAAAACATACTAAACATTTAATTGTGAATAATTATAACTGGTGTAAATTAGTAAATTATCAGCCATTGTAACTAAATTTAATGTGCATTACTATGTTGTTGGAAGAACAGGCCAGTACAATAACTTTTTATGATTTTAAATAATTTTAACTAATTTAAAATATAACGTTTGATTATTACACTTCTTATCAAGCTAGAGAAGTAAGATAGAATGTATGGAAATTTTTGTTAAATGTTCCCTATCATTATAAACAGTTCACAGCAAAGAGACATGTATTTTTCCAGTTTTGTGATATTTACCCCTATATTGGTGGGAGGCCCACTCTTGGTGGGTGGCCCCCCCCTTAATCTGGGGCTGGTTATTAATCGGCAATGTGGGTATTGGTAGTTTGCAGTTAGCTTGGATCCATTCTAGCTCGGTCTGGTTTATTAGGGAGATGTTTGACCCATTGTCAATCATGATGATGGTTATTGTTCCGTTTACTGTGGCCTGTATGTGAACTATTTCATTGTTGATTCTTGGCAGCTGGTTGTCCTCTTCTTCTAGGAGTTCTTCACTTATGTTTTTTAGATAATTATTTGAGACAATAGTTACCATTTTATGATGGTTTCGTCGCGTCATTTGTCTTAGTAACCCAAGTGATTGGTCATGTGAAGGGCATTCCTTGGTTCTCACTGACCTTGTTAGTTTAAATCTTGTGGTCCGGTGTTGGCCCGATTATCTGACTGGTTCGTCGCTGGTTCATTTATGGGCTCTGGTCGAATAATCGCATTGTTTCCTGACGCTTCGGTGGTCCTATTTCCTTGAAATTGATCATTTCTTGAGGTTGATGCATTATACCAGGAGTTTGCCGGTGTATTCGGGCAGTACCTCCTCTGGTTTGGCTGACTCCTCCCATTGATAAAGTTGACCTGTCGCCGATCATCTCTGGTTCGGTTATTCCCGTTTCCCCTATTGTACTGGTAATTCGGGTCGTAATTGTTACCGTGGTAATTACTGTTATTAAGGTGGCCGTTAGGACGTTGGTTTGGTCCATTTCCTCGGTAATTATTATTATTTTGATTGGTTCCGTTATATGGTGGATTACCCTGATTGTAATTTGGGCGGTTGCCCCTATATTGATTGTTGTTATTATTCCGGTTTGGGTCACCTTGGTTGTTATTCTGGGGGTTGTTATTTGACGGGTTGTAACTCGGTGGGTTACGGTTCTCATTCCACCGGTTGTATTTCATATTGACCATCCTGTTGCGCTTATATTGACCATCATTCTCATGATCTTCGAGTAGGCTTGCCATACCTTGGATGGTTTTAATTTGGCCTTGTCTTCTGGCCTTTTGAACGGCATCCTCATAGTGGTACCCCAGTTGTATTACCAATGATTCCTCCGGTATTCTTGGTTCCAGATTCCTAGCTAAGCACACCTTGCCAAGAAAGTATGATGTTAGGGTGTGTCCCACTTGCGGTTCATATCTTCCATTACTGATATCGTTCCGTACCACGTTCTGGGTCGACTCTGACCAATACTTGTCGCGGAACTGTGTTTTAAAATCCTCCGTGTTGTTTATTTCCGGTCTTGTCGCCGTCCACCAATTGTCATGGGTGTCCCAGAACATCTCATCAATCAGGCTACGCACCGTTGTCCATCGAGTTTCCCTGTTCTTTTCTATCATTTCCTCGACTCTTTTGAGGAATTCCATTGGGTTGTGCCGATAGCTTCGGAAATTTATTAGCTCCCGGTTCTCGCTGGTTATTATGTGGGTGTTGTGACAGGGTTTGTCTCTCAGCGCATCTAGCTCTTCCTGCATTTGTCTTTCTCGTTGATTAAGCCCCTGGATCTTCTCTTTGTTTTCCTTGATCTGCCTGTCTACTTGGTTGAGGTGGGTATATACTCTTTCCACCCTTTCACTTACATCGGTTTGTATTTCCTTGTGCTTTTCTTCCAGCTTTTTCAGCACTTCTTGTTTGTTTCTGGCGCATTCTATTGTAGTTATTTGTTGAAGTTCCTTGATCCTATGCTTACCGTCGTCCTCGACCGCTTTAATTTTGCTTAGTATTTTCTCCTGGGCTTTCGCTACTGTTTCACTGGTTGTTTTTATTTTTTCATTTGTTTCTGTCACCTTCCTCTTAATATCTTCACAGTATCCCTCTAGCTGTTGTTCTAATTGTTGCTTCAACTCTTCTTTGTTCTTCTCATGGTCCTCCTTCAATTGTCCCCTCAATTCTTCCTGTAGTTCTTCATTACTTTTTTGGATGTCCTCCGTTAATCGCTGTTGTAGGGTTTCTTGGTTCTTCTGTAAGGTATCACTGTGTTCCTCCATTTTCTTGTGTATCTGTTGCTTTAATGTCTCATTATTGCTTTCGATTTTATTGTTCAGTGTCTCAATATCTTCCCTTAAAATCTCATTTTGTCTCCTTGAATTTTCATTTATTTTCTCCTCCATTTTGTCTATTTTCTCATCGAATTTTTTTAACTCTTCATTTTTTCTGTCCAATTTTTCGTTTAGGAAATCCCTGGCTTCCTTTCTTTGTTCCTTAATTTGTCCAAATTGCTCCATCATCATCCTCATCATGCTATCCAATTTTGCCTCTTCAGTTGGTGTAGCTTTGTCTGGTGGATTTTCGATTGTATCTCCTGCTTGTTGTTCCCTCTCCCTGTCTTGAATTGGGTTTTCTGGTTGGTCCCTTTGGGCATCTTCTTCGATTATTTGTTCGATCATTTCCATTTCTTCAATCAGTGTTGTTTCCTGTTCTTCTTTGTCGGTGTCTTCAGCCCTTTTCTTAGATTTTCCCCTGGTGATCATGGAGTGTTTCATAATTTCTCGTAACCGCCGCTAGTCTTTAGTTCTAGCCACACTAGTTGGTCGCCAATTTGTAACGAGTAGACTCTGTCGTCTCTGTAAAACTGAGTGTTTTTATCGTGTGTTCGCCTCACACGTTGTAGTCGTTACTTTCCGTTTACTTACTTACTTACTTCTTGTTACGCTGATGATGTCCGTCGTGATCTCACAAATTACCGGTACAATATCTCGTGAGTGTGAACCTTACCTGTTCTTTAATATGTAATTGTAATTCCCGGGTGGCACCAAATTGTTTAAACAAAAACAATTAAAACATATGAAGATCGAGCGGTCGTTCTAGACTGTATGGGCTGATTCGAATTACCCTCGCAATAGGCGGGCTTATGAATCTCGCTAGTAGTTCGCCGTGTTGCCGACGTCTAACGCTTGCCGTCAATTTCGCTCGTCGCTAAAGTACACAAATCTAATAGTGCAATTTACCATGAAATAAAGAACGGTGGTTACAACTCTGTACTAGTTTATTAACTTGAAATTATCTGTTATTCAATAAAATACAAAATTATATATGGTTATTATACAAAGTTGCTCCGGCAATAAAAAGACAATTATTCTCAGGTTGGCGAAAGCTGATTTAGAACGGTATTCTACATGGCGTCGACAAATGTTTATTTTCTGTCGTTCGTTAAATTTGAGTTCTTTTGGTTACGAAAAAATATTAATATGATTACAATAAAGTACACTAGCTTACATTGATGGTACTTATATACTATTAGATTTAATTACAATTCGTTCCTGAAGTGTTAAAAAGTGTGTGTTAAGAGTTCGTAATTTATACCCAGGTTATTTTCTGGTTTCATACAAGTTTAGTTTTTTATTTTCAATTAATTCTTGAAAGAACTTTGATTATCAGTTCGTAGTGAGAGTTAATTGTGTTGTGAGAAAAAGTTAATAAGAATTTATTCCAGAAATTTGGGTAATTCAGCAATACTTATCAAATCTGTTGAATTAGGGCGAAGAGTTACTCAGTTCGAAATAGGTTGGGTCCTTTTGATCATCAATCTTCCATCATTTATGAATTTGAGTACGCCTGGCTTCTTTTTCGGATAAGGTGGTTTAAATAATTAATTTATAATTTAAAAATCTGGTCTGTGATCTCGGTTGAATGGACTAGGTCTTCAACAGACTTCTTGCGTCTTCATTTTATAAAATTTTGATTGATTCTTTACTGTTTTAAATTAAAATTGAGTCGACTATGGTTTGGCTTCTATAGGTCTTGAGCGTCAATAATGAACTAACAATTTTTAACGGAATAATAATAAATAATGTTCGGTTGTTATGGCAACTGTCTGTCTTCTCATTGGCTGTATACATTTGTATCTATTGTTATGATATTTGAATTTTAATTCAAAATGACTAAATATCTTCTGATTACTATTATTCGTCTGTCTTCTTATCTATGTATGAGATATTATCACAACTGTTTATATTTTCTTTCAAAGATCATTTTGACATCCCACAAAGCTGGGTTTGTTTATGTATTAAGGTTTTGACAATAATGTTAATATTATTTAATTACATTTCTTTCTTATTTTATGTTTTTAATTTAACTTTGACATCTTAATATGATTCACTAATTGTACTTGACTAGTTACTTGCCCTGGATTTTCTAATACAATAGTCAATTTCTTACAATTTGTTTCTTTTTGATTTATACAGTTAGGCATTTCCTAGGCCTAAGTAGTAATTGGCTATATCTTCTTATCTTACACAAATTAAAGATTATTTTACATTTACATATGTTTTGCTTGGTGTCACTTATGACTTGTTTACTTTTTTAATTGATTTGGGCTGTTTTATAATAATTGTATGTTCTTATTACTTTACAAAATCATGGCCTGTCTATTATTCTCTAATTTCTTTTCCTGTATTATTATGTTTGTAAGAATTTATCTCCTTACTTATCTATATTGCCATTTTTTATAACTTGTCTATCATTTAATATTACTTATAAAACATAACACAACATTTAGGTTTATGGTCTGTATACTTTTTTCAGCCATATTCCTTCTCATAAACTTAATTGAACAAATCTTTTAACAGTTACTATGCTAATCTTGTTTATATTTAGTTTATTCTTAACTATTTTGGTGACTAACATTATAACACCATTTATTTTATCTTACTAATTATCCCTTTGAACATAGAATGTTTTACTTATTTTGCACTTATATTATTTAGCATCTTTTTCTTCTAACTTTTACTATATATTTTTTTCTCTACCTAACCATTGAAACAAAAACATTTTGAATCATTATAGGATTTTTACCCTGAATACCACTGTATTCCTAATCTACAATCACTCTTAATTCTAATAACAATAATATTCTTATTCTTTGGTATTTTTCACCATTAAACTGTAGTGTTAATCACTGGTTTTAGGTGTCTATACCTATCTGTTGGGTTTTCTATTTATTTTGGGTTCATACTGGCACTTTGCACTTTTTTATTGTACTTGAGTGTTACTAGTGGTTATTCCCTTATATCGAATTCTCTTTACTCACTTAATCACCTTCACTCCCTACCTATCTCTCACTTCAGGGTTTTTTTATTGTTTTATTCACAACTATTAGTTGTAATGTTAACAAATTTCATGTTCTGATTCACTTATCATTATATAGTTATTCATAATATTTAATATTTATTTCTCTGTTTAGTGTAATTTAATTGATATTACTTTATTTGATTTTAATATTTATGATTTACATTTATTATTTGTTTGAGCCTTTTTCATCGTCATTTGAGTTTAATTTTCTCATTTTATTTTCTTTATTATTTGTTTGTGTCTTTTTCATATACCTTCTCATTTTCTTTTCTTTTATTAGGTCAATCACTTGGGTTGGGTCATAGTCATTTGTCTCGTCATAGTCATTTTATTTTCATTCATTTAATATAGATGATTCATAGTTTTTTCCCTGGTATTGGGGTGGCTTTTTGTGTTGTAACAACACACACACACACACACACACACACTGTATACTAGGCACACACAATATTCACAATTATATAAGGTTTCTTCTGCAAGGAGGCTTATTATTAGTTTGCTTTACACATATTTTGCAGATATAAACTGCGTCAGATGTTATGATATATAGTTTTGTTATATTTACACATGTATAAATTTCTCCTATGACTATAGACATATTATTTTGCTGCTGAGCACCATATAAGAACATGAGGATTTTTTTTCATTCTGGAAAACACTTGAATGCTTTCAAACAACAGATGGATGATTTGTTTTGAAAAGTGTAGTAAGAAATACAAATTAAAAACACTTAAAATTTATCAATTATTCAAAAATTCTTATTTATCTAGGGTCAAATTATTAACAAAATTTACTTTGTTAAAACAGAAATTAAAAAAAAATAGTAATTAAAACAGTATCCAAATCATTATTTGATTTTATTCAAGTTATGGAATATTAGTTACATATACATGTACTGAGGTGACATTCAAGATACATTAACTATGACCACTGTTGGCACAAAGTCTAACTTCTTCCAACAATAAGGCCATTTTGTCATCTGTCAGCTTGCTTGCCTGCGTGAAACATGAAATAATATCAGCTACAATTAGTTGCAATTCTGACGTGGCTATCTGTGTAAAGGCACTAACAACGTCTATGATACCCTGTATATGCTGAGGTATTGAGGTTTTCATCAAATCAGCTAAACAGTAAACAGCTAGGAATGGACCTTTCTTTGTGCAGTTATTGATTTCATCTGCTATGTCTGAGAGACTCATTGCAATTGCAAAGCCTATGTATTCAGCCTCAGACAGTAATTCCTTTGCTGTGTTGAGGGCATCAGTAAAGCCTTGACAGCTTAAGAATGATGACATTCCACTCATAGATATCTGTTGCACTTGTTCAGCTTTTTTTGGAATACATTTTTGTGGCATTTTCTTTAAAAACTCTAATGCATTCTGTGACTTTTTCTTAAATTCTTCTTTACTGTGGTCAATATAGTTGTGCTTTATGTCCTTCAGTTTGTCGACAATCTTTTGGAGATCATCAGCTAATTTTTCAACATCTTCTATTTTTAAATTTTCAATTACATCAGTGGCTACACCCTGATGGCTGTAAGTTGATTTTGCCTGAAACATTAGTGAGAAAGTCATAATAAATTAAAAATTAGTATTAGAAATTGATGTATTAATAAACTTGGTTTGAAAGGTTATAGACGTATGACACACATGTAAATCATATTCTATTATTTGAACCTTGAATATGAATAATAAATTGATGTACATATAAAGAGTGTGTGTGTTCAAAGAAAGGTTTATGAGGAACATTTTTTTAGCCGTGGCTTTTATATTCAACTTGTATACAACTCATGTTAATGAAGATAAAAAGGATTGTATAAGTTCTTGGACTGTGTTGTCCATGATTGGATACCATACAATGTAATTTTATAACTTTGAAAACTATATTTAAAGGTAGAAATTAATTTTTACCTTAGCCTGGGCTTATGTTTACAAGCTTCTTCAAAGCCTAATTAAAAATTTAATTAATGTTTACATTTAAATATAGTATTCTCAATTAGGAAAAGTACATTGCATGTGTGTACAAGAAACTTTATCTACATTACAGATCAGGCTTGTATCTTAAGCAGTATTGATCATCAGACCCTTGGTTTATTATGGTATGATGGGATGGTATGAAAAAATCTCAGAAAGATTTAATATTGTAAGTAGGCCTCTGTTTTGACTCCCACACATAACAGTACATATATTAATAATCTATGTAGTAAAAGCCAATCATTTTTTTTAGCAACAATATGATATTAAGTGAAAACTAAAAATTAGATGATCACTTTTATCATATAAAAAGGTAAGAAGTAAGCAATATTAAATTAATATGACAGTATTACAGGTGTGTGTGATTCAGGTAACATTACTACTTATAGTACTGGGTAATAGAAAAACAAGGAGGAAGACCAAGGCACTTTAAATAGAGGAGGTGGGCCACACTGTGAGAGACATGGCGAGTGATGTCACTGTAGTCAAAGGTGCCTGGTTGAATTGCAGTGCATGGACATAACACAGTCACTGTCTCTGTGTTGTCCCTGTAATGTTTGTTATCATAAAATTGAATCCATTCGTTCTGTTTTACCAGTATTACTAATATTTATTATAATACTTTGACAATACTATCTTTAGAGATTTTACATCATGTATGTTTAAACCATGTGCGAATACTGTGTGCATGTGTGTGTGTGTGTGTGTGATATTTATGATAAAAAGATGAATACAAAGTAAATATAAAAAGTGTAGTAAATGATAAGAGTGTAGTACTGTGATTATAAAAAGTTAACCGGTGTCTGCTGATTTTAAGATTAAATGCCTGGAATGCTATTTGCCATGGTTGTATGTCATAACTTGCATTTTAAAACAAAAGACAGACTTAATGGCGTTTATTACTACTGTTTCCTTAACAATAAGAAGCTTAGAAAGTTTTGGGTGGAACAGTGTAAAAGAAAAGATAGTTTTAATCTGAATAGACCATATATTTGTTCTGATCATTTGAAAGCTGAGGATTTTTAAAACATTTTAGGGCTGAACTTATGGTATCCAAACAAACAAAGTTTATTGACAAAAGTGCTGTGCTATCTTTAAAATTGTTACCTAACAAATACAAGCAAAACAAGAAAATACACAAGTGAAAAGACAGAAGTAAACGTAAAGAAATGACTCAAGGTTTGTTAAACATTGAAGCAATCTGCATTTGAAAAAATATTGTTGCAGGATGCAGAAGAAATATTGGTGCAGGATCAAGTTCTGACAAATTTGATAACACTAATATTGTAACAAGACATATGAGCCCATTATTTCAGTAACCCAAAATATTAACACATCTCAATAATTGAGTCAAAGAGACACAACAAGTGATTAATCCAAAATGCCAAGAATGGAACTACATGAGCAACTCATCAAGAAGGATAAACTCACAACAATAAGAGTTAATAAAACTAATGGTAACTAACAAGTGAAATAACATTATAAGAAAAGAAGATGCAACAAACAATGATTGTACCACAGGAACCAACAACCCAATAGTTTTCGGTCAGTAAGGAACCAATGAAGACAAGGAAGAAACATATTACGAGAAAGACACCTAACAACCATGGCATAAAATATAGATTCCAAGAGCCAGTCAACTATAGATCAACATCTTACCCATATATGCAATAACTAAACAACTTACAGATTGAAGAGATGGACAAGAACTGACTAACTGAGATGACCAATATACAACTGATGATATTATAAATGTATAGGACAAGATATGTTATAAAAAGAATGAAAGTAACAATAACGTTAATTGAAAAGAAGCTGTAAATGAAAGTATAATAACATGTTATGCACAGCACACATGTAGTATAAAGGAGTATTAAAATTGTCTCATAATAATAACAAATATTAGTCAATGATCAAACAATCATGTAAGATAAGAAAAGGAAATAACTAAGGAGTTACCAGTTATCATTAATAAAACCAGACTTGAGAAAATAAGGTTAAAAGAAATGTAAATTTGTATCAACCTAACACACACATTGTTGGTACAAATAATGAAACCACATAACCTAAGATACAGGTACTGTTCACCTAAGTTCATATTTATTAGTAGGGAGAACCTACCTAAACTAAAATGTTTTGTACCTTAAACCAAGTAGAAATAATAAGCTTTCTACACATACCAATATAAGATACCAAAAATGAGTTTTATATAAGAATTTATGTAAATAAAGTGAACCAAAACCAACCAAAATGGGATTCACTATGTAAAACCTGAACAAAACCACATTGTAATGCCAAATAGAAACAAAAGGCTAATGTCTATACCACAAGTAAGGTATAATACCACTACTGTAATAGTATAAGAGTATTATAAGCAAGGACATAATGTATTATAAGAGTAATTAAGAACACCTGTCATGTGACACCAGTTGTAATTACTGTTGTCCAATGCTATACGCTTAGGGACAGACTAGTGTATTAAAAACACAAGACCAATTATAAAGATACTACTATGGTTAAACTATTCTAACTAAATGATAGTAGAAAAAGACAAAAGAATACCAAATAAGAGTGAAAATAAGTGTACACATCATAGTGCAAAATAGAGGTCACTTTAATAACAGAAATGACAAAGAATAACCATATATTCCAACTAACAGAGACTCACAGTAGCTGAAACCACTTATTGTTTACAACTGGGGTCATACAGAAGGTACACAAATACTTTCTATTATTAATAATATGTACATACTCTAATGTCTTCTCTATACATATAAGGATGGTGGGTTAAATAACTACACTATATGAATTGTATATACGGACCGTGGTCGTTGGAGTATTATTCTGGGTCTCTATTACAACTCGGAATCCGACTGAAACCAAGACTGTACAAATAACATGAGAGTATCAGGTCGGTCCTGATTTGTTGAGGCTAAATACTACGAGCCACAGCCATTCTTTATTGTATCATAGATCATCATTATCAACTTAATAATCAGAACAAGGTACATATAAAATACATATACAATATTATTATATACAACACAAATATAGAATACATATATAACACCTTCCTACCAAATTTAGAACAAATTGAAAATTACATTGAGTTCAGGTAATGTTCAATTCCAAGTAGGATACATACTGAATGAAATAACCCTTAGCACAATAAAGTAATAAACAACATAATTATTCACCAAGACAATAACATGATAGAAATAGCACAAAATGATAACAATAAGTAATTACAGATCCAGTCTGTCAATTGGCTTATGAGCTCTGTGTGAGCGTCTAACAACAAAAGGTGAAGGAGCTCTGCTTACATGGTTAGCTGATCGGTTGATAGGTCGAGTTGGAGAGGGGTTAGGAGAGTGAACAGCTGTGAGTGAACGTCGTAAGGGGCGAGGAGTGACGTCAGCGGGTCTATGATTGGTAGGTGTGCGGGGTGAGGCTGCATGAGCAGAAGGACCATCAGCTGACTGACTAGGATAGTCAATTTCCAGCTGCTCGCCGACATCCCTTGTCTGATTATTTACATCTAAGCCTACTCCACCCGTATCTGTAGCAACTATTTGGTCTATGTGCCTTTTCCACAATATACCAATACTTATTTTTACTATGTACATGACATCGCTAAGTTGTTTTATCACAATGCCTTCAACCCATTTATTTTTTGAACGATAATCCCTTACTAAAACAGTTGGTTTAAGTACAAATACCTAGTTTTATTACCTCTAAAGTAAGATTTCTGTCTTTCTTGTTTTTGTGCTACAGTATTGGTGAGATTGGGTCTCAACAAATCAAACCCGGTTCTTAAATTTCTACCAAACATTAATGTAGCCGGCGTCTCATTAGTGGTTACATGAATTGAGCTGCGATAATCGAATAGAATTCGACTTAGCGCTACTGATACATTTACACTGTCTCTAAATGCACCTCGTAATTTGTATTTAATATATTTCACTGAGTTCTCAGCCTGCCCGTTCGACTGTGGATGATACGGTGCAGACGTTTTGTGTTTTATACCACTGTTTCCCAGGAACCTTTGAAATTCAGCAGAATTAAATGGCGGGCCATTATCACTGACAACCACCAGGGGCAAACCAAACCTTGCAAATAATTACCTTAAATTGTCAATTGCCAGATGGGCCGCAGTTGAGGCCGTTTCAAAAACCTCAAGCCACTTAGAATGAGCATCAATTATTATTAAATACATTTTTCCTTTGATTGGACCGAGAAAATCTAAATGTAGACGCTCCCATGGTTTTCTGGGATAATGCCATACATGTAATTCTGCTTTTGCTGGTCTGGGTCGCAGAGGCGGCTCACTCATAAGGGCACATGGTCACGTGCCCCACCAAAAAAACACGAAATAAATAAATAAATATTGTAGAAACGTCCTCGTTTCAAATGATAGCAATAGTTTGTAACAGTGAGAAGTCTGGAGAAATGTGGCAACGCGAAAACAAATGTGGCAACATAGCGACGGTCACAGATACGGTGTGACCCAGATGGTACTACTCCCTTCCACTTCTCAACTCTCTTGTGGTGGGAGAGCGTAATGCTAAAATCCCATAGCGTTCGGTCACACTAGACTATGTGACCATTGACCAAACATTTACAGTCTTCAAGTAGTAAACTCTGAATCCTGTAGGTGCGCCACATTACTGCAACTAACGGATATGAATCGGAGCTATTTACCGCCATCTGAGCTGTTCTATAATACTAATAATTACTGTTACTTTCTTAGTGTATATTGTTACGAAATAATGTTATTATAATGTTTCTATCGTGAATATGATTATAATAATTTTTGCGATTTTATATAATTTTAAATTATATTCTCATTGAAGGAAATATTAAAATAGAACGTGTACCTAGAGCGGTTACGTTATGTGCTACACGATAATTGTGGTGGCAGTGCTTATAGTAATTGTATAAATTCATTAAATTGTAGTGTTACAAGTGGTTTTCAGTAATCAGTGTTACGCACGCGTGTAAATAACGGTGTTGAAAATATTCAAGTGTTGGTATTTTGTGTGCTTGTGTAAATCTCTGAGACAAAATGAATGATGTCAAGTATTTACAGAGTAAAAAACTTTGTGCTATGAAGATAGGTTAATAGCAAAACAATTGGGTCCACCAAGACCGTAGTTGTCTATCAACCAAGTGTTTAAGGACAAAAACAGAACCTATAATAGAACTTTCAATACCACAGTGTACGAAAAATGGGAATGGATGTGCGGATGCCCCACAATCAATGCTTTATTTTCCTTTGCTTGTCTTCTGTTTGGCGGTGAAGACACGTGGACTAAGTCGGGCGTTAAAGATCTGAAACATTTACCAGAAAAGAGTAAGAAGCATTCGCTGTCTAAATGTCATTTAGACAATGAAATGAGTTTAGCCGTGCTAGGTATTGTAAATATTAGGTTGCAACTCGATGATGGTTACAGAATTTCTGTTCGTAAACATAACGAACTTGTAGACAAGAACAGATACATCTTGTCTCGAATAATTGATGCGATTAAATTTTGTGGGGAATTTGAATTAGCTTTACGTGGCCACGATGAAACGGAAGAAGCAGACAACAACCCAGGGATTTTTAAAGCACTAATCAATTATACTGCAGCACTTGACAGTGTTTTGAAAGATCATTTAGAAAATTCAACAGTGTTTAAAGGAACCTCGAAAACAATTCAGAACGAACTTTTAGATGCCATTTTGTCAGTGTGTCGAAAAAATATTGTGACTGAAATTTCTACGATAGACTTCATATCACTTCAGGCTGATGAAACAACTGACAGTTCGTGCAAAACACAGATGGCACTGATTTTGAGATATCTCATTGAAGGGAGAATAATTGAAAGGTTTTGGAGTTTTTTTGAAGTCCCTTTTGATAAAAGTGCTCGAAGTTTAACCTCGACAATTTTAGGACAGTTGGAAGAAATAGGAATATACAAGTCCCCGGAAAAACTAATTTGTCAGACTTACGATGGTGCATCTGTTATGAGTGGTCAGAAAGGAGGGGTCCAGTGTTTGGTTAAAGAGAAGTATCCAAATGCAAATTTTATTCATTGTTATGCCCATCAAGGGAATCTGATTCTTCAAAACTCAACATCGTCTGCCTCCCAGAGTAGAATATTTTTTCAAGACCTGCAGGGAATAGGACCATATTTTTCAAGATCTCCAAAGAAGACGGATTATTTAGTAGAAATTGTAAAAAAAAAAAATTGGGTCTGTGCCTCCTACAAGATGGTACTTTCAACACAGGGCTGTTAATACTGTGTTTGAACATAAAGATAATCTAATAAAATGTTTTGAACACATTAGGGACATAAAGATTTCTGACAAAAGTGCTTCTAGCCAGGCTGCAGGATTTGTACGAACTTTGAGGGATTCTCAGTTCATTTTCTGGTTGACTTTTTTCCACAAAATTATGCCTCATGTGGCGATTTTCTTTGATTGCATTCAACAAAGAAACATTGATGCAATAAAAATGAGAACATTTGTTAAACATTTTGTGAGTGCAGTGGTTAATATTCGTAAGACCTATGAAGACAGTGAAGTGTCTGTAATTGAGCCTGTGAGTAAGAGACAGTGTGTTGAACAATTAAGTAATAGGAGCAACCGTGTGGCCGCTTTGGAAGTATGTGATATGATTGTGAACAATATTAATGAAAGATTTCAATTTTCAGATCATTTATGTGTTTTCCAAATTGTTTTTAGTTGAAAAGTTCCCACAGTACTGTGTTGAGTTTCCGGAAAATGATTTTCAGACTACAATTAAATTTTATCCAACAATAAATGGTCTGAAACTGAGAACCGAACTAGAAGTGTTATACAGTCGTGAAGATTTACGTATTGCTTCTGGTGCAACACCCTTATTACAGTTTTTCCTTGATAATAACATGTTTCGTACCTTCTCAGAGTGTGTGACTATTTTAAAGATAATTGTTACCATACCGATGACAACTGTTGAAAGTGAAAGGTGCTTTTCTACATTGAAAAGAATAAAAACATTTTAAAAAAATTTGATGGGCACTGATAGACTGAATGCACTGGCTATGCTATCCACAGAAAAAAAAAATGATTCATGGAATTCAAGATTTCAACAAACAAGTGATAGAGGAATTCGCTACATCTAAAAACAGGAGAATGGAATTGTTATACAAAAAGTGAAATACCAGGTAAGACATTCTATATTTTTTTACCTAAGTACTAATTACCGCGAATGGTGGCCCACCTTAGATTCTCTCCACTGTGTGCCCCTCCCATTTCATTACTCACGAGCCGCCACTGCTGGGTCGTTCCATAAGGCAAGAAGAGCAACTGTTTGCAATACTCTCAATGTCTGAATCAATATTTGGCCAATAAACATAACTATGGGCAACACCCTTCATCTTAACAATGCCCATGTGAGAGACATGAAGCTCTTTTAAAATGAATTCCTGAAGGGATTTAGGCACTACAACCCGATATCCCCACATAACTACACTCATTTCCACAGTTAGCTCGTCTCGTCTTTGATAGAACGCCTGAAGATCCCTATCTTCCCCCGACAGGAAGTTAGGCCAACCATACATAACAAAGTTGTACACTTTTTTAACAGTTTGTCTTTTTGTGTCTCTACTTTTACTTGCTTACAATCGATAGGAACTGAACTTTCTTTAATACAATGCAAATACGTCCCTACCCAAGCTAACTCGTCATTTGTTACATCTTTGTGCTTTACATTTAAAGGTAGGCGCGACAGTGCATCGGCGCTATTTTCCTCGGACTTGACATATTTTATGTCATAGGTATACCCTGATAAAAACAAAGCATAGCGCTGTAGTCTGCCTGCTGCAAACACTGGAATACCCTTTCTAGACCCAAAAATACTTAGTAACGGCTTGTGATCACATTTGATAGTAAAATGTCTACCGTACAAGTATTGATGATACTTTCTGACACCAAAAACTATGGCTGTTGCCTCCTTGTCAATTTGAGAATAGTTGCGCTCAGCGAGTGAGAGCGTATGAGAAGCAAATGAAACAGGACGCTCAGCGCCCTCAGAATCTATGATACTTAATACACAACCTAGCCCTGTTGAGCTTGCATCCACCGTTAGTACGGCTGGCGCATTGGGGTCATAATGAGCCCATATTGGTGCTGTTGTGAGCAACTCTGACTTTATTAAAGGCTTTCATACAATTTTCATCGAAAACAAAAGGTACGTCCTTCCTCAAAAGATTGTACATTGGACTCATAATACCGCTTAAATTTTGTACAAATTTACCATAATATTGCACTAGCCCTGCGAAGGCTTTTACTTGAGTTACATTTTGAGGATCAGGAGCTTCAACGATTGCTTTAACCTTAGACTTGCAAGCATGTAAACCATTTTTATCTATAATGAACCTGAGATACTCTAATTGTTTTGCAAAAAAGTCACACTTTTCTTCCTTAACTGTAAAACCGTTTGAGGAAAGTCGCTTACATACTTCTCTAAGTCTCCTAACATGAGTTTCCTTGTCAGGTGCGGAAATCAAGATGTCATCTAAAAAATATACTACCCAAACATTGCAAAGTTTGGTCAATTTTTTTTTGAAAAATACTAGGCCCACTATTTATACCATATGGCAACCGCTTATAGGAGAACAACCCCTTATGAGTAGATATAGTACATAGTTTTTGTGACTCTTGATCTAACTTAAGTTGCATGTAGGCTTGGCTTAAATCTATTTTGCTAAATCTATTACCCTTTTGCAATTCCGTAAATAACTCCTCAATTCTAGGTAACGGATAACGTTCTATTTCTAGATTCTTGTTTAAGCCTCTATAATCACCACAAATACAAATGGATCCACATTTTTTTAAAACCGCTACAATAGGAGTTGCATACTTGCTACTAGTTATTGGACACAAAACATCAGCACAACTAAGCGTTGAAGTTCAGTCTCTACCTTGGCCTTCAGAGTAAAAGGCAAAGGCCTTGGTTTACAATATTTTGGTATTGCGTTTTCTTTTAGTTTAAGTTTAATTGGGTCACCCTTGTATTCGCCCAGTTGATCGGTAAAAACCTCAGGAAAGTCTTGAATTAATTTTTTTACATTGGTTTCAATGAATGTTTTGTCATTTTCCGCAGTTGACTTAGGGTTAGTTAGCCCAAACAAGTTAGGTTTAAATGAAATTTCTACCCCTAACGCTTGAAGCCAATCACGCCCCATGAGAGGGTGAGCACCCTTTTCAATGACATACAAATCTAGTTTAGTTTGAACATTTTTGTAGGCTACTGAGACACCTAACCTACCTATAGGCACAATGGGGTCGTTAGTATACGAGCTAAGGGACAGATTAGGTGGTAACAATTTCAGTGAATTTAAATTAGTGTTATAAAAGTCCTGGTTACATACACTTACACTAGCCCCAGTATCTACTTCCATAGCTATATTTTTCCCTTCAATGTTCACTTCTAGTTTAATAGGGTCAACTCTTAAGGAGTTTAGGCTAGTTAACTTAGGCTTATCACTAGGCCTATCCCTGAAAACAATTGTTTTAATTTCATATAGGTTAGCAACACCGTCTAGGTTTTCATCAGTACCTTCGAATGTCTCTACAGGTTGAGAATCCACCCCTACATAGTTATGTTTGTTCCCCTTCTTATAACTACTATGAAATGTTTTGGATTTACCTTCAGACTGACGGGATCTACATACAGAAGCAATATTATTTTTCTTTCCACAATTTTTGCACACACACCCGCGTAAATGGCACTGTTTAGAGACATGCCCTACTTTACCACAACAAAAACACTTTACTTGTTGCAACTGCTGCCACTCGGTCGCTGGTTGTTGTGACCACTGCCCTTTTGTCGTGGTTTCCTCTGCTGTGGACTGCCCCCGGCATTCCGACGTTGAAATGCTGCCATCTGCTGCAACTGGCCGCTGCCCCCGGCGTTGTCACTGGCCACCAGAACAGACGCATTCCTCTCCGCCGTTTCCACAGATAGGATGATTCTAACAGCCTCGTCGTAGGTTAAAGAAGCTTCCGCCAACAGTCTCTGCTTGGTCGACTCACTGCGTATGCCACTTACCAGTCGATCTCGCAAGTAGTCGCTGAGAGATGTTCCAAACTCGCAATGGATCGACAATCGCTTAAGACTTGCAATATACTCCGAAACAGTCTCGTTTTCTAACTGATGTCTCTTGCTAAATTTGTATCGCTCAGCTATAAATGAAGGTTTTGGATACAAATGTTCTTGTATGATCTTGACAACGTCCTCAAATTTCTTTGTAGCCGGTTTGTCAGGTGTACATAAATTCCTTACTAAAGCATATGTCTTTACACCTATTACTGTCAATAGCGTGCTTACTTTCTTCTCACTCTCTACTTTATTACAGTCACAAAATAATTCAAACCGTTCTATATAAGACAACCACGTTTCTTGACTTGCGTCAAACTCACCGATACTCCCGAACATTATGTTCGATGTTTGTACCACACCCACCTTATCTAAACATAGTGAAGAAATGTCCAATTCTTCCTCCCTGGAAATCATAGACGTTTTCTGCTCAACATGTGCATAGACTAGGCCTAAACGTCCTACGGGTCACAATAACAATCTCACACAATTGAACACTTGTATTGGCACCTATGGATTCTCCTTATATCCTCGTCGCCACTGTAATGTCTTCACTATACATATAAGGATGGTGGGTTAAATAACTACACTATATGAATTGTATATACGGACCGTGGTCGTTGGAGTATTATTCTGGGTCTCTACTACAACTCGGAATCCAACTGAAACCAAGACTGTACAAATAACATGAGAGTATCAGGTCGGTCCTGATTGGTTGAGGTTAAATACTACGAGCCACGGCCATTCTTTATTGTATCATAGATCATCATTATCAACTTAATAATCAGAACAAGGTACATATAAAATACATATACAATATTATTATATACAACACAAATATAGAATACATATATATAATATTATTATATTTAATGAAGAAATTTGTGTTAGTGGTTGAAATCACAATCAGAATGATCACAGTTGCACACCACTATATAAAAATTATCCCAATTAGCGCTTTCAAGCTTCACAGCCCATCGTCAGATTGGAATAGACAGGAAATTCGTAAAAACAACCCCTTCACCCCTCTCCACCACCCTGCTCACACACAACAATCTATAATATAAATGACCCTTCCCCACCCCCTGAACCCTGTCCCACCATCTGTAGAGTTACATATTTTTTCTAGCAAATTCCTTGTGTTTCAGTGTTTTGTGTGTGTGTGTGTGTGTGTACACACATACACAACACTGAAACACAAGGAATTTGCTAGAAAAAATATGTAACTCTACAGATGGTGGGACAGGGTTCAGGGGGTGGGGAAGGGTCATTTATATTATAGCTTGTTGTGTGTGAGCAGGGTGGGGGAGAGGGGTGAAGGGGTTGTTTTTACGAATTTCCTGTCTATTCCAATCTGACGATGGGCTGTGAAGCTTGAAAGCGCTAATTGGGATAATTTTTATATAGTGGTGTGCAACTGTGATCATTCTGATTAATATTATTATATATAACAAATAGAAGTATAGGGACATAGGCTAAGGCAATGTCAACTTAAGTAATATATTTTGTCATTAGATTTAAGCTACCAGTAAGTAAGAAGTGTAAGAGAACTTGGAAGGCATGCCCACAGGTGGGTATGAGTGCCATTAAATAGTTTTAATCTAAAAATAAATATAAATAATAGTGAATAGTGAATTGTGATAATCTCAAACATTAACTCCCTTAATAATGGACCAAAGCACACCATGAGTAGACTCAAAATAAAGAGCCGAGTGTTACCAATACAATGATACGCTTAGATTTCAAATCTAAGCCATAATAAAAAAGTTATTACAATTATAAGATATTTGGGTCAAATCGAGCAAATATTTATAATCTCGACACCAGCCACCCCACGCCAAAAACAACAATTAAAATAATTCGCAGAGGGGGTATGTGCATCAAATTAAAGATCGTCAACCAATCAGATCCAAGAAATTAACAAAATTTTCAACGATCACAAGACGGAACGGCAGAATGAGAGCGTGTTCCCGACACTTTGTAATCAACTTCGGAGGGAGACAGACGGCTACTATTCAGCGCAAAGGAACAGCTGTTCATATGATTTGTGCGCGTCACCGTTGTAATCAGAGCAACCTAACCTCAATTTGTGATAACATAAATACTTTAGTATCAAAGGTGTTAAGTGTAACAATGCGTAACAAGGATGGCTCAGTGTATAATCCAGAGCAATTCCGGGATTTAAATTATAAATAAAAAGGGAGTACAGTGATTTTTACATTATTAATTAAGAATTTGAGAAACGATATAATCGAAACATATTCAAATAATGTTCGTAAATAAAGAACCTAGGTTAAGGTGTATTCACAATATTATTTAATCAACAGTAATAATGACAATTCTCAGATTATTTTGAATTTTCAATTTTAATAATTTTTCAAGCATTCAATTAATTATTATGTATGAAGACTTAGTGTGAAACCTAATGACAGTTGTCATTTATTAAATATAAATCAAACCAACCAGCATTCATCAACGACTGAGAATTGCCAACTGGATGAACAATTAACGAAAGTTAATGGAAAATTTCAATGTTATTTATGTCTTGTAATTTAGGAAGAGTCTACTACTATAACTATTTAAATGTTTATGTTTACTATGAATAAGAACCAAGGTTGTCAAGCTACATAATTACTTACAACCATGCAATTACCTTTTTTGTAGAATCAAACAATGAATCAGATGTTTCATTCAATAACACTGTTTCAACATATTATATTATTGTTCACTTTTTAAATGTTTTATGAAGAATTATTTTAACGTTAACCAACGTTCTTTAAACCATTTATTGTCGATTGAGTTTAATAATTTTGTTAACCTGAAATGTCCAGAGCAGACATGGTTATTATTTTGAATGTTAATTATTAAGTGATGATTGAATTGTAATCATCCTCAAACTGCCTAATAATGGTAGATTAAGAGTTCTATTCAACAATTTGGTATTCTGTCAGCTAAAAGAACCCACACAGACACACATGAATTAAATTATTATAACCAAAAAGCATTTAGATACACTGATATTGTACATCAGTTTTACCACCCTGAGACGAATTTTACAAAACCAATAACTCATGTTACTTATTTTGAATTGAAATAATAAACGATACTTCAGATCATTTAAAAAGAGCATATTAAACTTAATAAAAATATTATTTTACACAAGCAAACGGAGTCAGTTAGTTTATTTCAAAAGACTAAATTTGAAAACAGGTGAACGACTCTCACTGGTCAGCTCGACAAGCAGCGGCGAATTTAAATACGGTAAGTTAATCTACAGATTAGATTGTTACATCGACCCTGCAAGATCGACAAGACTCACCACAAGTAAGTGATTGTTCATGAAAAAATATTTGTGCTTTCAGTGCGCAACCTACATCATCATTTCATCTAGTCGACGGAAGAACAACCGTATAAAATAAATTAACCGAAGTTGAAAACTACTTCGCTAACTAACTGGAGAGCGAGTGGGAATAATAGTGAGTGATAGATCGATTTCAGGTTAGAGTGAGAGGCTGTGAGAAGGACTGGCAGAGGGAGAATGGGTGAGAGAGAAGGTGTGATTGTGGACACATACATAAATTACATTATTCTATAGTACTCTTGACTATATTTTATAATATGATTACAATTATTATCCAAGTTTACCTGTTAGTAAAATTTACCAGAAACGTTTGTTTGTAACCTTTGTCAACTATCTGATTTAAGTCGTAATGTTCTACAGTTAGTGTGTAAATTGTATGTTTCTAAATTATTATTGCTTGTTAACACCAGTAGGGAGTGAAACATGGTAACAATAACTTTTAATAATTACGTAGTGAACAACCCCTAATCTGTTTTAGTTATAGGTAATATATTACTTTGCTATATGTTGACCGCTGTAGGTATAAACAGTTTATGTACCAATCTAATATCCAATTGTTGATTACTGTTTGTTTAATTAATTAAAATATCATTACATTTAGTAATTTAAATTGTAATACTGTATAAATTAAGTTCTCTCATACTATAATTTGCTCGTTTTCTTAAAGATAATTTGAAGATGTAAACAAACTATCATAAGTCTTCACATATAAAATGAGGGGGGTGAAGTTGATCGCCTGCACGATGTGCCCCCTGCGTAATCTAAACGATCAACACAAGGTTCGCCTTTCAACGCGCTGACTAAAATGAAGATGGCTTAAAAAAACCTCACACAAACACAAAACAGCTCTTTTAAGAGCTCTGACACTAGCCTCCGTATTATTTATTGGAATGCAGGAGGCCTCAATGATGTAAAATTTTTGCAATTCAAACGAAACGTCAACCACTTAGACGTGGATCTATTTCTTATTGTTGAAGCAGGAGCCGCTACTGAAACCCCTGATTATTACCAGACGAACGGCTACACCGTTACTATGATGAAGAGATCGAGACAGATCGCCTCTGGCATCCTAATTGGTGTTAAAAATAATCTAACAACAAAACTACAAGTTCTGCATGAAATGGAAGCGGATGACAAGTTGGAGGCCGTCCTGGTCGAGGCATGGAAAAACAAGCAACACTTTAGTGTAATAAATCTGTACAACCCACCCGGCAACGTACCCTGTTTAGAAGTGATTGAGAGGTCAATACAGACAAATAGCATAATTGTCGGAGACTTTAATAGTCAGTCACCAAGATGGGGATACTCAAGACGTACTGCATCTGGAAAATGCCTGGAGGAGTTAATCGACAATAACCAATTGGATGTTTTGGATACACTTCCAACTTTCCTTTCCTTTACGGGTCAAACGTCAAGGCCAGATTTAGTCATCACCCACCCGCACATCTCCGACAAAACAAAAGTCAGATTACTTGACGACGCCGGCGGGCATGGCCATAGAGCCCTCCTAGTCACGTCACTTACTACAAGGACACCCTACAGTAACTGCAGGGCCCCGCGCTGGAATTTTAAGAAGGCAAATTGGGCGAAATTCCGCACACTTACAGATGAAGCTCTTTCCCTCACGTTAGTATCAGACTCTCCTGAGAAGACTATTGAGGCGGTAAATAAAACATTGCTCGACTGTGCTCTCCAATGTATACCCCGTGGACAGGAAAAAAATTCCAACCCTTTTGGAACTCTACTCTGTCCTACTTGAAGGGAAAACGAGACCACTGCCGCCGCACAGCCGAACGGACGAGAGCAACTGAAGACCTCATCTCCCTCAGGAGACACCAAGCCAGGCTGCACGCAGAAATAAAGAGTGCTAAGCGCTCTGCCTTCAAGACTTTTATAGCCAAACTTGACTTTAGGAATAATGGCACCCAAGCCCACAAATATATCTCACGGCGTAATAACGACAACCCGCCAAAGGCACAACAACCATTGCTCTGTGCCAACCGCCCACTCACCGATCCCTCGGACATCACCAATGTCTTATGCAAGCACTATGCGAATATAAGCCGAGCACACGGAGATAAAGCCATAGCCAGAACTCTGCTAAAACGACCCTCGGCCACATGTTTAGATAAGAAAACCCAAGACTTCTCCTATGATCCTTTTACTATTGTTGAGCTAGAAAATGCCCTTGTGCAGACCAAAGAAAAGAAGTCTGCTGGCGTGGACGAAATTTTCCCCGAATTCCTCACACACATGGGCAATACAGCCAAGAAAACCGTGCTAGCCGCCATCAATTTGACATGGGAAAAACACGTGCCCCACATATGGAAGAAGGCCGAAATCATCCCTATCCTAAAAAAGGGAAAACAAGCAGACTCAGCAGAAAGCTACAGGCCTATCTCCCTGACGAGCGTCCTATGTAAACTAGCAGAAAAGATTATCACAAACCGTTTGAATCAACTAGTTGAGGCTAAACAAATTGTTGACCACGCCCAAGCCGGATTCCGCAGACACCGCAGCACGATGGATTACGTAACCAATTTCACACAACACGTCAAAGACGGGTTCCACAGGAAAATGTCAACGTTAGCAGTGCTAGTCGATATAAAAGCTGCATATGATACGGTATGGAAACCCATGCTCATCCATAAGCTGGCCATACACGGAATATCTGGCAAACTATTCAAATGGATTAAGTCGTTTTTGTCCCAAAGACAAATCCGAGTCCGATATTCAAATTGCACATCGAAATTTCGCATCCAACAGCAAGGACTAGCCCAAGGAGCAGTGCTGAGCTGCTCGCTGTTTAATATCATGATCGATGACATTCTCGAAGCAGTAAGAAGTGTGCCAGGCATCAAAGCACTCCTCTATGCGGACAACCTTCTCATCTGGGCAACCAGTGGAAACACACTGTCACTTGAGGCGTGCCTGAACGAGGCCTTAATAAAACTCGAGATGTGGGCAAAGCGGAACGCAATGACAGTAAATTCTGGCAAAACCACCTTTCAACTGTTCTCACTCTCTACAAAAGTACCGCCAATTAGTCTATTTTACAGCGGGACAGCGCTGGAAGAAAGCGCCATTTCTAAATACCTGGGAGTACAATTGGGTAGGCGCTTAACGTGGAAACCTCATGTGGACCAAAGCGCGGAAACGGCTTTAAAAAGAACACGACTACTAAAGAGATTGACAGCCACTAAGTGGGGAGCTAACCAAGTTGTCCTAAAGACTACCTATAAAGCATATATTAGACCCATGCTAGAATATGGAAGCGAAGTCACCGTCACAGCAAGCGCCAGCGTACAAAACAAACTCGATCTCGCACAAAATACAGCCCTAAGAGTAATAACAGGCGCTGCAAAATCCACCCCCATCGAGGCAATGGAGGCACAAACCCAGATAGAACCATTACAGTCATATAGAGAAAGGTCAGCACTGCGATTCTGGGAGCGCTCCAGGCGTGTCTACAAGCGTCTATGGAACGACTACCGACAACCTACTCCCAGGCTAAAGACACAAATAACCCCATTAACCATGTACAAAAACATCGCCGAAAAATACGATATTGCCCTCAAAGAAACAGCGCCGCTGAATACCCATCAGGACTTCTTCAGTCTCTTACCCCAATCCAGCTACCATCTTAAGAACCACTCAGCACCTAAACATGCATCCACAGATTTAGAACTAAAGCAATCAGCTTTGCAAACCATCCACGAAGATTATCCCGAGCAACAGTGGATCCATATCTACACTGACGGCTCATCAATTCCGGGCAATGGAAAAACAGGAGCTGGGTACTATAGCCGCCTTTTCCAAGGACACTTAGCCGTGGGCAGCGCCCTTAGTAACTACGATGGGGAAATCGAAGCAGTTCACGCTGCCGTTGATGAACTGGAAAAAATCACTCCCCCTTCAAAAGCCGTGCTCCTAGTCGACTCGCAGGCCGCAATACGCAGTCTATCACGGAACTCTCAAACCGACTGCCAAAGGACTATAGACTGTAGAAGGAAACTGGAGACCCTGGCGAGCCGAGGGTGGATCCTAAAACTCCAATGGATACCCAGTCATGTCAACATCTGGGGCAACGAGGAGGCCGATAAACTGGCCAAGCAAGGCACAACCCTACCCCAGCCTACCCGCCCGCAGTCCCTACAATCTTCCAAAGCTCATATAAACTCCGCCGTCAGCATATGGAATAAGCGAAGACTGTCTGAGGCGGCCGCCGGTAAAAAATGGGAAAGCCTCGTCACCGATGGTCCAATCAACCCCAACCTCCCTCGTGCAGTGTGTGTCACCAACTTCCGACTAAAAACCGGACACGACTATCTCGCTTCACATCTGCACCGCCTCCACGCGCTGCCAACCCCTGAGTGCCAGCTGTGCGGCCACGCGACGATGGACGCCGACCATCTGAGAGACTGCCCGGCCTTGGACCACATCCCGTCCAACGAGGACACCGAGATCGCCGAAGCCCGACGCTACTGGTCAGCGCGTCGCCTAATGGCTCAACAGCCAAGGGTGGGCGTTGGCTAGTAAGTAAGTAAGTACATATAAAATGATACATACATACGCACGCACACACTCACATACACCAACACGTTCACCCAAATATTTAATTGTTTCGTTATGTTTGATATTTCTATTGTATTTCATACACAGGTCCTGAAGATGACAATAAATATTGTCGAAACGTCGACGCAAAATATCTAAAATTTGTATTATTGACCGATCCTCACTAACCATCCACTAAAACATTATTTTTATACCTAATATTTAAAAAATATATAAAATCTAATATAATAAAAAGTAATGCATAAAATATTGATCAGTAAAGTAAGACCAAAGTCAATGTTACAAAATATTTAGTTTACTGTATCGGTACCATTGTGACTGTGTTTGGAATGTATACTTAACAAATTAAAACAGTTAACAATGTTAAATGGTATTCATGAAAGTTATGGATATTTCATCAGTACGTAAGTATAAAATACTATATTTCATGATAGGATAGTCAACATTAATGCAATACATTTATTTACTTGTATAGATTAATTAATCTATGCATGAATTAATATTTTATTTTATGTAGCAGCAAATTTAAGCATTTAAGCAGTAAATTTATAATTATTTACAAATTTAAGTAACAGTACTAGTAACTCTACAAAGATAAAATAAAATGAACTTTGCTGATTAGTTTTCTTCAGTTTTTGTTGAATGTTTTGCTTTGTAAAATGAATTGCAGAGAAGAGTGGAATGCAGCCAATACTATGTCACATAGTGTAGCGACTGGCAGGGACCCCCCTCTGACCTACCTCCACTGTTTAGAGCACTTTAAGGGAAGCCATGTTTTAGTATGAAACAGGACCCAATGTGAGTGCTTAAAAAATAATAAATAAAAAGAAACATATCTAAATAAATGTAAATGTAAATTATATTAAAAGTGTCAGGCCAAGTCATTATTAAAGTGTTAAGCACTGGTCAGAAGTGTAAACAGATAAAATATCAGTATGGAGAACCATACATGACTTCCATGTTCTAAGATTTATATTTAAAATCATTTTCGAAATGAAATATTCCCATAGAAACTACTTCTTTCTACTTATTGCTTCTAATTACTGCTACCCTTTCCCTGTAACTAATCTTCACCAAAATCAATAGGCCTTGAGTCCTCTTCAAATCAGGCACATATGTATAAAAATTATTTGATTCTGTTTGAATTTACAGCAGTTATCGTTCATCATAAAAAAATTACTCTTGTTAAAACATAAAATATTGCAGGTAAACTACCCCTTTATCTTAACCGATCTTCACCAAAATCAAAAGGCCTTGAGTCCTCTACAATTTAGGGATGTATGCAATAAATTATTTGATTATGTTTGAATTTACGGCAGTTATCGTTTGTCATAGAAAAAATTACCCTTGTTAAAACATAAAATGTTGCTGGTAAACTACCTTTTTCCCTTAACCGATCTTCACCAAAAACAATAGGCCTTGAGTCCTCTACAATTCAGGGATGTATGAAAAAAATTATTTGATTCTGTTTCAATTTGCGGCTGTTATCGTTTGCTATAGAAAAAATTCTACACACAGACAGCAGACAGACAGACACACACACAGACACTTTTTGAAAAATGACTTATCTTCATGTTTTGAGGGTAGTACAATCAGAATCAGCCGTTTTCTCGAACAGGATTTTTTCGCCATGAGCATACTTCCATTTCCTTATGGAACATGAAAGTAAAAATATCGGTATGGAGAACCATACATGACTTCCATGTTCTAAGATTTTTATTAAAAATCATTTACAAAATGAAATGTTTCCATAGAAACTACTTCTTTCCACTTTTTTCTTCAGCCTTAACCACAGTACTGTGGTCACTAATGTATACCAACACACGTTATCGCACTCGATTTTCACTGATGATGGCAGTCGACGGCACTGCTGAAACGTCTGGTTTTGCAGAAAACATTGGACTACGGCCAAACAGTCCGGGAAGGAATTTTAACAACAAACTACTACTTTGATGCCGATAACGTAGTACACATATAAAAATTATCCCCTCCCCCTTCAACTATAATTTTCATTTATAGAAAATTACCCCCACCCCGTTCAACCAGCCTCTTCATTTATAGATATTTCATCTACGTTTCTACAGTGGATTATTAAGATCTTCGTATCAGGATACTTTATTTATCAAAATTAAGTACTTTACTCTTGTTACAACAAAAAATGTTCCGGTAAACTGCCCTTTCACGTAACCGATCTTCACCAAAATCAATAGGCCTTGAGTCTTCTACAACTCAGGCACATATGTAAAAAATTATTTGATTCTGTTTGAATTTACGACAGTTATCGTTCCTCATGAAAATATTTCTCTTAATTATCTTGTTGGTACCGATAACACATAGTATCACCTGACAACATCAAATATCTAAAACAAATTAAACCAAACCCCCCTACACTAAATGCACTACCAAAATTACACAAACCTAATATCCCCATCAGGCCACTTATAAACAACACACAAGCACCTGCAAACAAAATAGCTAGACACTTAGATAAATTAATCAGAAATAACATAAATTTAACAAACAACACCACCATCAAAAATAATTTAGATCTGGTGAATAAAACTCAACATGTCCACATTCCACACAATTCAACACTAGCTTCATTCGACATAACAAACCTATACACCAATGTACCCATAAAAGAAACTATAACTACATTAGAACAATTACTAAAAATAAATAACACACCTGAAACACACATAAAAGAGATCATCCATCTCAATAAAATCATCACTGAACAAAATTATTTCGCACACAATAACATGTTTTACACACAAACAGATGGACT
This sequence comes from Magicicada septendecula, assembly GCA_034769895.1. Lineage (NCBI taxonomy): Eukaryota > Metazoa > Arthropoda > Insecta > Hemiptera > Cicadidae > Magicicada > Magicicada septendecula. The sequence goes on along the minus strand of CM068370.1, from coordinate 263,870,170 downwards.
ACCCATGGGCTCCCCTATATCAGGTATACTAGCCGAAATATTTGTACACACCATAGAACAAGAACACATACTGCGCAATAACAAATACACTAATAAAATAATATATTGGCACAGGTATGTTGATGACATTTTACTCCTCTACAACGGCAACAAAAGACAAATAGAAAATTTCCACAAATACATTAACACTCTACACCATAAATTAAAATTCACACTCGAATTTGAACAAAACAATAGCATAAATTTCTTGGACCTTACAATTACCAAAACAAACAACACACACACATACAAAATATACAGAAAACCCACCACATCAGACATGGTCATACATAACTCATCCAACCACCAACTCAACACAAACATGCAGCTTTCAACTACATGCTCCACAGGCTCACTGCAATACCCCTAAACATACATGACTACCAAGAAGAATTAAACACAATCAAATATATAGCAGTCAAAAATGGATACACTCCCGATTTAATAAACAAACTACACAAACGCATTCTAAACACAAAAAGTAAAACACATCAAACCAACAACACACAACCCAGTAAATACATCACACTTACATACTACAATTCCAATACACACAAAATTGCTAACACATTTAGGAAACACAATTATAAAGTAGCCTACAGAACTAACAACACCATTAGGAAACACATAAATAATACTAACAAAAACACAGACACATACAGCAAAACAGGGGTTTATAAATTAAACTGCAATGATTGTCACCAATTCTACATCGGCCAGACGGGAAGATCTTTTTCCTCTAGATTCTCAGAACATTTAAAAGGCCTCACCACAAACTACATACATTCCACATTTGCCACACATTTACAAAATGAAAACCACAGTTACACAAACATAGAGCACAACATGGAAATACTACACTACTTACCTAAAAGTAGAAAACTAAACACAGCAGAACAATTTGAAATATACAGATATCATGCACTACAACCAAACAACATATTAAATGAACAGTTACATTATAGATCACACATACTTTTCGATACACTGATTCAAACACACAATTTGAACCCCAGCACCAATTCCCTCCCACCATCAACCCACACCACACATACCTACAGTCCATAACCGTTACTCTGTAAAGACATTCAGTATTTACTCCCACTGAAGAAGACGTATACCATGTTGAAACATTTGGGGAAATAAAACCATAAAGTAAGTTCATAGTGAAAGTTTATATATATATATATATTATATTATATATATTATATATATATAATATTTCTCTTGTTACAACATAAAATGTTACAGGTAAACTACTCCTTCCGCTTAACTGATCTTCACCAAAATCAACAGGCCTTGAGTTCTCTACAATTTAGGGATGTATGCAAAAACTTATTTGATTATGTTTGAATGTGCGGCAGTTATCGTTCGTCATAGAAACAATTATTCTTGTTAAAACATTAAAGGTGGCAGGTATACTACCCCTTTCCCTTAACCGATCTTCACTAAAATCAATAGACCTTCAGTTCTTTATAATTCAGGAACGTATGCAAACAATTATTTGATTCTCTTTGAATTTACGGCAGTTATCGTTCGTCATAGAAAAAATTACCCTTGTTAAAACATAAAACGTTGCAGGTAAACTACCCCTTTCCCTTAACCGATTTTCACAAAAATCAATAGACCTTGAGTACTTACAGCTTCAAGACCATATGCAAAAAATTATTTGGTTCTTTTTGAATATGCGGCAGTTATCATTAGTCATTAAAATAAAATTATCCTTTTAAAACATAAAATGTTGCAGTTAAACTACCCTTTTCTCTTAACCGATCTTCACCAAAATCAACAGTCCTTGAGTACTCTATAATTCAGGCAGGTGTGCAAAACATTATTTTATTCTGTTTGAATGTGCGGCAGTTATCGTTCGTCATAGAAACAATTACTCTTCTTAAAACATTAAAAGTGGCAGGTAAACTACCCCTTTCCCTTAACCGATCTTCACCAAAATCAATAGGCCATGAGTCCTCTACAACTCAGGCACATATGTAAACAATTATTTGATTCTGTTTGAATTTACAGCAGTTATTGTTCTTCATGGAAAACGTTCTCTTGTTACAACATAAAATGTTGCAGGTAAACTACCCTTTTCCCTTAACCGATCTTCACCAAAATCAGACATTGAGTTCTCAATAGCTCAGGAATGTATGCAAAACATTATTTGATTCTGATATAATTTACGGCAGTTATGATTCATCATAGACAAAATTACCCATGTTAAAACATAAAATGTTGCAGGTAAACTACCCCTTTCTTTAAACCGAACTTCAACAAACACAATAGGTTTTGAGAACTCTACAATTCAGGACTGTATGCAAAACATTATTTGATTCTGTTTGAATTTGCGGCTGTTATCGTTTGCCATAGAAAATACCCTTGTTAAAACAAAAAATGTTGCAGGTAAACTACCCCTTTCCCTTAACCGATCTTCACCAAAAACAATAGGTCTTGAGAACTCTACTATTCAGAGATGCATTCAAAACATTATTTGATTATGTTTGTGTTATTATATTTACCAGGAAGCAATTACTGATAAAACACAATGATCTAATTAAATGAATTGATATTTATTAGTACATTAAAAATACAATAAATCACTCATGACAACAGCACATGTAATGTAAATAAAACGTAGGTATCTATGATACATAACTCAATGCGACCGACATAGATAGCGACACACTCAAGTAATAAACATAATGATTTAAACTGCATTCAAAGTAGATTACATAAAATAATAAAGTATAATAAAATAATTATTTATTAACACTCCTCCATAATAATTTTATTTCTAAGTAGTTCAAATACTTTCTTTGACAATGGTTTTGTCAAGATATCTGCCAACTGGTCAATGCTGCTTACTTTGTCCAAAAAAACAGTATTTCCAATGTGTTGCTGTATAAATTTTCTAGGAATGTCAATGTGCTTCTTCCCTTTTGTTATTTTGCCTTCTGTAGTATTTTGTAACATTAAAATTGCAGATTGATTATCTATACAGAGCCTTGTAGGAATATCCTTGAAATATCTAAGTTCGTTACCAAGTCTCTTTATCCAGCAAATTTCATCAAGCGATGAAACAGCAGCTCGAAATTCTGCCTCTGCAGTTGATGTAGCAACAAGTCCCTGCTTTTGAGTGAACCATACAATAGGACCGTCTCTCATAATAATTACTCCAGTAGTTGACTGTCTTGAGATAATGTCTCCTCCAAAATCTGAATCTGAATAAGCAATGAGTTCAGAAACTCCATTGAAACTTATTCCAAAGTTTACAGTGCCTTTTAAGTATCGAAATACATGTTTTGCCATATTCCAGTGCCATACCATGGGATTGTTTGAATATCTACTTAGGTTGTTTACTGCAAAGCTGATATCTGGCCTAGATACTGTAGCTAAGTAAAGTAAACTGCCTATTGCCTCGCGATATGGGACAGATTTATCGAGTGGCTAATCATTATGAAAATGTTGTTCTTCGGTTAACATACCTATTTCCATTGGAGTTGACTTTTGATTTGAATCTTCCATTCTAAATCTTTTCAATATCTTTTCAGTGTAATGATGTTGGCTTACAAAAATTTCCTTATGTCTAATTTCAATTTCCATGCTAAGGTAAGTTAATTTGTTGTCTGACCCAGAATTATAAGTAATTTCAAATTCTTTGTTAAGTTTATCTAGTATATCTACCATTTTATGTTTTTCTTTTCCTATAATAGCACCATCATCGACAAAAAGTACATTTATAATGCTTCTGTCACCATTATAATAAATACAAGGATCATCGTCAGAACAAACAAAATTTAATTTCCTTAGGTAGTTTGTGAACTTCACATTCCAATTTTTTGATGACTGTTTAATCCATATATACTCTTGAGCAACTCACAAACTCTACCTGAGCCATCATCAAAGCCTACCGGTTGATACATGTAAATCTTCTCATCGAAAGATCCATGTAAAAACGCTGTCTTCACATCAAAAGTCATCAGATGCATTCCATCGGAGGCTGAAATGCTGAGTATCAGTCGAAAGGATGCATGTTTGGCAACAGGACTGAAGGTCTCAGTATAATGGATTCCTTGTTCTTGCTCAAACCCTCTTGCAACTAGCCTGGCTTTGTATCACCCATCTTATTTTTGGCATAAAACCCACCGACAAGTCAAAGCTTTTTCTTCTTTTGGTAGACTTACTAGTTTCCAAGTTCTCATCTTCATCAAAGATTCACAAACATTGCTTTCTTCCAGTTTTCATCCTGTAGTGCTTGTAAAATGGAAATATCTTCTACCTCACCTATCATGGCCATATTTACATTTTTGTTTCTGTTGTCTTCAACTACATAATCTACCATCCTTGCTGGCATCCTTAAAGTAGCCCTGTTTCGAAGACTTCTTTTCTCTGGTTGAATACAAACAGTTTGATCTCGTTCCAAACACTTTACACAATGATTTTCTTGACATTCATTTGCATATTATTGTCAGACACAGAGCTTTCATAAACACTTTCACTATCAGATTTTTCTTCTTCACTTGACACTATGTATTCCTTTTCTTCATTTGACAAGGTAGCTTCAATTTCTGTACAACTAGACTTACTGTTTACTTTTTCATCAAATATCACATCTCCTGATGTTACAACTTCATTTTTGTCTCTTAAGTAAACTCGGTAACTACTTGAATCTAAACTGTATCCTAAGAAAATTCCTTTTTCTGATTTCTTCTGTGTTTTGGCTCTCTTAAAATCCTGAATGAAAACATAACAATCACATCCAAAGATTCTAAGCTTATTTACATCAATTCTGCATCCAAACCATAAATCCACAGGACTTTTACCTTTCACAGAACTTGTTCCAGTCTGATTCAGTGTAAACGTAGCATAACTAATTGCTTCTACCCATAAGTTTTCATTTAGATTTCTTGCATGTATAGCTGATCTAGCAGATTCTACAATGGTTCTCATCTCTCTCTCAATTCGACCATTTTGTGGTGCAGTGTATGGGTTTGACTTAATGTGGAAAACTCCAAGTTCTTCACAAAACTTCTTAGTATCTCCATTTTTAATTTCTTTCCCATTATCAGACTTTAAAACTTTTATTTTCTTTCTAAACTGATTCTCAACTAAAGTCATGAAGATTTTCAATTTCTCAAAAGTTTCATTTTTAGTTTTTAAGAAATAGACAGTGCAAAAATGAGAGAAATCATCTTTGAGCATAAAAAAATATTTTGCTCCTCCAAAGGAATTTATATTCATTTCGCACAAGTCTATGTGAATTACATCAAGTACCTCTTTTGCCACTTCAAAATTTCTTGGATGTTAGAGACGATGGTGTTTGCCATAAACGCATCCTTCATACACATAGTCATCCCAATCGTCTACATACTTTATATTATTTTTCTTCAAAATGTCTCTTACATAACTAATATTCTGATGTGCTAATTTTTCATGCCACTTTTTAATTGACATAGCAACAATACACTTTTCTAAGTTTTCATGGCGAAACATCATTCTAAACAATCTTCCATCTCTGTTTGCCATGGCTGTTAATTCACCAGTGTCTGAATCAAAAAAATACGTGCAATTTGTGTCTGCTTCCTGACGATAACCCTTGTCCAAGGCACTAGTGACGGAAAATAAGTTAAAGGGTACCTTTGGTGTATACAAAACATTTTTCAGTGTTATGTTACACCAATCTTGACCATTATAAGCTAACAAATCTATGTCTCCGACACCAACACCTTCTATAAGCGTTGAATCTCCAATCATGACTTTTTCTGGTTCTTGTAAAACAGTATAATTTTTCAACCAGTCATTCCTTAAAGTCATGTGCTGAGTGGCACCACAATCTTGGTACCATAGATCTTGATAGTCATTCTTCATTGATATATATTGTATATTAGTAACAGACAATCCAACATTAATCATCAATTTACTTTTTGACATAGATTTGTCTGATTTTTCTGACTTACTATCTACATTTTTGGTACAATTTTTGGCAAAGTGACCTTTTTCATTGCACTTATTACATGGATAATTTTTCTTACAATATTCAATGTAACTTTTACTAGGTTTATTCTTGCAGTACTTCTTTATGTGCCCTTTTTGTCCACATTTAAAGCATTCCTTTACGTTCACTTGTTTGTTTTATTATTGTTCTGTCCCTTTGATATGAAAGCACTCTGACACTCATTATTGGCCTGTTCACTTTCTTTTTGCCTGTCTTCTTCAAGTTTCAAACGCTCAAACATGTTGTTCAACGTTTTGTCTGTGGAAATAACATTATCCCAAGACGTTCTAAAATGATACAGTCTTGTTGAAAGTATACCTAATATCCTTTGCATAACCCAGTTTTCTTTAACACTTTCACCTAGTGCAGACAATTCAACAGCATATTGTTGAATTGTCATGCAATGTTCTATTGCTGATTTGTGCTCATCATACTTATAATTAAAAAATAATCTTTGCAGGCCTTCAACTGAAACGTTTGATTTTTTTCCATATAAGGTTTCCAACTTTTCTAAGATAGCATTTGCGGACTGGCACCTTGCAATTTTCTTGGCTATATTACTGTCAACATTCAATCCAATTAATATTTGTGCTTTTAAATCCTTTTCAATCCATTCTTTTACAGCTGTGCTTGATTCATGTCCTTCAGGCTTAATTTTAACTCCCGTTGCGATTTGATAAATACCTTTTGATTTTAAGGTTAGGTTAAGTTTGAATATCCATGAATCATAGTTGGAACCTCCTTGCAAATCATCTTTCAACATTTCTAAATTTGATCTGACTAAATCCATTTCTATTGTTTAATGTAGTTTCTTCTCTACAACTGACTTTGTGCACACAATTCTTACTGACACGTGCAACAAAAAAAAGGGTTCTTGCGTATTTTTGCTGTCCACAATTCAATTCAACAATGTGTTTTATTACTTCTCTGGGCCCATAACCTGTTATTATATTTACCAGGAAGCAATTACTGATAAAACACAATGATCTAATTAAATGAATTGATATTTATTAGTACATTAAACAATACAATAAATCACTCATGACAACCGCACATGTAATGTAAATAAAACGTAGGTATCTAGGATACATAACTCAATGCGACTGACATAGATGGCGACACACTCAAGTAATAAACATAATGATTTAAACTGCATTCAAAGTAGATTACATAAAATAATAAAGTATAATAAAATAATTATTTATTAACAGTTTGAATTAGCAGCTGTTATCGTTTGCCATAGAAAAAATCTATAGGCACACAGACAGACACATAGACAGACAGAGAGACACATAGACACACAGACAGACACACACAGAGACACTTTTCAAAAATTACTTTTTTAAATGTTTTGAGGGTAGTACAATCAGAATCTGCAATTATCTCGAACACAATTTTTTTTTGCCATCACCATACTTCCATTTCCTTATGGAACATGGAAGTAAAATTACCCTTGTTAAAACGTAAAACTTTGCTGGTAAACTACCCCTTTCCCTTAACCGATCTTCACTAAAATCAACAGACCTTGAGTACTTACAACATCAGGAATGTATGCAAAAAATTATTTGATTCTCTTTGAATATGCGGCAGTTATCATTCGTCATAAAAATAAAAATATCGGTATGGAGAACCATACATGACTTCCATGTTCTAAGATTTATATTTAAAATCATTTTTGAAATGAAATATTTCCATAGAAAATACTTCTTTCCACTTATTGCTTCAGCCTTAACCACAGTACTGTGGTCACTAATGTATACCACCACACGTTATCGCACTCGATTTTCACTGATGATGGCAGTCGATGGCACTGCTGAAACGTCTGGTTTTGCAGGAAACATTGGACTACGGCCAAACAGCCCGGGAAGGAATTTTAACAACAAACTACTACTTTGATGCCGATAACGTAGTACACATATAAAAATTATCCCCTCCCCTTCAACTATAATTTTCATTTATAGAAAATTACCCCCACCCTGTTCAACCAGCCTCTTCATTTATAGATATTTCATCTACGTTTCTACAGTGGATTATTAAGATCTTCTTATCAGGATACTTTATTTATCAAAATTAAGTACATTACTCTTGTTACAACAAAAAATGTTTCCGGTAAACTGCCCTTTCCCCGTAACCAATCTTCACCAAAATCAATGGGCCTTGAGTCTTCTACAACTCAGGCACATATGTAAAAAATTATTTGATTCTGTTTGAATTTACGGCAGTTATCGTTCGTCATGAAAATATTTCTCTTTTTACAACATAAAATGTTGCAGGTAAACTACTCCTTCCCCTTAACCGATCTTCACCAAAATCAATAGGCCACGAGTCCTCTACAAATCAGGCACATATGTAAACAATTATTTGATTATGTTTGAATTTACGGCAGTTATCGTTCTTCATGGAACACGTTCTCTTGTTACAACATAAAATGTTGCAGGTAAACTACCCCTTTCCCTTAACTGATCTTCACCAAAATCAGACATTGAGTTCTCAATAGCTCAGGAAGGTATGCAAAACATTATTTGATTCTGATATAATTTACGGCAGTTATCATTCGTCATAGAAAAAAATTACCCATGTTAAAACATAAAACGTTTCAAGTAAACTACCCTTTTCCCTAAACCGATCTTCAACAAAAACAATAAGTCTTGAGAACTCTACAATTCAGGACTGTATGCAAAACATTATTTGATTCTGTTTGAATTTGCGGCTGTTATCGTTTGCCATAGAAAATACCCTTGTTAAAACAAAAAACGTTGCAGGTAAACTACCCCTTTCCTTTAACCGATCTTCACCAAAAACAATAGGTCGCGAGAACTCTACAAATAAGGACTGTATGCAAAAAATTATTTGATTCTGTTTGAATTTGTGGCTGTTATCATTTGCCATAGAAAAAAAATCTACAGACAGACACACAGACACTTTTCGAAAAATTACTTTTTTTCATGTTTTGAGGGTGTACAATCAGAATCTTCAATAATCTCGAACACGATTTTTTTTGCCATCACCATACTTCCATTTCCTTATGGAACATGGAAGTAATTAACCTTTTAAAACATAAAATGTTGCCGATAAACTACCCTTTTCTCTTAACCGATCTTCACCAAAATCAACAGGTCTTGAGTACTCTATAATTCAGGAACGTGTGCAAAAAAGTATTTCATTCTGTTTGAATTTACGGCAGTTATCCTTCGTCATAGAAAAAATTACCCTTGTTAAAACATAAAACGTTGCAGGTAAACTACCCCTTTCCCTTAACCGATCTTTACCAAAAACAATAAGTCTTTAGAACTCTACAATTCAGGACTGTATGCGAAAAATTATTTGATTCTGTTTGAATTTGCGGCTGTTATCATTTGCCATAGAAAGAAAATTACCCTTGATAAAAAAAATGTTGCAGGTAAACTACCCCTTTCCCTTAACCGATCTTCACCAAAAACAATAGGTCTTGAGTACTCTACAATGTAGGTAGGTAGGTGTTTGTAGGTAGTACTATACAATTCATGGCTGTATGCAAAAACTTATTTGATTCTGTTTGAATTTGCGGCTGTTAAGTTTGCCATAGAAAAAAATCCACACACACACACACACACACACACACACACACACACACACACACACACACACACACACACACACACACACACACACACACACACACACACACACACACACACACACACACACACACTCTCTCTCTTTTCGAAAAATGACTTTTTTTCATGTTTTGAGGGTAGTACAATCAGAATCTGCTATTATCTCGAACACGATTTTTTTGTCATCATAATACTTCCATTTCCTTATGGAACATGGAAGTAAAATGGATTAATGTATAGAAAATTAATTCTATTCTAATTAGAATAATAAGTGTGTAACTGATTTGTATGTTTTTTCTTAAAGTGTCATGTACAACTGCAAAGGCTAGAATCACAGAAGGTTGTAGGTCTATTTAAAAAAATTATAATTGAAGCTTAACAGGTTAACAGAGTTGATACTTGGTTTATAAAATGTGTTCTTATGTTTGTTAATATAATTTGATAATCAAAACTCAGAAATAATTTTACTTAAGGTCCGTAAGGAAATGGAAGTATGGTGATCGCAAAAAAAAATTGTGTTTGAGATAAGGGCTGATTCTAATTGTACTACCTTAAAACATGAAGAAAAGTCATTTTCCAAAAAGTGTGTGTGTGTGTGTGTGTGTGTGTGTGCGCGTGTGTCTATATGTATAATTTTTTCTATGGAAAACGATAACTACCACAAATTCACACAGTATCAAATAATGTTTTGCATATGTGCACAACTTGTAGAGGACTTAAGGCCTGTTGATTTTGGTGAAGATCGGTTAAGGAAAAAAGGTAGTTTACCTGCAACATTTTATGTTTTAACAAGAGTAAAGTACTGTACTTAATTTTGGTAGATAGAGTATCCTGAAAAGAAGATCATAATAACCCACTGTAGAAAGGTAAATGAAATATCTATAAATGAGAAGGGTAGTTGAAGGGGGAGGGGGTAATTTTCTATAAATGAAAATAGTAGTTGAAGGGGAGGATTATTATTTTTAAATTACCTTTTTGATGTCGAATAAACTAAGGAAATATATAAGGAAATATATAAGGAAATATGATGTTTTCATATTTAAGGAAAATATACCTTAATAATTACATACAATTAAACTATTACTGTACTTAATAAAAGTGTAAATATAAAAAATGGGGTTGTGCAGTTAATGGGGAGGGGTAGTTTACCTGAATTGTTTTGTATTTTAACAAGAGTGAAGTACTCAATTTTGATAAATAAGTGCCCCCGAAAATAAAGTCATCTGAATCCACTGCAAAATGGTAAATGAGATATCTATAAATGGAGAGAGTAGTTGAAGAGGGGTGACTTTTTGAAAATTACCTTCCTGATATCAAATAAAGTACGAGTATTTAATTTTGAAGGATAAGATACCTTAGCAATTACATATGATAAAACTATTACTCTATGAAAGTGTAAATATTATTAATAGTCAGGATCGGTTGAGGAGGAGGGATGATTATCTGCGTAGTTCAGTTTCTGTATAAGAATAAAGTACACCTACCTAATTTTTGTAGATAAAATGACTTGAAAATAACATTATATTAAATGACTGCCCCATAATAACAAAAATATCTATAAATAGTGAAAATAGTTTGAGGGTGGGAGATATATTTTTAGAAATTATCAAACTGAACTTAAGTAAATGATTTTAAATTAAAATCTTAGAACATGTAGTCATGTATGGTTCTCCATACTGATTTTTTTTATCCATTTGTTGTGATTGCATTTGTCATTGTCATAAAAGTGAGAGCTCAATTAGATAAATGAAACAGTGTGTGTGTGTGTGTGTGTGTGTGTGTGTTTGTGTGTTCAAACACTTTTTCTTACAGTCTATCTCTTGATGCATACATAATTTATATAATAAATAATTTCTTTACCTCAAGATGTTTTTCCCTTTTTTGGAACATGTTTTAGGCATCCTATTGTTCCCATCCTCAGCCATATTAATTTTGTATCTTGTTGAGTACTTGTGTTTTGGTTGGTTGTTGTTGTTTTCCTGTTGGTTTTTAGTATTTTAAATTGGTATTATTGTGCATGGTTGTAGTGTATATACAGTAGAGTCTCGGTTATCCGCCCTTCGATTATCCGCCGCCCAAGCGGCGTAAAAAAACGTAAACGTAAAAAATATTTTCTTTAATTACTGCAATGAAAATAGTGTGCCAATAGTGCCAATAGCGGGCGTGAGTGTACGTGCTCTCTTTGTGATTGCTCCTGACTGTACCGCAGGAATTTGGCCTACTGCCCATCGCCTATTATAGCCTAGCTGTGACTCATGTGTCATTCACCCCACCCCACCCCCAACATCCAACGCTATTGCTCACATGCTCATCGCTTAGTAGACTGCAGTTTCTTGTGTGCTGTAGTGACCAGTGAGGCTATTTTTACGCGGTGTGTCCATGAGTGACTAGTGCAGTTTTGGTGAAAGTGTCGTAGTGTAGTCTTGTTAATAGTGTTGCGATTATGGCTACGAAAAGGAAGAAAATTGTTTTATCAATAAAAGACAAGCTTGAGGCATTAAAAAGACTGGATAAAGGGGAAATGCTGTAGAAGGTAGCTGACCACTACGGCGTCGGTCATCGCACAGTTGGAGATTGGAAGAAGAGATGATTAGAATTAGAAAAATGGTGTTCCTCACGAGTTACTGAGACTGCTTTTAAAGATAGAAAAACTATGAAAAATAGTGATTATGAAAAAGTTAGCGAAGCGTTGTACATTTGGTTTACACAGTTCAGGGAGAAAGGGGTGCCTATTTTGGGACCTATCTTAAAAGAAAAGGCGCTGGTTAGTTTCAAAAAGAATTTAACGAAGGTGATGCAGATTTTACAGCAAACGTTGGCTGGCTTGATAGATGGAAGAAGCGTTATGGAATCCGTCAGTTGAATATTTGTGGTGAGAAACTGTCATCAAACTTTCAAGAAATGGAGCAGTTTAAGAAAAAATTTCAAGACTTTGTTGAAACTGAAAGCTTAACAGGAGATCAAGTATTTAATTGTGATGAAACAGGCCTTAATTTCAAAATGTTACCGAGTAAGAGACTTGCAGCTAGAACTGGCTATAAACGTAGTAAAGAGAGAGTGACTATTTTAGCATGCAGTAATGCCACAGCAAACCATAAAATAGACCTGGCAATGATTGGAAAGTCTAAAAACCCTAGGGCTTTTAAAACCATTTCAAAACATCCTCTTCCAGTAAAATATTTCAATCAAAAAAGTGCATGGATGACTAGTGAAATTTTTAAGGAATGGTTTTTTAAAGAGTTTGTTCCTTCTACAGAGAAGTTTTTAAAAGACAACAACCTACCCAGAAAAGCAGTTTTACTGCTAGACAATGCCCCAACTCACCCTCATCCAGACGAACTAAGAGATGGGGACATAAAGGCTATGTTTTTGCCACCAAATGTGACTACCATTTGTCAGCCTATGGACCAGGGTGTTTTGGAAACACTTAAACGAAACTATCGAAGAAAGCTTCTGTCAACAGTCACACAAGAAATTGAAGATGGGCAAAAGTTGATTAAGTAGTTGAAAAGTATAAATTTGAAGGATGTCGCTTATTGGGTCGCAAGGGCCTGGGCCGACGTCGGGGCACAAACAATTGCGAAGTCGTGGCATAAGCTGTTGGGCAAGGACGAAAATATGGCTGAAAGCATGCTGGATGAACTTCATGAAAGTATTTTGCCCTTGGTGCAACGTATCCCTGGATGTAAGGATGCATCGTTGGATGAAATAAGGAATTGGCTTTCAGGAGACGACCAATATGAAATAACTGAAGAAGAAATTGTAACACTTGTTAATAGCGATGATGTTGTTGAAGATCAAGACTCTGAAACTGTTGAGCCCCAAAAGATCACACACAAAGAAGGGGTTAAAGCTCTTGAAGCAGCCATTCAGTACGTTGAGCAGCAAGAGGAAGCCAGGGTTGTCGACATAATGATGCTCCAAAGATGGCGAGACTTGGCAGCAAAGAAGCGGGAATCATCAGGGAGGCAGTCGAAGATCACTCATTTTTTTCACTCATCATGAACTGAACTCTCACTTCCAACATTTCTGACAGTAAGTCAATTTTATTACGTACACATTAGTCTGATTCTATATTTATTTTTAGTAAATTTTTCTTGTTAAAATTTACTGAATTCTTAAACTTGAAGCGTGAAGTACTAAAGTAGGCGTAATTGTTTTCTCTTTTTTTTTTGTAAGTGTATAACTTTAATATTGTTGCTTGTTCTCTAAAATGTTTTACTATAATTTTGCAATATAATTGTACAGTACTGTATTGTTTTCTCTATTGATTTGTTGTAAAACGTGATGTTTATTAATTACATTTACAAAATTACAACGTAATTTTATGATAAATTTCCGTTTTATTTAACTCTCCCTATTATCCACCATTCCAGCTATTTGCCCTTCCGCCAGCCTGTTTATGGCAGATAACCGGGACTCTACTGTATTAGTTTTTTGAGTATTTTCGATGTTGAGTGCTTTGAAAATTGTGGCATGTTTTTTATTGATTGTATTTCATGTAAACTATGATTTACTTGGCTTTAGATATAATTTTTTATTATCTGTGTAGTTTAAGTTTAACTTGTTTTAACTAAACATTTATATATATATATTATAATACTACTATATATATTACCTTCCTGAAATAATAACTCATGGATATGATTTAATAACATAATGATTTAATCTGTGTAACATAAATTCAAATTATTGGAAAATTCCATTCGATACATAAGGTTGTCACAGGGTCGATATTTATCTCAGGATTTATAATTAAATAATTTTAATATATTTCGTGGGAATTCTTGTGGCTGCTACGAAAAGTTCCCTTGCATGTGGATTAATAATAGAGAGTACCTTTACAAACAATATATTACTTATAATCTAAAAATTTACACAAATTATATATTAAGTTACATACAAGTTTGACGATATTCAATTTGTCCGTCTCAGAAAATAATGTAGTTTATTAATGTGTACAATAAATGTTTTCCTTGTAATCACTGTTAGCTTATATATTGAATTTGGTTGCACTTTAAAATGTTGACTAGTGATTAGTGTTAGTGTAAATTGTTATATTGTCTAGTGGTTGTTCCTTGTTAAAAAATATTGTCAAATTATACTTTACACATCTAGACGATATTGCTGAAGGGTTCCTGGTCTATTCTGAATATTTTTCTTGATTGTGTGTATTATTTGTTCATGAAAATTGTAGTGGAAGGATTATTATCTTCGATGATGGTCGTTCCGATCTTCTTTCACAAACGGGTTATCTATTTTTATATACTTTTAATTAACTCTAGACACGCACTATTCAACTGCTTTCCATCACAATTAACAATTAAGTGTTATTTCTTCTTTCTTTTAGTTACCTAACTCATACAAATTTCTTAAATTTTGATTGGTCATTTATGTACAGTTTAAATGTTATAGGATCAACACCCATTACCTACATTATATTTTATAAATTACCTTTAATAGATAATTTTATTATTATACTCTAATTATATCTGCAATGTTTATACAATTATTAATTAGATAATTATAAACAATTTGATACTAAACATGCCTCAGTTTATAACTGCAAAACCTTATTAATTTGAATGTCTATGATATGTGGTAGAACAATTTGTTATGATTGATTGTAATTTCTACTTTGACTACCTGAGATAAATATATTTACATAAATTAACTGGTGACAAAATCTTATAACATATAACAAAACTTTTAATAATAATAATTGTTTTTGACAGTTTTAGTTTATTTATACTGCTAAACTATTGTCTGTATGATAAACTAAAATTCTGTCTAATAATAACAAAACACTTCCATCAAAAATAATTACACTGTTTAACGGTAGTCTGTGTCGCTATTTCTTATGATCACACTCATTACTTTAAAGGTTTGTGTCCCTTTTCCTTTCCTTGATTATAGGCCTATATGATTATAATTAATACAATTTTATTATATGGATTAGGTACTCTTTATTGGGTTTGGATTATTATTCAGGGTAAGTTGATTAGGCCTACTAGGTTTATTTATTTCACTTTTTTCTGTTTACTGCCCTATTCTACTGGGTTATTTCTGGGTTTCTGGATAATATTATATAAGTCAAACCAAATAGTTTTCCTTTAATTTGCTTTCAATTATTATTTCTTGTTTCCTCTCTGGATCGGATTCCACTATTATTTACTATTCTTTTGTAACATTTGTTTCGTTACAAATTGCCTCCCTTCAGAAGTAATTATTTCTGAACACTTCATTAGGTGTGAGGACATAATTACTTATGTTATTTTTCCTTTTCTTCCTCGTGATATTTTTTCATGGATTGTTGATTATAATTGCCCTTGATCTTCTTTGAAATGGAGTCGGTTAATTCGTACGTGTTGTTGCTGTTGTTTTTTGTTATGGTGTAGGGTCCAACGTATAGTAATAATAATTTCTTTGATATCCCTTCTAGAGTGCTAGGCAATTCCCTGTTCTTTAACAAAACCTTCTCTCCTACTTCATATTTAATTATTTTACCCTTTATTTTCTGGTATTTATTTCTGCGTTTTTCCAGATTTTCCATCACCTGATTATAGAATTTTAATTTATTAAATTGGTACGGTGGACACTTAGGAAATTTAATCAATTCTTGGATCTCTCTGGGTGGTTGTTTTTCATACATGGCAGTGTATGGAGTGCAATTTATAGATGGATGATAAGCCAAGTTTAAAAAATCTTCTGTGGCTGATAAGTAATCAGGCCACTTCCTTTGTTGTTGATGACAATAGGTCCTTAAGATTCTACCAACCTCTCTCAGTATTCTTTCTGATGGATTGCTACTGGGGTGGTATACGGAGGTCTTATAGCTTTTGATGTTCAGTTCTAACAATGTGTTCTTCCATTTTCTGCCTCGAAACTGTGTACCATGGTCGGTAACTATTGAAACAGGTATTCCTATTTTTGGAATGTATTGAGTAGTTATTACTTCAAGAATTTTCTGCGTAGTTGCTCGACTGATTGGATACAATTTGATGAATTTGGTGAAGTGGTCCATAATGATTATAAGGTATTTATACCGGCTTCTACCTTCACTCCTAGGAAATGGTCCACATATGTCAATGAATAATTTTTCCAATTTTTGTTCTGACGATATAGGTATCATTACACCTTCCCTTCGTTCATTATTAATTTTGACCAATTGGCAGATATGACAGGGTTTTATATAATTTTGTACCTTCCTGTGTATGTTCTTAATATAACAATTCTCCTCCAATGCTTTCACTACCTTTACTGCACCCATATGTCCGTATCTTATGTGATATTCCAACACTAGTTCTTTCTCCATGATTCTGGGAATGATTACTTTCCAGTCTTCTTGGTTCAATGTATTTTTTATAAATAAAATTCCTTCTTGTTCACAATAGAATTGGTTTATTGAAGAATTTTGGTTTGCCATACGTTCCTTGATTTTTATTAATTTTGAGTCTAATAACTGATTAGCTTTGATATTTTGTAATAATGCTTCCAAATCAGATCTACTTTTGAGAATGTTGTACACCTTGATAATCCTTTCTTTCTCACCCTCAAATGTCTGGGTGTCCAGGTTTATTCGAGATAACACGTCTGCTATCACGTTTTGACTCCCTGGAATATATTCCCATTTGATATTATACTCTTGCAAGGCGAGTATCCACCTTGTAAGCCTTCCATGACTCAGCTTACAACTTCTTAAAAATGAGATGGACTTATGATCTGTTCTGACAGTTACAGGATATCCCAAAATGTACGTTCGGAATTTACTACAAGCAAAGACTATGCTTAATAGTTCCTTTTCCGTAACATTATACCTTCTCTCACAGTGGTTTAACACACGACTGGCAAAACTGATGACTAAATGGTTTCCTTCTGTGTCTTCTTGGTACAATACCGTCCCAAGACTGACATCACTTGCATCACAGTTCAAAAAGAATGGGTGATCAAAATTTGGATGATGAAGGATTACTGTCTCTAAGAATTTATCCTTTATCTGTTGTAGTATCGCATCCTGTTCATGTCCCCATGTCCATTTGTTTTTGGAAGACAGCTGTTCCTGAAATTTAGATGTCAATGCGGAATAATTGCGTTGGAACTTCCGGTAGTAATTACACAGTCCTAAGAAGGATTGGAGTTGCCTCTTATTCTTTGGTTGTGGGAACTTCTGGATTGCAGTAACCTTTTCTTGTGATGGGGAAATACCTTGTTCAGTCAAATTGAAACCTAAAAATTGAACCTCCTTCGCTATTAATTGGGATTTTTCGAGTTTTAGTGTTATGTTGTTCTCTGCTAACTTACTCAATACATATTCCACCCTGTGACAATGTTCCTCCCAGTTGGATGAGGTAATCAACATGTCGTCTACATAAACTGTGGTGAATTGTAGCGCTTCCTGACCCAATACTTGATCCATACATCGTACAAAAATTGCTACCGAATTGACTAATCCAAATGGCAATCTCTTAAACTGGTAGTTTCTACCCTCGAAAATAAAAGCCATATATTTTCGACTCATCGGGTGCAACTCCACCTGCCAGTAACCACAAACTGTGTCCCAGGTACTGATAAATCTTGTACCATGAAATTTCTTTAGAATTTCTTCTATTTCTCCAGGTGACGTGCGATCATTTACTATATGTTTATTTATTTCTCGGGCATCCAAGCAAAGTCGAACCTGCCCGTTCTTCTTCTGAATTGCTACTATTGGGCTAGTATATGGTGATTGGCTATGCTCAATTATATCATTTAACAACATTTTATTAATTTCATCTCTAACCGCCTCCTTCAATGAATATGGTATAGGATAGGATTTTCTGTGAAATTCTGCTGGTTCTTTAAATTGTATTCTACACTGATAGTTTTTTACTTTTCCTGGGTTTTCTGAAAATACATGTTTATAATTCTTGTATATTATAATGAGATCTTCTACTTGTTTTACTGTCAAATTATTTGTGCCTTGGTGTCTAAACTCTCTTATCTCCTGTAATTTACTGTTCCACAGGTCTTCATTTGTCATATTATAGATTATTTTTCTGCATTGGGTGTCATTATTTAAAAAATTTAATTCCCTAACTTGGTGATGGGTACGGTTCAGAGGGGCACCATCGCTTCCTATTAACTCTGCCGTCCACATAACACCTTCTGAGTTCAAGGACACCTTCTCCTTGCTCAAATCAATAATGGCTGAGTATTTCCTCAGCATATCGCATCCGATTAATAATTCGAATGGTAGACCGATTGCGACCAAACATATAATATTAATTGTAACACCTTTGCTTTCTATTTCCAATGACACTTGTTTTCTCACTGTTTTATTTTGACGCCCAGTGGCACCTATTAAAATAACATTATTGACAGGTAAGGTAGGTATTATATTTTTACTTTGTTTCTGTATTCTCTCCAGTTCAGCGTCGTTAATAAGTGATACATTTGCACCAGTATCTATCATTATTCGTGTAGGATTTCCTTCAATTTGAGCGGTTATGTATAAAATTTCATTATGCTGGTTGATTCTACTTGTCACCGGTTCCTCCAACAGTTCTTCTCGAAGATTTTTCAAATAATAATTGTAAATAATAGTAAGATTTTGATTATCCGTCCTTAAACCTTGGTTATTGTTATACTTCAAAATTCTTTTATTTTCCATAATTAGTTTTTCATAATTAGTTGGTAGTAATTTGTTATTACTATGTTTTTGAATTTGATGGTTTTTGTACCCAGTAGTTAGTAGCAGTAAGGGGTCGCGAGGGTTTATTACTGCCTCACTCCGTTTAAATTAAGGCTATCATGATTATTTTCCGGGCATGACTGTTGATTTGCCTGGACTGGTGTGCTGGTTCCTGGTTGTTCAACCTCTCGGTTGTCTAATTGTTCGCTTCCCCTTGATTCTCGGAAGTCCTCCTGGCTTCTAGTTCTTACTCGGTTATAATGGTGACTCATCCCTCTGGGATTTCCTCTTTGATCATAACTGTTATTAAAACTGTTCCTCCGAGGTTGATGGTATCTCCAGTAATCCCCTTCTTCGGCACTGATGTAATTTATTCGGGGTCGGTACGAACGATTATTATCATAATTACCCTGATTATTATTGTTATTAACTCCTGAGTTACTCCTAAAATTATTATAATTTTGGTTTGTTCGGTAGTAATTATAATTATTATTATTTCTATTACCCGGATGGTAATTTTGATTGGGCCTGTTGTTATCATTATTGTTAATTGGGTTTCGATTGAAGTTTGCTGGTTGGTTATTATTTGGGGTAAAATTTTGGTTGTAATTACGATCGTTGACATACCTATTCCGGTTATTCATGTTATTATATTGATTATGATTCATACCATGGTTATTATTTTTTGAACCGCACTGATCAGTTCGTTGTCTGCTTCTTTTGTAGTAACCCTCGTGTTCATAATTTTCTAATAAGTCAGCCATTGCGTGGACCGTTTTAATCTGGCTTCCCACGCGTGCTCTGGCAATTCCTGTGTCATAATGGTATGCCATTTTAGTTACTAGGGATTCTTCTGGTATTCTTGGCTCTAGGTGTCTCGCCAAACACACCTTTCCCCAGAAGTAAGTAGTTGGAGATGTACCTCTATTTCCATCATATCTTCCCTGACAAATGTTGTCCCTTATAATATTTTGTATCGCTTCGGACCAGTATTTTTCTTTAAACAGTTTTTTAAATTGAGCGTAGTCCACTATCTCATTCCTGGTTGCTGTCCACCAGTTGTCCGTAATCTCCCTAAAATGCTCATCCAACATCTCTCTAATCGAGCTCCAGATAGTTATTCGATGTTTATTAAAATGTTCCTCGATTCTGGCCAGGAATTCCATGGGGTTTCTCCGATAATTTTTGAAATTAATCCCTTCTCTGGTTTTGTTTGTGGAAACATGAGTAATATTATTTGGTCTGGTTCTAATTAACTCAATTTCTTCTTGATTTTGGCGTACTTGACCAGTTAAATTGTTCATCGTAGTGTTAATATTGTCACACCTTTCTCCGGTTTGTTTCTGTAAATTCACTAAATTTTCTTGTTCCTTTTGTATTCCTTCTATTTGAATACGACTATTTTCTTGGACTTGGTCTATTCTGGTATTTATCACTGCTTCATTTTGTGTAATGGTTTCTTAGCTTTTCTCAATCTCTCATTAGTGTCAGCTATTTCTTGCTTCCTTTCCTCATTGATTTTGTCCATCTTCTGGTTAATTGTATCATTGACTTGTTCAATTCTACCATTAATTCTTCTTAAATTCTCTTCATTGATTTGTCTGAACTCTTCCTTCATTTGGCTATTATTTTCACTTATAGTTTGTTTTAAAGTTTCATTAGTACTTTCTTTAATACTGTCGATTTTCTCATTTATCCGTTTATTCTCCTCCCGGATTTGTCTTAAATTCTCATTATTATTCTCGTTTTGTTTCCTAAAATTTTCATTAGTTTCTTCTCTGTTTTGGTCAAATCTCTCCTCCATCTGTTTTATTAAATTTTCACTCATTTTCTCATTTGTTTGTCTGTTATCTTCCTTGATACTATCAATTTTTTCATTTGTTTGTCTGCGATCTTCCTTGATACTATCAATTTTTTCATTTGTTTGTCTGTGATCTTCCTTGATGCTCTTCAAATCTTCCTTCGTTTGCTTGTTCTGTTCCTCCATTTGTTTTAATAAGTTTTGACTCAAAATTTCATTTTGTTTCCTTGAGTTTTCAGTAAATTCTTCCTTCTGCTTCTTAAAATTGTCATTCGTTTCTTCCTTATTTCTGTCCATTTATTCACTCATACTATTCATTAACTCCATTAATTTTATAAGATTCGGGTCTCCCCTATCTTCCTTTCTTGCTAACGTCTCCACATCCTCCACCGATGTTACTTCTTTCTCTTCCATCCTGACTTCCTTCTCTGCCTCCTTCGTCCGTTTCAATGACGTAGCCCTCTTACGCATCTTTATAATTTCTTGGAACTTATAGCAGTCGCCAGCTAAAAATTAGGAAATTAATTTGCTTAATTCAATTTCTTCACCAATATGAAATAACTGAAGAAGAAATTGTAACACTTGTTAATAGCGATGATGTTGTTGAAGATCAAGACTCTGAAACTGTTGAGCCCCAAAAGATCACACACAAAGAAGGGGTTAAAGCTCTTGAAGCAGCCATTCAGTACGTTGAGCAGCAAGAGGAAGCCAGGGTTGTCGACATAATGATGCTCCAAAGATGGCGAGACTTGGCAGCAAAGAAGCGGGAATCATCAGGGAGGCAGTCGAAGATCACTCATTTTTTTCACTCATCATGAACTGAACTCTCACTTCCAACATTTCTGACAGTAAGTCAATTTTATTACGTACACATTAGTCTGATTCTATATTTATTTTTAGTACATTTTTCTTGTTAAAATTTACTGAATTCTTAAACTTGAAGCGTGAAGTACTAAAGTAGGCGTAATTGTTTTCTCTTTTTTTTTTTGTAAGTGTATAACTTTAATATTGTTGCTTGTTCTCTAAAATGTTTTACTATAATTTTGTAATATAATTGTACAGTACTGTATTGTTTTCTCTATTGATTTGTTGTAAAACATGATGTTTATTAATTATATTTACAAAATTACAACGTAATTTTATGATAAATTTCCGTTTTATTTAACTCTCCCTATTATCCACCATTCCAGCTATTTGCCCTTCCGCCAGCCTGTTTATGGCAGATAACCGGGACTCTACTGTATTAGTTTTTTGAGTATTTTCGATGTTGAGTGCTTTGAAAATTGTGGCATGTTTTTTATTGATTGTATTTCATGTAAACTATGATTTACTTGGCTTTAGATATAATTTTTTATTATCTGTGTAGTTTAAGTTTAACTTGTTTTAACTAAACATTTATATATATATATATATATATATATATTATAATACTACTATATATATTACCTTCCTGAAATAATAACTCATGGATATGATTTAATAACATAATGATTTAATCTGTGTAACATAAATTCAAATTATTGGAAAATTCCATTCGATACATAAGGTTGTCACAGGGTCGATATTTATCTCAGGATTTATAATTAAATAATTTTAATATATTTCGTGGGAATTCTTGTGGCTGCTACGAAAAGTTCCCTTGCATGTGGATTAATAATAGAGAGTACCTTTACAAACAATATATTACTTATAATCTAAAAATTTACACAAATTATATATTAAGTTACATACAAGTTTGACGATATTCAATTTGTCCGTCTCAGAAAATAATGTAGTTTATTAATGTGTACAATAAATGTTTTCCTTGTAATCACTGTTAGCTTATATATTGAATTTGGTTGCACTTTAAAATGTTGACTAGTGATTAGTGTTAGTGTAAATTGTTATATTGTCTAGTGGTTGTTGCTTGTTAAAAAATATTGTCAAATTATACTTTACACATCTAGACGATATTGCTGAAGGGTTCCTGGTCTATTCTGAATATTTTTCTTGATTGTGTGTATTATTTGTTCATGAAAATTGTAGTGGAAGGATTATTATCTTCGATGATGATCGTTCCGATCTTCTTTCACAAACGGGTTATCTATTTTTATATACTTTTAATTAACTCTAGACACGCACTATTCAACTGCTTTCCATCACAATTAACAATTAAGTGTTATTTCTTCTTTCTTTTAGTTACCTAACTCATACAAATTTCTTAAATTTTGATTGGTCATTTATGTACAGTTTAAATGTTATAGGATCAACACCCATTACCTACATTATATTTTATAAATTACCTTTAATAGATAATTTTATTATTATACTCTAATTATATCTGCAATGTTTATACAATTATTAATTAGATAATTATAAACAATTTGATACTAAACATGCCTCAGTTTATAACTGCAAAACCTTATTAATTTGAATGTCTATGATATGTGGTAGAACAATTTGTTATGATTGATTGTAATTTCTACTTTGACTACCTGAGATAAATATATTTACATAAATTAACTGGTGACAAAATCTTATAACATATAACAAAACTTTTAATAATAATAATTGTTTTTGACAGTTTTAGTTTATTTATACTGCTAAACTATTGTCTGTATGATAAACTAAAATTCTGTCTAATAATAACAAAACACTTCCATCAAAAATAATTACACTGTTTAACGGTAGTCTGTGTCGCTATTTCTTATGATCACACTCATTACTTTAAAGGTTTGTGTCCCTTTTCCTTTCCTTGATTATAGGCCTATATGATTATAATTAATACAATTTTATTATATGGATTAGGTACTCTTTATTGGGTTTGGATTATTATTCAGGGTAAGTTGATTAGGCCTACTAGGTTTATTTATTTCACTTTTTTCTGTTTACTGCCCTATTCTACTGGGTTATTTCTGGGTTTCTGGATAATATTATATAAGTCAAACCAAATAGTTTTCCTTTAATTTGCTTTCAATTATTATTTCTTGTTTCCTCTCTGGATCGGATTCCACTATTATTTACTATTCTTTTGTAACATTTGTTTCGTTACAAATTGCCTCCCTTCAGAAGTAATTATTTCTGAACACTTCATTAGGTGTGAGGACATAATTACTTATGTTATTTTTCCTTTTCTTCCTCGTGATATTTTTTCATGGATTGTTGATTATAATTGCCCTTGATCTTCTTTGAAATGGGGTCGGTTAATTCGTACGTGTTGTTGTTGTTGTTTTTTGTTATGGTGTAGGGTCCAACGTATAGTAATAATAATTTCTTTGATATCCCTTCTAGAGTGCTAGGCAATTCCCTGTTCTTTAACAAAACCTTCTCTCCTACTTCATATTTAATTATTTTACCCTTTATTTTCTGGTATTTATTTCTGCATTTTTCCAGATTTTCCATCACCTGATTATAGAATTTTAATTTATTAAATTGGTACGGTGGACACTTAGGAAATTTAATCAATTCTTGGATCTCTCTGGGTGGTTGTTTTTCATACATGGCAGTGTATGGAGTGCAATTTATAGATGGATGATAAGCCAAGTTTAAAAAATCTTCTGTGGCTGATAAGTAATCAGGCCACTTCCTTTGTTGTTGATGACAATAGGTCCTTAAGATTCTACCAACCTCTCTCAGTATTCTTTCTGATGGATTGCTACTGGGGTGGTATACGGAGGTCTTATAGCTTTTGATGTTCAGTTCTAACAATGTGTTCTTCCATTTTCTGCCTCGAAACTGTGTACCATGGTCGGTAACTATTGAAACAGGTATTCCTATTTTTGGAATGTATTGAGTAGTTATTACTTCAAGAATTTTCTGCGTAGTTGCTCGACTGATTGGATACAATTTGATGAATTTGGTGAAGTGGTCCATAATGATTATAAGGTATTTATACCGGCTTCTACCTTCACTCCTAGGAAATGGTCCACATATGTCAATGAATAATTTTTCCAATTTTTGTTCTGACGATATAGGTATCATTACACCTTCCCTTCGTTCATTATTAATTTTGACCAATTGGCAGATATGACAGGGTTTTATATAATTTTGTACCTTCCTGTGTATGTTCTTAATATAACAATTCTCCTCCAATGCTTTCACTACCTTTACTGCACCCATATGTCCGTATCTTATGTGATATTCCAACACTAGTTCTTTCTCCATGATTCTGGGAATGATTACTTTCCAGTCTTCTTGGTTCAATGTATTTTTTATAAATAAAATTCCTTCTTGTTCACAATAGAATTGGTTTATTGAAGAATTTTGGTTTGCCATACGTTCCTTGATTTTTATTAATTTTGAGTCTAATAACTGATTAGCTTTGATATTTTGTAATAATGCTTCCAAATCAGATCTACTTTTGAGAATGTTGTACACCTTGATAATCCTTTCTTTCTCACCCTCAAATGTCTGGGTGTCCAGGTTTATTCGAGATAACACGTCTGCTATCACGTTTTGACTCCCTGGAATATATTCCCATTTGATATTATACTCTTGCAAGGCGAGTATCCACCTTGTAAGCCTTCCATGACTCAGCTTACAACTTCTTAAAAATGAGATGGACTTATGATCTGTTCTGACAGTTACAGGATATCCCAAAATGTACGTTCGGAATTTACTACAAGCAAAGACTATGCTTAATAGTTCCTTTTCCGTAACATTATACCTTCTCTCACAGTGGTTTAACACACGACTGGCAAAACTGATGACTAAATGGTTTCCTTCTGTGTCTTCTTGGTACAATACCATCCCAAGACTGACATCACTTGCATCACAGTTCAAAAAGAATGGGTGATCAAAATTTGGATGATGAAGGATTACTGTCTCTAAGAATTTATCCTTTATCTGTTGTAGTATCGCATCCTGTTCATGTCCCCATGTCCATTTGTTTTTGGAAGACAGCTGTTCCTGAAATTTAGATGTCAATGCGGAATAATTGCGTTGGAACTTCCGGTAGTAATTACACAGTCCTAAGAAGGATTGGAGTTGCCTCTTATTCTTTGGTTGTGGGAACTTCTGGATTGCAGTAACCTTTTCTTGTGATGGGGAAATACCTTGTTCAGTCAAATTGAAACCTAAAAATTGAACCTCCTTCGCTATTAATTGGGATTTTTCGAGTTTTAGTGTTATGTTGTTCTCTGCTAACTTACTCAATACATATTCCACCCTGTGACAATGTTCCTCCCAGTTGGATGAGGTAATCAACATGTCGTCTACATAAACTGTGGTGAATTGTAGCGCTTCCTGACCCAATACTTGATCCATACATCATACAAAAATTGCTACCGAATTGACTAATCCAAATGGCAATCTCTTAAACTGGTAGTTTCTACCCTCGAAAATAAAAGCCATATATTTTCGACTCATCGGGTGCAACTCCACCTGCCAGTAACCACAAACTGTGTCCCAGGTACTGATAAATCTTGTACCATGAAATTTCTTTAGAATTTCTTCTATTTCTCCAGGTGACGTGCGATCATTTACTATATGTTTATTTATTTCTCGGGCATCCAAGCAACGTCGAACCTGCCCGTTCTTCTTCTGAATTGCTACTATTGGGCTAGTATATGGTGATTGGCTATGCTCAATTATATCATTTAACAACATTTTATTAATTTCATCTCTAACCGCCTCCTTCAATGAATATGGTATAGGATAGGATTTTCTGTGAAATTCTGCTGGTTCTTTAAATTGTATTCTACACTGATAGTTTTTTACTTTTCCTGGGTTTTCTGAAAATACATGTTTATAATTCTTGTATATTATAATGAGATCTTCTACTTGTTTTACTGTCAAATTATTTGTGCCTTGGTGTCTAAACTCTCTTATCTCCTGTAATTTACTGTTCCACAGGTCTTCATTTGTCATATTATAGATTATTTTTCTGCATTGGGTGTCATTATTTAAAAAATTTAATTCCCTAACTTGGTGATGGGTACGGTTCAGAGGGGCACCATCGCTTCCTATTAACTCTGCCGTCCACATAACACCTTCTGAGTTCAAGGACACCTTCTCCTTGCTCAAATCAATAATGGCTGAGTATTTCCTCAGCATATCGCATCCGATTAATAATTCGAATGGTAGACCGATTGCGACCAAACATATAATATTAATTGTAACACCTTTGCTTTCTATTTCCAATGACACTTGTTTTCTCACTGTTTTATTTTGACGCCCAGTGGCACCTATTAAAATAACATTATTGACAGGTAAGGTAGGTATTATATTTTTACTTTGTTTCTGTATTCTCTCCAGTTCAGCGTCGTTAATAAGTGATACATTTGCACCAGTATCTATCATTATTCGTGTAGGATTTCCTTCAATTTGAGCGGTTATGTATAAAATTTCATTATGCTGGTTGATTCTACTTGTCACCGGTTCCTCCAACAGTTCTTCTCGAAGATTTTTCAAATAATAATTGTAAATAATAGTAAGATTTTGATTATCCGTCCTTAAACCTTGGTTATTGTTATACTTCAAAATTCTTTTATTTTCCATAATTAGTTTTTCATAATTAGTTGGTAGTAATTTGTTATTACTATGTTTTTGAATTTGATGGTTTTTGTACCCAGTAGTTAGTAGCAGTAAGGGGTCGCGAGGGTTTATTACTGCCTCACTCCGTTTAAATTAAGGCTATCATGATTATTTTCCGGGCATGACTGTTGATTTGCCTGGACTGGTGTGCTGGTTCCTGGTTGTTCAACCTCTCGGTTGTCTAATTGTTCGCTTCCCCTTGATTCTCGGAAGTCCTCCTGGCTTCTACTTCTTACTCGGTTATAATGGTGACTCATCCCTCTGGGATTTCCTCTTTGATCATAACTGTTATTAAAACTGTTCCTCCGAGGTTGATGGTATCTCCAGTAATCCCCTTCTTCGGCACTGATGTAATTTATTCGGGGTCGGTACGAACAATTATTATCATAATTACCCTGATTATTATTGTTATTAACTCCTGAGTTACTCCTAAAATTATTATAATTTTGGTTTGTTCGGTAGTAATTATAATTATTATTATTTCTATTACCCGGATGGTAATTTTGATTGGGCCTGTTGTTATCATTATTGTTAATTGGGTTTCGATTGAAGTTTGCTGGTTGGTTATTATTTGGGGTAAAATTTTAGTTGTAATTACGATCGTTGACATACCTATTCCGGTTATTCATGTTATTATATTGATTATGATTCATACCATGGTTATTATTTTTTGAACCGCACTGATCAGTTCGTTGTCTGCTTCTTTTGTAGTAACCCTCGTGTTCATAATTTTCTAATAAGTCAGCCATTGCGTGGACCGTTTTAATCTGGCTTCCCACGCGTGCTCTGGCAATTCCTGTGTCATAATGGTATGCCATTTTAGTTACTAGGGATTCTTCTGGTATTCTTGGCTCTAGGTGTCTCGCCAAACACACCTTTCCCCAGAAGTAAGTATTTGGAGATGTACCTCTATTTCCATCATATCTTCCCAGACAAATGTTGTCCCTTATAATATTTTGTATCGCTTCGGACCAGTATTTTTCTTTAAACAGTTTTTTAAATTGAGCGTAGTCCACTATCTCATTCCTGGTTGCTGTCCACCAGTTGTCCGTAATCTCCCTAAAATGCTCATCCAACATCTCTCTAATCGAGCTCCAGATAGTTATTCGATGTTTATTAAAATGTTCCTCGATTCTGGCCAGGAATTCCATGGGGTTTCTCCGATAATTTTTGAAATTAATCCCTTCTCTGGTTTTGTTTGTGGAAACATGAGTAATATTATTTGGTCTGGTTCTAATTAACTCAATTTCTTCTTGATTTTGGCGTACTTGACCAGTTAAATTGTTCATCGTAGTGTTAATATTGTCACACCTTTCTCCGGTTTGTTTCTGTAAATTCACTAAATTTTGTTGTTCCTTTTGTATTCCTTCTATTTGAATACGACTATTTTCTTGGACTTGGTCTATTCTGGTATTTATCACTGCTTCATTTTGTGTAATGGTTTCTTAGCTTTTCTCAATCTCTCATTAGTGTCAGCTATTTCTTGCTTCCTTTCCTCATTGATTTTGTCCATCTTCTGGTTAATTGTATCATTGACTTGTTCAATTCTACCATTAATTCTTCTTAAATTCTCTTCATTGATTTGTCTGAACTCTTCCTTCATTTGGCTATTATTTTCACTTATAGTTTGTTTTAAAGTTTCATTAGTACTTTCTTTAATACTGTCGATTTTCTCATTTATCCGTTTATTCTCCTCCCGGATTTGTCTTAAATTCTCATTATTATTCTCGTTTTGTTTCCTAAAATTTTCATTAGTTTCTTCTCTGTTTTGGTCAAATCTCTCCTCCATCTGTTTTATTAAATTTTCACTCATTTTCTCATTTGTTTGTCTGTTATCTTCCTTGATACTATCAATTTTTTCATTTGTTTGTCTGCGATCTTCCTTGATACTATCAATTTTTTCATTTGTTTGTCTGTGATCTTCCTTGATGCTCTTCAAATCTTCCTTCGTTTGCTTGTTCTGTTCCTCCATTTGTTTTAATAAGTTTTGACTCAAAATTTCATTTTGTTTCCTTGAGTTTTCAGTAAATTCTTCCTTCTGCTTCTTAAAATTGTCATTCGTTTCTTCCTTATTTCTGTCCATTTATTCACTCATACTATTCATTAACTCCATTAATTTTATAAGATTCGGGTCTCCCCTATCTTCCTTTCTTGCTAACGTCTCCACATCCTCCACCGATGTTACTTCTTTCTCTTCCATCCTGACTTCCTTCTCTGCCTCCTTCGTCCGTTTCAATGACGTAGCCCTCTTACGCATCTTTATAATTTCTTGGAACTTATAGCAGTCGCCAGCTAAAAATTAGGAAATTAATTTGCTTAATTCAATTTCTTCACCAATATGAAATAACTGAAGAAGAAATTGTAACACTTGTTAATAGCGATGATGTTGTTGAAGATCAAGACTCTGAAACTGTTGAGCCCCAAAAGATCACACACAAAGAAGGGGTTAAAGCTCTTGAAGCAGCCATTCAGTACGTTGAGCAGCAAGAGGAAGCCAGGGTTGTCGACATAATGATGCTCCAAAGATGGCGAGACTTGGCAGCAAAGAAGCGGGAATCATCAGGGAGGCAGTCGAAGATCACTCATTTTTTTCACTCATCATGAACTGAACTCTCACTTCCAACATTTCTGACAGTAAGTCAATTTTATTACGTACACATTAGTCTGATTCTATATTTATTTTTAGTACATTTTTCTTGTTAAAATTTACTGAATTCTTAAACTTGAAGCGTGAAGTACTAAAGTAGGCGTAATTGTTTTCTCTTTTTTTTTTTGTAAGTGTATAACTTTAATATTGTTGCTTGTTCTCTAAAATGTTTTACTATAATTTTGTAATATAATTGTACAGTACTGTATTGTTTTCTCTATTGATTTGTTGTAAAACATGATGTTTATTAATTATATTTACAAAATTACAACGTAATTTTATGATAAATTTCCGTTTTATTTAACTCTCCCTATTATCCACCATTCCAGCTATTTGCCCTTCCGCCAGCCTGTTTATGGCAGATAACCGGGACTCTACTGTATTAGTTTTTTGAGTATTTTCGATGTTGAGTGCTTTGAAAATTGTGGCATGTTTTTTATTGATTGTATTTCATGTAAACTATGATTTACTTGGCTTTAGATATAATTTTTTATTATCTGTGTAGTTTAAGTTTAACTTGTTTTAACTAAACATTTATATATATATATATATATATATATATATATATATATTATAATACTACTATATATATTACCTTCCTGAAATAATAACTCATGGATATGATTTAATAACATAATGATTTAATCTGTGTAACATAAATTCAAATTATTGGAAAATTCCATTCGATACATAAGGTTGTCACAGGGTCGATATTTATCTCAGGATTTATAATTAAATAATTTTAATATATTTCGTGGGAATTCTTGTGGCTGCTACGAAAAGTTCCCTTGCATGTGGATTAATAATAGAGAGTACCTTTACAAACAATATATTACTTATAATCTAAAAATTTACACAAATTATATATTAAGTTACATACAAGTTTGACGATATTCAATTTGTCCGTCTCAGAAAATAATGTAGTTTATTAATGTGTACAATAAATGTTTTCCTTGTAATCACTGTTAGCTTATATATTGAATTTGGTTGCACTTTAAAATGTTGACTAGTGATTAGTGTTAGTGTAAATTGTTATATTGTCTAGTGGTTGTTCCTTGTTAAAAAATATTGTCAAATTATACTTTACACATCTAGACGATATTGCTGAAGGGTTCCTGGTCTATTCTGAATATTTTTCTTGATTGTGTGTATTATTTGTTCATGAAAATTGTAGTGGAAGGATTATTATCTTCGATGATGGTCGTTCCGATCTTCTTTCACAAACGGGTTATCTATTTTTATATACTTTTAATTAACTCTAGACACGCACTATTCAACTGCTTTCCATCACAATTAACAATTAAGTGTTATTTCTTCTTTCTTTTAGTTACCTAACTCATACAAATTTCTTAAATTTTGATTGGTCATTTATGTACAGTTTAAATGTTATAGGATCAACACCCATTACCTACATTATATTTTATAAATTACCTTTAATAGATAATTTTATTATTATACTCTAATTATATCTGCAATGTTTATACAATTATTAATTAGATAATTATAAACAATTTGATACTAAACATGCCTCAGTTTATAACTGCAAAACCTTATTAATTTGAATGTCTATGATATGTGGTAGAACAATTTGTTATGATTGATTGTAATTTCTACTTTGACTACCTGAGATAAATATATTTACATAAATTAACTGGTGACAAAATCTTATAACATATAACAAAACTTTTAATAATAATAATTGTTTTTGACAGTTTTAGTTTATTTATACTGCTAAACTATTGTCTGTATGATAAACTAAAATTCTGTCTAATAATAACAAAACACTTCCATCAAAAATAATTACACTGTTTAACGGTAGTCTGTGTCGCTATTTCTTATGATCACACTCATTACTTTAAAGGTTTGTGTCCCTTTTCCTTTCCTTGATTATAGGCCTATATGATTATAATTAATACAATTTTATTATATGGATTAGGTACTCTTTATTGGGTTTGGATTATTATTCAGGGTAAGTTGATTAGGCCTACTAGGTTTATTTATTTCACTTTTTTCTGTTTACTGCCCTATTCTACTGGGTTATTTCTGGGTTTCTGGATAATATTATATAAGTCAAACCAAATAGTTTTCCTTTAATTTGCTTTCAATTATTATTTCTTGTTTCCTCTCTGGATCGGATTCCACTATTATTTACTATTCTTTTGTAACATTTGTTTCGTTACAAATTGCCTCCCTTCAGAAGTAATTATTTCTGAACACTTCATTAGGTGTGAGGACATAATTACTTATGTTATTTTTCCTTTTCTTCCTCGTGATATTTTTTCATGGATTGTTGATTATAATTGCCCTTGATCTTCTTTGAAATGGGGTCGGTTAATTCGTACGTGTTGTTGTTGTTGTTTTTTGTTATGGTGTAGGGTCCAACGTATAGTAATAATAATTTCTTTGATATCCCTTCTAGAGTGCTAGGCAATTCCCTGTTCTTTAACAAAACCTTCTCTCCTACTTCATATTTAATTATTTTACCCTTTATTTTCTGGTATTTATTTCTGCATTTTTCCAGATTTTCCATCACCTGATTATAGAATTTTAATTTATTAAATTGGTACGGTGGACACTTAGGAAATTTAATCAATTCTTGGATCTCTCTGGGTGGTTGTTTTTCATACATGGCAGTGTATGGAGTGCAATTTATAGATGGATGATAAGCCAAGTTTAAAAAATCTTCTGTGGCTGATAAGTAATCAGGCCACTTCCTTTGTTGTTGATGACAATAGGTCCTTAAGATTCTACCAACCTCTCTCAGTATTCTTTCTGATGGATTGCTACTGGGGTGGTATACGGAGGTCTTATAGCTTTTGATGTTCAGTTCTAACAATGTGTTCTTCCATTTTCTGCCTCGAAACTGTGTACCATGGTCGGTAACTATTGAAACAGGTATTCCTATTTTTGGAATGTATTGAGTAGTTATTACTTCAAGAATTTTCTGCGTAGTTGCTCGACTGATTGGATACAATTTGATGAATTTGGTGAAGTGGTCCATAATGATTATAAGGTATTTATACCGGCTTCTACCTTCACTCCTAGGAAATGGTCCACATATGTCAATGAATAATTTTTCCAATTTTTGTTCTGACGATATAGGTATCATTACACCTTCCCTTCGTTCATTATTAATTTTGACCAATTGGCAGATATGACAGGGTTTTATATAATTTTGTACCTTCCTGTGTATGTTCTTAATATAACAATTCTCCTCCAATGCTTTCACTACCTTTACTGCACCCATATGTCCGTATCTTATGTGATATTCCAACACTAGTTCTTTCTCCATGATTCTGGGAATGATTACTTTCCAGTCTTCTTGGTTCAATGTATTTTTTATAAATAAAATTCCTTCTTGTTCACAATAGAATTGGTTTATTGAAGAATTTTGGTTTGCCATACGTTCCTTGATTTTTATTAATTTTGAGTCTAATAACTGATTAGCTTTGATATTTTGTAATAATGCTTCCAAATCAGATCTACTTTTGAGAATGTTGTACACCTTGATAATCCTTTCTTTCTCACCCTCAAATGTCTGGGTGTCCAGGTTTATTCGAGATAACACGTCTGCTATCACGTTTTGACTCCCTGGAATATATTCCCATTTGATATTATACTCTTGCAAGGCGAGTATCCACCTTGTAAGCCTTCCATGACTCAGCTTACAACTTCTTAAAAATGAGATGGACTTATGATCTGTTCTGACAGTTACAGGATATCCCAAAATGTACGTTCGGAATTTACTACAAGCAAAGACTATGCTTAATAGTTCCTTTTCCGTAACATTATACCTTCTCTCACAGTGGTTTAACACACGACTGGCAAAACTGATGACTAAATGGTTTCCTTCTGTGTCTTCTTGGTACAATACCGTCCCAAGACTGACATCACTTGCATCACAGTTCAAAAAGAATGGGTGATCAAAATTTGGATGATGAAGGATTACTGTCTCTAAGAATTTATCCTTTATCTGTTGTAGTATCGCATCCTGTTCATGTCCCCATGTCCATTTGTTTTTGGAAGACAGCTGTTCCTGAAATTTAGATGTCAATGCGGAATAATTGCGTTGGAACTTCCGGTAGTAATTACACAGTCCTAAGAAGGATTGGAGTTGCCTCTTATTCTTTGGTTGTGGGAACTTCTGGATTGCAGTAACCTTTTCTTGTGATGGGGAAATACCTTGTTCAGTCAAATTGAAACCTAAAAATTGAACCTCCTTCGCTATTAATTGGGATTTTTCGAGTTTTAGTGTTATGTTGTTCTCTGCTAACTTACTCAATACATATTCCACCCTGTGACAATGTTCCTCCCAGTTGGATGAGGTAATCAACATGTCGTCTACATAAACTGTGGTGAATTGTAGCGCTTCCTGACCCAATACTTGATCCATACATCGTACAAAAATTGCTACCGAATTGACTAATCCAAATGGCAATCTCTTAAACTGGTAGTTTCTACCCTCGAAAATAAAAGCCATATATTTTCGACTCATCGGGTGCAACTCCACCTGCCAGTAACCACAAACTGTGTCCCAGGTACTGATAAATCTTGTACCATGAAATTTCTTTAGAATTTCTTCTATTTCTCCAGGTGACGTGCGATCATTTACTATATGTTTATTTATTTCTCGGGCATCCAAGCAAAGTCGAACCTGCCCGTTCTTCTTCTGAATTGCTACTATTGGGCTAGTATATGGTGATTGGCTATGCTCAATTATATCATTTAACAACATTTTATTAATTTCATCTCTAACCGCCTCCTTCAATGAATATGGTATAGGATAGGATTTTCTGTGAAATTCTGCTGGTTCTTTAAATTGTATTCTACACTGATAGTTTTTTACTTTTCCTGGGTTTTCTGAAAATACATGTTTATAATTCTTGT
The DNA here is from genome assembly GCA_034769895.1 of Magicicada septendecula. NCBI lineage: Eukaryota > Metazoa > Arthropoda > Insecta > Hemiptera > Cicadidae > Magicicada > Magicicada septendecula. Next base: position 263,835,025 of record CM068370.1, on the reverse strand, counting down.
ATATTATAATGAGATCTTCTACTTGTTTTACTGTCAAATTATTTGTGCCTTGGTGTCTAAACTCTCTTATCTCCTGTAATTTACTGTTCCACAGGTCTTCATTTGTCATATTATAGATTATTTTTCTGCATTGGGTGTCATTATTTAAAAAATTTAATTCCCTAACTTGGTGATGGGTACGGTTCAGAGGGGCACCATCGCTTCCTATTAACTCTGCCGTCCACATAACACCTTCTGAGTTCAAGGACACCTTCTCCTTGCTCAAATCAATAATGGCTGAGTATTTCCTCAGCATATCGCATCCGATTAATAATTCGAATGGTAGACCGATTGCGACCAAACATATAATATTAATTGTAACACCTTTGCTTTCTATTTCCAATGACACTTGTTTTCTCACTGTTTTATTTTGACGCCCAGTGGCACCTATTAAAATAACATTATTGACAGGTAAGGTAGGTATTATATTTTTACTTTGTTTCTGTATTCTCTCCAGTTCAGCGTCGTTAATAAGTGATACATTTGCACCAGTATCTATCATTATTCGTGTAGGATTTCCTTCAATTTGAGCGGTTATGTATAAAATTTCATTATGCTGGTTGATTCTACTTGTCACCGGTTCCTCCAACAGTTCTTCTCGAAGATTTTTCAAATAATAATTGTAAATAATAGTAAGATTTTGATTATCCGTCCTTAAACCTTGGTTATTGTTATACTTCAAAATTCTTTTATTTTCCATAATTAGTTTTTCATAATTAGTTGGTAGTAATTTGTTATTACTATGTTTTTGAATTTGATGGTTTTTGTACCCAGTAGTTAGTAGCAGTAAGGGGTCGCGAGGGTTTATTACTGCCTCACTCCGTTTAAATTAAGGCTATCATGATTATTTTCCGGGCATGACTGTTGATTTGCCTGGACTGGTGTGCTGGTTCCTGGTTGTTCAACCTCTCGGTTGTCTAATTGTTCGCTTCCCCTTGATTCTCGGAAGTCCTCCTGGCTTCTACTTCTTACTCGGTTATAATGGTGACTCATCCCTCTGGGATTTCCTCTTTGATCATAACTGTTATTAAAACTGTTCCTCCGAGGTTGATGGTATCTCCAGTAATCCCCTTCTTCGGCACTGATGTAATTTATTCGGGGTCGGTACGAACGATTATTATCATAATTACCCTGATTATTATTGTTATTAACTCCTGAGTTACTCCTAAAATTATTATAATTTTGGTTTGTTCGGTAGTAATTATAATTATTATTATTTCTATTACCCGGATGGTAATTTTGATTGGGCCTGTTGTTATCATTATTGTTAATTGGGTTTCGATTGAAGTTTGCTGGTTGGTTATTATTTGGGGTAAAATTTTGGTTGTAATTACGATCGTTGACATACCTATTCCGGTTATTCATGTTATTATATTGATTATGATTCATACCATGGTTATTATTTTTTGAACCGCACTGATCAGTTCGTTGTCTGCTTCTTTTGTAGTAACCCTCGTGTTCATAATTTTCTAATAAGTCAGCCATTGCGTGGACCGTTTTAATCTGGCTTCCCACGCGTGCTCTGGCAATTCCTGTGTCATAATGGTATGCCATTTTAGTTACTAGGGATTCTTCTGGTATTCTTGGCTCTAGGTGTCTCGCCAAACACACCTTTCCCCAGAAGTAAGTAGTTGGAGATGTACCTCTATTTCCATCATATCTTCCCTGACAAATGTTGTCCCTTATAATATTTTGTATCGCTTCGGACCAGTATTTTTCTTTAAACAGTTTTTTAAATTGAGCGTAGTCCACTATCTCATTCCTGGTTGCTGTCCACCAGTTGTCCGTAATCTCCCTAAAATGCTCATCCAACATCTCTCTAATCGAGCTCCAGATAGTTATTCGATGTTTATTAAAATGTTCCTCGATTCTGGCCAGGAATTCCATGGGGTTTCTCCGATAATTTTTGAAATTAATCCCTTCTCTGGTTTTGTTTGTGGAAACATGAGTAATATTATTTGGTCTGGTTCTAATTAACTCAATTTCTTCTTGATTTTGGCGTACTTGACCAGTTAAATTGTTCATCGTAGTGTTAATATTGTCACACCTTTCTCCGGTTTGTTTCTGTAAATTCACTAAATTTTCTTGTTCCTTTTGTATTCCTTCTATTTGAATACGACTATTTTCTTGGACTTGGTCTATTCTGGTATTTATCACTGCTTCATTTTGTGTAATGGTTTCTTAGCTTTTCTCAATCTCTCATTAGTGTCAGCTATTTCTTGCTTCCTTTCCTCATTGATTTTGTCCATCTTCTGGTTAATTGTATCATTGACTTGTTCAATTCTACCATTAATTCTTCTTAAATTCTCTTCATTGATTTGTCTGAACTCTTCCTTCATTTGGCTATTATTTTCACTTATAGTTTGTTTTAAAGTTTCATTAGTACTTTCTTTAATACTGTCGATTTTCTCATTTATCCGTTTATTCTCCTCCCGGATTTGTCTTAAATTCTCATTATTATTCTCGTTTTGTTTCCTAAAATTTTCATTAGTTTCTTCTCTGTTTTGGTCAAATCTCTCCTCCATCTGTTTTATTAAATTTTCACTCATTTTCTCATTTGTTTGTCTGTTATCTTCCTTGATACTATCAATTTTTTCATTTGTTTGTCTGCGATCTTCCTTGATACTATCAATTTTTTTCATTTGTTTGTCTGTGATCTTCCTTGATGCTCTTCAAATCTTCCTTCGTTTGCTTGTTCTGTTCCTCCATTTGTTTTAATAAGTTTTGACTCAAAATTTCATTTTGTTTCCTTGAGTTTTCAGTAAATTCTTCCTTCTGCTTCTTAAAATTGTCATTCGTTTCTTCCTTATTTCTGTCCATTTATTCACTCATACTATTCATTAACTCCATTAATTTTATAAGATTCGGGTCTCCCCTATCTTCCTTTCTTGCTAACGTCTCCACATCCTCCACCGATGTTACTTCTTTCTCTTCCATCCTGACTTCCTTCTCTGCCTCCTTCGTCCGTTTCAATGACGTAGCCCTCTTACGCATCTTTATAATTTCTTGGAACTTATAGCAGTCGCCAGCTAAAAATTAGGAAATTAATTTGCTTAATTCAATTTCTTCACCAATATGAAATAACTGAAGAAGAAATTGTAACACTTGTTAATAGCGATGATGTTGTTGAAGATCAAGACTCTGAAACTGTTGAGCCCCAAAAGATCACACACAAAGAAGGGGTTAAAGCTCTTGAAGCAGCCATTCAGTACGTTGAGCAGCAAGAGGAAGCCAGGGTTGTCGACATAATGATGCTCCAAAGATGGCGAGACTTGGCAGCAAAGAAGCGGGAATCATCAGGGAGGCAGTCGAAGATCACTCATTTTTTTCACTCATCATGAACTGAACTCTCACTTCCAACATTTCTGACAGTAAGTCAATTTTATTACGTACACATTAGTCTGATTCTATATTTATTTTTAGTACATTTTTCTTGTTAAAATTTACTGAATTCTTAAACTTGAAGCGTGAAGTACTAAAGTAGGCGTAATTGTTTTCTCTTTTTTTTTTTGTAAGTGTATAACTTTAATATTGTTGCTTGTTCTCTAAAATGTTTTACTATAATTTTGTAATATAATTGTACAGTACTGTATTGTTTTCTCTATTGATTTGTTGTAAAACATGATGTTTATTAATTATATTTACAAAATTACAACGTAATTTTATGATAAATTTCCGTTTTATTTAACTCTCCCTATTATCCACCATTCCAGCTATTTGCCCTTCCGCCAGCCTGTTTATGGCAGATAACCGGGACTCTACTGTATTAGTTTTTTGAGTATTTTCGATGTTGAGTGCTTTGAAAATTGTGGCATGTTTTTTATTGATTGTATTTCATGTAAACTATGATTTACTTGGCTTTAGATATAATTTTTTATTATCTGTGTAGTTTAAGTTTAACTTGTTTTAACTAAACATTTATATATATATATATATATATATATATTATAATACTACTATATATATTACCTTCCTGAAATAATAACTCATGGATATGATTTAATAACATAATGATTTAATCTGTGTAACATAAATTCAAATTATTGGAAAATTCCATTCGATACATAAGGTTGTCACAGGGTCGATATTTATCTCAGGATTTATAATTAAATAATTTTAATATATTTCGTGGGAATTCTTGTGGCTGCTACGAAAAGTTCCCTTGCATGTGGATTAATAATAGAGAGTACCTTTACAAACAATATATTACTTATAATCTAAAAATTTACACAAATTATATATTAAGTTACATACAAGTTTGACGATATTCAATTTGTCCGTCTCAGAAAATAATGTAGTTTATTAATGTGTACAATAAATGTTTTCCTTGTAATCACTGTTAGCTTATATATTGAATTTGGTTGCACTTTAAAATGTTGACTAGTGATTAGTGTTAGTGTAAATTGTTATATTGTCTAGTGGTTGTTCCTTGTTAAAAAATATTGTCAAATTATACTTTACACATCTAGACGATATTGCTGAAGGGTTCCTGGTCTATTCTGAATATTTTTCTTGATTGTGTGTATTATTTGTTCATGAAAATTGTAGTGGAAGGATTATTATCTTCGATGATGGTCGTTCCGATCTTCTTTCACAAACGGGTTATCTATTTTTATATACTTTTAATTAACTCTAGACACGCACTATTCAACTGCTTTCCATCACAATTAACAATTAAGTGTTATTTCTTCTTTCTTTTAGTTACCTAACTCATACAAATTTCTTAAATTTTGATTGGTCATTTATGTACAGTTTAAATGTTATAGGATCAACACCCATTACCTACATTATATTTTATAAATTACCTTTAATAGATAATTTTATTATTATACTCTAATTATATCTGCAATGTTTATACAATTATTAATTAGATAATTATAAACAATTTGATACTAAACATGCCTCAGTTTATAACTGCAAAACCTTATTAATTTGAATGTCTATGATATGTGGTAGAACAATTTGTTATGATTGATTGTAATTTCTACTTTGACTACCTGAGATAAATATATTTACATAAATTAACTGGTGACAAAATCTTATAACATATAACAAAACTTTTAATAATAATAATTGTTTTTGACAGTTTTAGTTTATTTATACTGCTAAACTATTGTCTGTATGATAAACTAAAATTCTGTCTAATAATAACAAAACACTTCCATCAAAAATAATTACACTGTTTAATGGTAGTCTGTGTCGCTATTTCTTATGATCACACTCATTACTTTAAAGGTTTGTGTCCCTTTTCCTTTCCTTGATTATAGGCCTATATGATTATAATTAATACAATTTTATTATATGGATTAGGTACTCTTTATTGGGTTTGGATTATTATTCAGGGTAAGTTGATTAGGCCTACTAGGTTTATTTATTTCACTTTTTTCTGTTTACTGCCCTATTCTACTGGGTTATTTCTGGGTTTCTGGATAATATTATATAAGTCAAACCAAATAGTTTTCCTTTAATTTGCTTTCAATTATTATTTCTTGTTTCCTCTCTGGATCGGATTCCACTATTATTTACTATTCTTTTGTAACATTTGTTTCGTTACAAATTGCCTCCCTTCAGAAGTAATTATTTCTGAACACTTCATTAGGTGTGAGGACATAATTACTTATGTTATTTTTCCTTTTCTTCCTCGTGATATTTTTTCATGGATTGTTGATTATAATTGCCCTTGATCTTCTTTGAAATGGGGTCGGTTAATTCGTACGTGTTGTTGTTGTTGTTTTTTGTTATGGTGTAGGGTCCAACGTATAGTAATAATAATTTCTTTGATATCCCTTCTAGAGTGCTAGGCAATTCCCTGTTCTTTAACAAAACCTTCTCTCCTACTTCATATTTAATTATTTTACCCTTTATTTTCTGGTATTTATTTCTGCATTTTTCCAGATTTTCCATCACCTGATTATAGAATTTTAATTTATTAAATTGGTACGGTGGACACTTAGGAAATTTAATCAATTCTTGGATCTCTCTGGGTGGTTGTTTTTCATACATGGCAGTGTATGGAGTGCAATTTATAGATGGATGATAAGCCAAGTTTAAAAAATCTTCTGTGGCTGATAAGTAATCAGGCCACTTCCTTTGTTGTTGATGACAATAGGTCCTTAAGATTCTACCAACCTCTCTCAGTATTCTTTCTGATGGATTGCTACTGGGGTGGTATACGGAGGTCTTATAGCTTTTGATGTTCAGTTCTAACAATGTGTTCTTCCATTTTCTGCCTCGAAACTGTGTACCATGGTCGGTAACTATTGAAACAGGTATTCCTATTTTTGGAATGTATTGAGTAGTTATTACTTCAAGAATTTTCTGCGTAGTTGCTCGACTGATTGGATACAATTTGATGAATTTGGTGAAGTGGTCCATAATGATTATAAGGTATTTATACCGGCTTCTACCTTCACTCCTAGGAAATGGTCCACATATGTCAATGAATAATTTTTCCAATTTTTGTTCTGACGATATAGGTATCATTACACCTTCCCTTCGTTCATTATTAATTTTGACCAATTGGCAGATATGACAGGGTTTTATATAATTTTGTACCTTCCTGTGTATGTTCTTAATATAACAATTCTCCTCCAATGCTTTCACTACCTTTACTGCACCCATATGTCCGTATCTTATGTGATATTCCAACACTAGTTCTTTCTCCATGATTCTGGGAATGATTACTTTCCAGTCTTCTTGGTTCAATGTATTTTTTATAAATAAAATTCCTTCTTGTTCACAATAGAATTGGTTTATTGAAGAATTTTGGTTTGCCATACGTTCCTTGATTTTTATTAATTTTGAGTCTAATAACTGATTAGCTTTGATATTTTGTAATAATGCTTCCAAATCAGATCTACTTTTGAGAATGTTGTACACCTTGATAATCCTTTCTTTCTCACCCTCAAATGTCTGGGTGTCCAGGTTTATTCGAGATAACACGTCTGCTATCACGTTTTGACTCCCTGGAATATATTCCCATTTGATATTATACTCTTGCAAGGCGAGTATCCACCTTGTAAGCCTTCCATGACTCAGCTTACAACTTCTTAAAAATGAGATGGACTTATGATCTGTTCTGACAGTTACAGGATATCCCAAAATGTACGTTCGGAATTTACTACAAGCAAAGACTATGCTTAATAGTTCCTTTTCCGTAACATTATACCTTCTCTCACAGTGGTTTAACACACGACTGGCAAAACTGATGACTAAATGGTTTCCTTCTGTGTCTTCTTGGTACAATACCGTCCCAAGACTGACATCACTTGCATCACAGTTCAAAAAGAATGGGTGATCAAAATTTGGATGATGAAGGATTACTGTCTCTAAGAATTTATCCTTTATCTGTTGTAGTATCGCATCCTGTTCATGTCCCCATGTCCATTTGTTTTTGGAAGACAGCTGTTCCTGAAATTTAGATGTCAATGCGGAATAATTGCGTTGGAACTTCCGGTAGTAATTACACAGTCCTAAGAAGGATTGGAGTTGCCTCTTATTCTTTGGTTGTGGGAACTTCTGGATTGCAGTAACCTTTTCTTGTGATGGGGAAATACCTTGTTCAGTCAAATTGAAACCTAAAAATTGAACCTCCTTCGCTATTAATTGGGATTTTTCGAGTTTTAGTGTTATGTTGTTCTCTGCTAATTTACTCAATACATATTCCACCCTGTGACAATGTTCCTCCCAGTTGGATGAGGTAATCAACATGTCGTCTACATAAACTGTGGTGAATTGTAGCGCTTCCTGACCCAATACTTGATCCATACATCGTACAAAAATTGCTACCGAATTGACTAATCCAAATGGCAATCTCTTAAACTGGTAGTTTCTACCCTCGAAAATAAAAGCCATATATTTTCGACTCATCGGGTGCAACTCCACCTGCCAGTAACCACAAACTGTGTCCCAGGTACTGATAAATCTTGTACCATGAAATTTTTTTAGAATTTCTTCTATTTCTCCAGGTGACGTGCGATCATTTACTATATGTTTATTTATTTCTCGGGCATCCAAGCAAAGTCGAACCTGCCCGTTCTTCTTCTGAATTGCTACTATTGGGCTAGTATATGGTGATTGGCTATGCTCAATTATATCATTTAACAACATTTTATTAATTTCATCTCTAACCGCCTCCTTCAATGAATATGGTATAGGATAGGATTTTCTGTGAAATTCTGCTGGTTCTTTAAATTGTATTCTACACTGATAGTTTTTTACTTTTCCTGGGTTTTCTGAAAATACATGTTTATAATTCTTGTATATTATAATGAGATCTTCTACTTGTTTTACTGTCAAATTATTTGTGCCTTGGTGTCTAAACTCTCTTATCTCCTGTAATTTACTGTTCCACAGGTCTTCATTTGTCATATTATAGATTATTTTTCTGCATTGGGTGTCATTATTTAAAAAATTTAATTCCCTAACTTGGTGATGGGTACGGTTCAGAGGGGCACCATCGCTTCCTATTAACTCTGCCGTCCACATAACACCTTCTGAGTTCAAGGACACCTTCTCCTTGCTCAAATCAATAATGGCTGAGTATTTCCTCAGCATATCGCATCCGATTAATAATTCGAATGGTAGACCGATTGCGACCAAACATATAATATTAATTGTAACACCTTTGCTTTCTATTTCCAATGACACTTGTTTTCTCACTGTTTTATTTTGACGCCCAGTGGCACCTATTAAAATAACATTATTGACAGGTAAGGTAGGTATTATATTTTTACTTTGTTTCTGTATTCTCTCCAGTTCAGCGTCGTTAATAAGTGATACATTTGCACCAGTATCTATCATTATTCGTGTAGGATTTCCTTCAATTTGAGCGGTTATGTATAAAATTTCATTATGCTGGTTGATTCTACTTGTCACCGGTTCCTCCAACAGTTCTTCTCGAAGATTTTTCAAATAATAATTGTAAATAATAGTAAGATTTTGATTATCCGTCCTTAAACCTTGGTTATTGTTATACTTCAAAATTCTTTTATTTTCCATAATTAGTTTTTCATAATTAGTTGGTAGTAATTTGTTATTACTATGTTTTTGAATTTGATGGTTTTTGTACCCAGTAGTTAGTAGCAGTAAGGGGTCGCGAGGGTTTATTACTGCCTCACTCCGTTTAAATTAAGGCTATCATGATTATTTTCCGGGCATGACTGTTGATTTGCCTGGACTGGTGTGCTGGTTCCTGGTTGTTCAACCTCTCGGTTGTCTAATTGTTCGCTTCCCCTTGATTCTCGGAAGTCCTCCTGGCTTCTACTTCTTACTCGGTTATAATGGTGACTCATCCCTCTGGGATTTCCTCTTTGATCATAACTGTTATTAAAACTGTTCCTCCGAGGTTGATGGTATCTCCAGTAATCCCCTTCTTCGGCACTGATGTAATTTATTCGGGGTCGGTACGAACGATTATTATCATAATTACCCTGATTATTATTGTTATTAACTCCTGAGTTACTCCTAAAATTATTATAATTTTGGTTTGTTCGGTAGTAATTATAATTATTATTATTTCTATTACCCGGATGGTAATTTTGATTGGGCCTGTTGTTATCATTATTGTTAATTGGGTTTCGATTGAAGTTTGCTGGTTGGTTATTATTTGGGGTAAAATTTTGGTTGTAATTACGATCGTTGACATACCTATTCCGGTTATTCATGTTATTATATTGATTATGATTCATACCATGGTTATTATTTTTTGAACCGCACTGATCAGTTCGTTGTCTGCTTCTTTTGTAGTAACCCTCGTGTTCATAATTTTCTAATAAGTCAGCCATTGCGTGGACCGTTTTAATCTGGCTTCCCACGCGTGCTCTGGCAATTCCTGTGTCATAATGGTATGCCATTTTAGTTACTAGGGATTCTTCTGGTATTCTTGGCTCTAGGTGTCTCGCCAAACACACCTTTCCCCAGAAGTAAGTAGTTGGAGATGTACCTCTATTTCCATCATATCTTCCCTGACAAATGTTGTCCCTTATAATATTTTGTATCGCTTCGGACCAGTATTTTTCTTTAAACAGTTTTTTAAATTGAGCGTAGTCCACTATCTCATTCCTGGTTGCTGTCCACCAGTTGTCCGTAATCTCCCTAAAATGCTCATCCAACATCTCTCTAATCGAGCTCCAGATAGTTATTCGATGTTTATTAAAATGTTCCTCGATTCTGGCCAGGAATTCCATGGGGTTTCTCCGATAATTTTTGAAATTAATCCCTTCTCTGGTTTTGTTTGTGGAAACATGAGTAATATTATTTGGTCTGGTTCTAATTAACTCAATTTCTTCTTGATTTTGGCGTACTTGACCAGTTAAATTGTTCATCGTAGTGTTAATATTGTCACACCTTTCTCCGGTTTGTTTCTGTAAATTCACTAAATTTTCTTGTTCCTTTTGTATTCCTTCTATTTGAATACGACTATTTTCTTGGACTTGGTCTATTCTGGTATTTATCACTGCTTCATTTTGTGTAATGGTTTCTTAGCTTTTCTCAATCTCTCATTAGTGTCAGCTATTTCTTGCTTCCTTTCCTCATTGATTTTGTCCATCTTCTGGTTAATTGTATCATTGACTTGTTCAATTCTACCATTAATTCTTCTTAAATTCTCTTCATTGATTTGTCTGAACTCTTCCTTCATTTGGCTATTATTTTCACTTATAGTTTGTTTTAAAGTTTCATTAGTACTTTCTTTAATACTGTCGATTTTCTCATTTATCCGTTTATTCTCCTCCCGGATTTGTCTTAAATTCTCATTATTATTCTCGTTTTGTTTCCTAAAATTTTCATTAGTTTCTTCTGTGTTTTGGTCAAATCTCTCCTCCATCTGATTTATTAAATTTTCACTCATTTTCTCATTTGTTTGTCTGTTATCTTCCTTGATACTATCAATTTTTTCATTTGTTTGTCTGCGATCTTCCTTGATACTATCAATTTTTTCATTTGTTTGTCTGTGATCTTCCTTGATGCTCTTCAAATCTTCCTTCGTTTGCTTGTTCTGTTCCTCCATTTGTTTTAATAAGTTTTGACTCAAAATTTCATTTTGTTTCCTTAAGTTTTCAGTAAATTCTTCCTTCTGCTTCTTAAAATTGTCATTCGTTTCTTCCTTATTTCTGTCCATTTATTCACTCATACTATTCATTAACTCCATTAATTTTATAAGATTCGGGTCTCCCCTATCTTCCTTTCTTGCTAACGTCTCCACATCCTCCACCGATGTTACTTCTTTCTCTTCCATCCTGACTTCCTTCTCTGCCTCCTTCGTCCGTTTCAATGACGTAGCCCTCTTACGCATCTTTATAATTTCTTGGAACTTATAGCAGTCGCCAGCTAAAAATTAGGAAATTAATTTGCTTAATTCAATTTCTTCACCAATATGAAATAACTGAAGAAGAAATTGTAACACTTGTTAATAGCGATGATGTTGTTGAAGATCAAGACTCTGAAACTGTTGAGCCCCAAAAGATCACACACAAAGAAGGGGTTAAAGCTCTTGAAGCAGCCATTCAGTACGTTGAGCAGCAAGAGGAAGCCAGGGTTGTCGACATAATGATGCTCCAAAGATGGCGAGACTTGGCAGCAAAGAAGCGGGAATCATCAGGGAGGCAGTCGAAGATCACTCATTTTTTTCACTCATCATGAACTGAACTCTCACTTCCAACATTTCTGACAGTAAGTCAATTTTATTACGTACACATTAGTCTGATTCTATATTTATTTTTAGTACATTTTTCTTGTTAAAATTTACTGAATTCTTAAACTTGAAGCGTGAAGTACTAAAGTAGGCGTAATTGTTTTCTCTTTTTTTTTTGTAAGTGTATAACTTTAATATTGTTGCTTGTTCTCTAAAATGTTTTACTATAATTTTGTAATATAATTGTACAGTACTGTATTGTTTTCTCTATTGATTTGTTGTAAAACATGATGTTTATTAATTACATTTACAAAATTACAACGTAATTTTATGATAAATTTCCGTTTTATTTAACTCTCCCTATTATCCACCATTCCAGCTATTTGCCCTTCCGCCAGCCTGTTTATGGCAGATAACCGGGACTCTACTGTATTAGTTTTTTGAGTATTTTCGATGTTGAGTGCTTTGAAAATTGTGGCATGTTTTTTATTGATTGTATTTCATGTAAACTATGATTTACTTGGCTTTAGATATAATTTTTTATTATCTGTGTAGTTTAAGTTTAACTTGTTTTAACTAAACATTTATATATATATATATATATATATTATAATACTACTATATATATTACCTTCCTGAAATAATAACTCATGGATATGATTTAATAACATAATGATTTAATCTGTGTAACATAAATTCAAATTATTGGAAAATTCCATTCGATACATAAGGTTGTCACAGGGTCGATATTTATCTCAGGATTTATAATTAAATAATTTTAATATATTTCGTGGGAATTCTTGTGGCTGCTACGAAAAGTTCCCTTGCATGTGGATTAATAATAGAGAGTACCTTTACAAACAATATATTACTTATAATCTAAAAATTTACACAAATTATATATTAAGTTACATACAAGTTTGACGATATTCAATTTGTCCGTCTCAGAAAATAATGTAGTTTATTAATGTGTACAATAAATGTTTTCCCTGTAATCACTGTTAGCTTATATATTGAATTTGGTTGCACTTTAAAATGTTGACTAGTGATTAGTGTTAGTGTAAATTGTTATATTGTCTAGTGGTTGTTCCTTGTTAAAAAATATTGTCAAATTATACTTTACACATCTAGACGATATTGCTGAAGGGTTCCTGGTCTATTCTGAATATTTTTCTTGATTGTGTGTATTATTTGTTCATGAAAATTGTAGTGGAAGGATTATTATCTTCGATGATGGTCGTTCCGATCTTCTTTCACAAACGGGTTATCTATTTTTATATACTTTTAATTAACTCTAGACACGCACTATTCAACTGCTTTCCATCACAATTAACAATTAAGTGTTATTTCTTCTTTCTTTTAGTTACCTAACTCATACAAATTTCTTAAATTTTGATTGGTCATTTATGTACAGTTTAAATGTTATAGGATCAACACCCATTACCTACATTATATTTTATAAATTACCTTTAATAGATAATTTTATTATTATACTCTAATTATATCTGCAATGTTTATACAATTATTAATTAGATAATTATAAACAATTTGATACTAAACATGCCTCAGTTTATAACTGCAAAACCTTATTAATTTGAATGTCTATGATATGTGGTAGAACAATTTGTTATGATTGATTGTAATTTCTACTTTGACTACCTGAGATAAATATATTTACATAAATTAACTGGTGACATAAAATCTTATAACATATAACAAAACTTTTAATAATAATAATTGTTTTTGACAGTTTTAGTTTATTTATACTGCTAAACTATTGTCTGTATGATAAACTAAAATTCTGTCTAATAATAACAAAACACTTCCATCAAAAATAATTACACTGTTTAACGGTAGTCTGTGTCGCTATTTCTTATGATCACACTCATTACTTTAAAGGTTTGTGTCCCTTTTCCTTTCCTTGATTATAGGCCTATATGATTATAATTAATACAATTTTATTATATGGATTAGGTACTCTTTATTGGGTTTGGATTATTATTCAGGGTAAGTTGATTAGGCCTACTAGGTTTATTTATTTCACTTTTTTCTGTTTACTGCCCTATTCTACTGGGTTATTTCTGGGTTTCTGGATAATATTATATAAGTCAAACCAAATAGTTTTCCTTTAATTTGCTTTCAATTATTATTTCTTGTTTCCTCTCTGGATCGGATTCCACTATTATTTACTATTCTTTTGTAACATTTGTTTCGTTACAATATATATATATATATATATATATATATATATATATATATATATATGTAAAGATAGATATTAACCTCAAGGGTTATTAATCTTGAGACAGAACCTTCCATACTTGAAATTAAACTGTTTTATTACTGTACGTTCATTTTATCACTGGTTTTGTGTTTAGTACATTTAATAAAAACAAATAAACCCATTAGGGGCAAAAAGAATGGGTTTGCTACCTACATAGTACAAAGTACCATGCTACATACCTGTGTATTGGCCACAAAACAGAACACACAAATTAATATTTTAAACTCCATGTCGCTGTTGATAAAAGAATACTGAAGCAATCTCATCCTTTATACCTGTATCAATGGACTGATATCAAATCACAACACTTAAAATTAAAAAAACGTTTGTGTGTGTGTGACAAAATTTGGTATCTAATCAAGAAAAAAATAATCTAATCAATAAAGACATTCTTTCAATGTGTTTTTAATTTTTCATATTAAAGGTTTCATTTTGTGATGATTGTTTAAATTTTCCATGCACAAAGGTAAGGCAATGACTCATTCAATTACCACAATGACAATGAAATAAGTAATTTGTTTATTGTCTGACCAGACTTGCCAAGTATGTACTGGATACAAATATGATATGATACTCTAAATGCGAATTCAATAATTTTCTGAATTCAGTTGGAAGAAAACAATAATGAATAATAAACTCTTGGATTTCGTTGTCCATGATGTGTCCGTTGATGGGTTTAAGTTGAGTTGAATAATAAACATTTGATTCATATTTTTTGGTATTAATGTATGTTCATAAATAAGTACCTAGAAAATAATTGATACCAAATAAAATCACTTAATTGTAAAAAGTGTGATATATGCATACTATTTATTGTGTAACCAATACCCAAAAGCAGGAAATTAGAAGTACAGTTTGATATAGGTCAGGATGCCAATGATAACTTTGTGCTCTCCCCCCAAAAACCCCGATTTATTGACACGTTTTTCTTGATTTTATAGTATTAATAAGTTATTAAAAAAAAAATTAGAAGTTTGTCAACTAAAAAATTGTATTTTGCTTATTATTGACAGTAAAAAACGTAATAAATGCAATGGAGTCTCTATACAGTGGTTATCAATGCAACAGTAATAGGCTGGTGTGCCAGCTTGATGTGTCCTGTAGGTACTGTGGATGAAGTGAGGTCTTTGATGAGGTTAGACTATATTTAAATAAAGACGGAAACTAAAAAGAAGCTTGCAAAGCCGAGTTGAGCTATAACGCGACTGTCTGTTCACCAAGAAAATGGCGGATGCTTTAAAACTAGGGACTTACAAAAGCGGGAAGTTCAAAACTGTAAATTAACTATATATGTTTCTTTAATTCTTTAAAGTAAAGTAAGGATAACTGTCCATCACTACTCCTGTTCTAGCACTCCTCGCATGCGTTTTTTATCTACTTTTATTTTATATTTTTTACTTTGTAACTTGATCTAGGGGGGCAGCTGCCCCCCTTGGCTACACCCCTGCTATCAGGTGACCTCAAACCAGTCATACATTTTGGGGTCCTAAATCGTGATACAAGTTTCTTCACTCAACAACCTACTATAGTGATCGCAATTTTTCAAAATTCGGAGAGTGAAATCTGGGAAATACTAGTTCACCCATAATTTTAAATAATAAAACAGGTGTTAACAAACTATGTCCTGAAAATTGAGTCTGTTAAGACCTGCACTTGTAGTGTCGTGTGCGGCATGGTGACATAGACCGTGACTAGAGAATAGGAAATAAGTAATTGATGTATACTTAATGTAAATCATACAGTTAGTCTCAATTTATAGAATTTAAAGTAAAAAAAAAAGATAATTTTCTAATAATAAGTAATTTCTAACCTATTAAAATAATTTAGTCAATGCTCTTAAAAGAGACAGTAATGTGAATCTTTTATGATATATGTAATGTAAAGCTATTGTAGAAAAATTGTAAAGTCAGAAGCCCTAGTTGCTCTCTATTCATCGTGATAAATTTGTGTCGTTTGAATAAATTATTATTTATTATTACCACGTGTTACGTGTTTTACATATGGCAGCCCACTTTGGGTTCCCAGTGTTGTGACCCTGACCAAAGGGGGGGGGGGTTACAAATTGCGCAACTCTGCTTTTGTTAAAATAAAAAGTAAAATTCACCGGGTACGAATTCCGTTACCGTTCCATATTGAGTTATAAATATAATTCAACGTGTGACTTGTAATTTAATACCATTGTGTAGTTATAATTGTGTGGGCGGTTATCAAGAAGTATTTAGGCGTGTTCCGATTATCACTGCTGATCAGAACACACGTATTTCAAAAGTTAGAATGATTAGTGGCTTAAAATTATTTCAAAACTTTAGTTAAATACTCATGAGGGTTTCCTGAACTAGGAGACATGTTCAGGTGGTGTTCATGTTCGGAGTTGTATGGATCGTGCACATGTTTGTCGGAACATGTGTGATGCACGTGTTTAAATATTTATAATTTCAGGTACTAGAAAATGAAGTTATATGTTAATTGTTAGTTAGAGTTTATTTGGAGTTGTACATATATAGCATAATATTAGGGGAACTGCGCCTAATATCGCCCATATTCCTAATATCGCACACCACCGTATCTTTCCCGGTAAGTGCTGCAGCCTAGCGGAAATCATCTCAGTTTGTAGTTCCAGTCTAGCCCGCAGTGTAGACGAAGCGGGAGCATTGAGACAACGTGTTTACATTATTTGTGAATTAAAATCAAAAATTGTTGTGTTCTAAGTTTGTGGGGACGTGAGTTTTTCATCCTTATTAGTGCGGAAAGGTAAGTGATATCATTTTGTAACTACGCGTAACGCTTAGAGTAGATTACATAGTTAATGTTCGCGTAAATTTTGAGTATGTTATAGTCACAGTTCTCCTCCCATGAACCGCCACATTTGTATCTTTGTGTGTTCCCAATATCGCACACCAATGGTAGTCATAATACCGCACTGTGCGATATTGGGAACATTCCTTCAAACATCAGCAAACCAAAAGTAGGTTTTTTTGTTACAGATGCCTCTTAAAAAACGAAAGCAGTGGTTGGAGGAGAACATGAGGCGTGCAATAATTGCTGTTAGAGCAAAAGAAATGAGGTTATTGCGTGCATCGAAGCTCTATGATATGCCCAAGTCTACATTAAAAGACAAAGTTAACAGCAAAGAGAAAAGTGTTGACACATTAGTGTCAACTACGCTGGGGAGGAAACCAACGCTTAGTGCAGATCTAGAAATGGCTTTAGAACAATATTGCTTAGACATGGAAACTCGTTTTTATGGACTTACGGTTAAAGATGTGAAGAAAATGGCATTCCATCTAGCGGAAAAGAATGGACTTAAGCATCCTTTTCCTGAAAAAAAAAATGAATCTGTTGGATGGAAATGGTTGCGTTCTTTTATGAAGCGGCATCCGCGGCTTAGCCTCAGAAAACCACAGGCTACGTCAGTGAAACGAATCAAAGGATTTACAAGAGAAAATGTTAAAAGGTTTTTTGACCTCTATGAGCCTCTGTTAAATTTAGTTAATCACAATCCATGTAGGGTCTATAACTGTGATGAAACAGTTGTCCAGCACAAAACAAGCAAAGTTCTTTCTCTGAAGGGTAAACGCCAAGTATGAGCCGTTTCGTCAGCAGAAAGAGTCTCACTGGTAACTGTTGTTACTTGCATAAGTGCAAGCGGTCATTTTATCCTCCCTCTTTTGGTGTTTCCGAGACAGAGAATGAAACCAGAACTACTCGATGGCGCTCCTAACGGATGCATTGCTGCCTGTCACAAGTCAGGGTGGATTGAAATGGACAGTTTTTTGAAGTGGTTCCAAGAACCATTTTTGCCTAGTACAAAGCCGAGTAAAGAGGATCCAGTGATTTTAGTTTTGGATGGACACTATTCCCACACAAGAAACGTGCCTCTTCTTGAACTCCCCTGTGACAGTGGTGTACACATTGTAAGTTTACCACCCCACTGTTCTCATAAAATGCAACCGCTGGACAGAGCGTTTATGTCCCCTTTTAAGACATACTACGCTCAGGCTGTTGAGAACTGGACGAAACAACACATTGGCAGAGAGGTCACCCACTATCAAATCGCTGGATTGTTAGGCGAGGCTTACAAGAAATCAGCTACTGTAGCTACAGCTGAACATGGGTTCAGGGTGACAGGTTTGTTCCCCCTCAATCCAGATGTCTTCCAAGCACATGAATTTGCTGCGATCGACGACTCTGATCCTCCCACTGCTCAACACCCGGGGACAGTAGGGCATCAAGAAAATCTGCATGAGATTCCCATTAACCAGATGTCTTGTTCGTCCAACGCTCAGAACATTTTATCTGTTGACATTCAGATAGCCGGACCCTCTGGTGTCCAACTTCCAAGAAATTCTATCACACAACAACATGAAGCTGTCAGCATCCAACAACCTGTCTCCATTAATTCAGGAAGTCCAGAAGTAATGCCTGTTGACATAAGGCCCCTACCATCTTTCAAAGTTCAGTCCAATCTAAAAAAGGGAATAGGAAGACCAAGTTGTCCCACAACTCTGCTTACAGCTTCCCCTTACAAAAATCGGTTGTCAGATGACATCAGTAAAAAGGAAGAAAGGAATAAAGGCAAAATTAAACCCACTTCCTCAAAGCGGTTGCTGCTGAAAGCTGAACCCACTGGAAAACAAACTAAGAAAGGAAAGGCCTTAGATAAGAAAAGAAAAAGATCAACTGAATCTGCTTCAGATACCAGCGATGAAGAAATTGCAGGGTCCCTAACTGTCTCAACTGATGAGGAGGATAGCGAGGATGATTGTGAATGCCCGTACTGTAATGAATCATTTTTTAATGACAAGAGCGGGGAAAAATGGATAACTTGTACAAAGTGCCGCAAGTGGTGTCATGAATTATGCTCTGGTTCTGATGACTACAAAACTTTCATTTGCAAATTTTGTTTAGCTCAATGATTAAAATAATTTGTCTATGAGGCGTTTTAGTTCTTTGAATTGTACAATTTTATACTATGTATTAATTCTGCTTGATTAGCCTACTAATTTACATTTTTTAGCTAATAACTTTAAAAATCATACATGTTTTGGATGTTTACGTTGTAATTCAATTCCTGTTTTTTAGCTCAATTCCATAT
The DNA here is from genome assembly GCA_034769895.1 of Magicicada septendecula. Taxonomy (NCBI): domain Eukaryota; kingdom Metazoa; phylum Arthropoda; class Insecta; order Hemiptera; family Cicadidae; genus Magicicada; species Magicicada septendecula. The sequence goes on along the minus strand of CM068370.1, from coordinate 263,815,975 downwards.
TTTGTAACGTTAACTAATAAGGCTTTTGCATTTTGAATTAAACAATTTTATTCTGACATTTTCCGTTCATTCATTATTGATCTTAACTAACCTTAATATTCATAGTTTAATTTTATATTATGGGTAAGGAGATCTGTGACAAAAGAAAAAGTTGCCTGCAACTTATTGTCCTAATATCGCACACCACGGGCGATATTAGGAACATTTTTTTTAGGACAGAAAATACATGTTTTTGGATTTTATTTTTTTAAAGCTATATTTTACTAATAAGAAAATTATACTTAATATAAATAAACCCAATACTAACCAAAGGATCAAACTAACAATATTTAACTTATTTGTAATATTATATAAAGTTGTAGCAATTTTTTTTTATAAAGGGTACGATATTAAGCACACTTCCCCTACATTTAATTAGATTCGTTTTTGGTTTAGATTATTTAATTGTTGAATTGTGAGAGACATGTGGTTATGTTTATATGTGTGATAGCGATTTATGGTATGTAGATGTAATGCTTTGTGTACATAATGTTGCGCGTCTCGTACGGTATTGTATTGTTGATGAAACAGTGTATTCCATGAACTGGTTGCTTATCGAGTCCTGTGTGTAATAACAATAGAACTAGATTCCAAGCACAGATAATTCTCTGAAGGGCATTCTTAACATAATTTGCTCTATCTCGTTTGTTAGTGTTATCGGTTCACATCTCGTAGCGCACATCATGGCCAGATTTAATCCTGACCTAATCCTTGGGGATGAACTTGAATATGAAGCTCTAGTAAGGGGTCTTCCCCACAAAAACAATGTTACCCTTACGTAAGAGTTTAAGGGACCATCTAAATGATCCCACTGACTGAAGGCATCCAAAGTCCATTGATGTCGTAGCTGAAATACAGTTGTGTTCCAACAAATTAGTTGAAGTACAAGAAATTGTGAACAGTATTGGGTCCGATGAGTCACCTATGGCCAACCAGCGAGCCACACACCGAATTAATCACTTGATGAGACGGGTATCTAATTTGGCCAGTGGATTTAGTCTTGGTGAGTTGCCGGAATCTGCGGCGAAATTGATCCACTCCGCCGAGACTATCCTACCTAACCTCCTTCGTGAGATCCAAGATACCTCTTTACCCAGCCTTGGGAGTAAGGAGGATTGCTACCAGGATGTTACTTTACCTGCAACCACTACCATCCCCATGATGACGATCAATTGTAATCGTAACCTTTCCACCATTCCTCATCCATATTACCTCCCCGCCCTCTCATCATCTTCTACGACTACTGTAACTTGGTCCACCACCATAAATACATCTGTTACCACTACTCTACCTACATCTAATCTTCAATCGACGAAATTACCAGCATCCGTACCGTGGATAGATCCGCCACTCCTGTTTGCTTCTGGACATACCCATCCAACTCAAATTAATCACGTCAACAGCAACCCCGTGCCCATTCCTAGGGCACAACTCGATTCCTTGTGTTCATTCCTCCTCACCGTTTAGTCTCTTGGTAAAATTAGCCACCCCGCAGAAAGGTATCTTGCTGAGATTCCCTCTACTGATGGTTTGAACCTAAATGAATTATTACAGTTTCTTGGAACATTAGTCAAACTAACTCATCTCCCTCGACTACCTGACGATCAGCTATTGCAATTATTGACATCATATGTCAGAGCTCCTCTGAGCAATAAAATCTTTGAATCTATTACCAGTTGCGACACTGTTGATCAGTTTCACCGTAAGGTGATTAAGACATTTATCCCATCTGAAATATACGAACAATTTAAACAGTCATATGTATATCGCGGACGACGTGAAGACGAAATGTTGGCCCATTACATATCTGACATTCGTCAGTATTCCGAGATACTGAAGGTGTTAATGAGCGAAATTGAGATTGTTGAAGCTATCCTGGTGGGTTTGTGTCCTGCCGAGAGGTCACGGTTGGTGCTCATGAATAGGCCTACAAATTTCTGTGAATTGGAACAATTGTGCATCAACTCCTCGAATATACGTATTATGCTGATAAGCTACTCCTGGACCGCTGTAGACAATCTACTCCATTATTTTCAACTCTCTCTGACAACCGACCATCAGGGAGCAATCGCCCACCTCAGCGTATGCCACGTAGGGATCAGACTATTCTCCCCGTTTTAATGTGGGGAATCAAACTCATCGTTCTTCCAATCATCCCGACCATATACTTCTATGCATCACAGTTCACACAACGCGCACTACCCCCCGCAGGACCATGATATCCAGTCATCTTCAAAATAACGCGTAGTGCCGGAAAGGATGGCTGTGCAAGATCACAGGAGTGTTTCCCGGATTAATTATGTTCAGACCTCTAATCGCGCTCAGCGCACTTTAGTGTTTGTCAACTCTAAATTTAAAAAACAATATTGTGCTACTTCTACGCGTGTAATGAGTCGTGGCAAAAGCAAAAGGAATAGAATTATGGTGGCCTCTGTTAATCAAGTGTATCTCCCGTACGTGGTCGTGGACTTTGGCATACTTTCTCTTTCTGCTTTGTTAGATTCGGGTGCCACTAGGAGCATTATAAATTATAATACTTTTCTAAAATTGCGTGCCTATGGTCTTGTTAAGAGAACCCAAGACACTAGTATAAAATGTATCACAGCTACTTCAGAGGAGGTAGCTATTGTGTGTTGTGCTACAGTAAAAATTAAAATACACAGATTCTCCTGGTATGTCCCTTTGTTAGTTTCAAAAAATATTGGTATGCGACTCATACTCGACGCCGATTTCATTCGGAAGACAGGGATCATTCTTGACATTCGTGGTAAATCCTTTTACTTCACATTTAACCGTCAGCATCATTTTCCGTTGTATGATACGTCAGAAAGCAAACCCGTCATCAAAGCCGTGAAGCAAAACTTAGTTAATGTGCGTACTTCGCCCGACTTATCCCATCTTGCCCCTGATCAACGTGCTGACATTGCTCAGCTCATTAGAGAATTCCCTGACGTTTTAAGCACCAAGTTAGGCCTTACCCACCTCATCAAATATGAAATCAAGGTCACTGACCCCGCCGTTATTAAGCTCCATCCCTATAAGTTGTCACCTCCCAAGATGGATGCTATGCGGGAACAAATAAACAAACTATTAGAACAAAAGGTCAATAGGGGAATATGACAGTTCTAACGCGGAAGGGACGTCATCCCCCACCCTTTTGGCGGGAAATTCAAATAGCTTGGTGGTGGGGGTTGACTTCCGGTGGCGGGAAATTCAAATTTAGTGGTGGGGGTATCACGCGACGTTGGTGTGGGAGGTAGTCACGTGACAGCGGTGGGTAGGTCACGTGACATGTGTAAGATCGGGCATGATGGGGGATGGTGGGGTAGTCGGCCATGTTGGAAAAGTCGTCGGTTATGTTGATGACGTGGGGGTCGTTGATTGGTGGGTGTTAGATTTGAAATGATGGCGGTGAAGATGTCGTCAGCTGGATCTGACTTTGGCCGCCATCCGCCGCCGCCGCCGACGGCGAACGGGGAACGGATTTGAAATTTGTAAGGCTGTGGTGTGATCCGGTTTGCCGTCCGCCGTCCGCCGTCCGCCGTCCGGCCGCCGACGGGACGCCGTCGAAGATTGGTCTATGTATGTGTCGGTGGTAAGTATATATTGTAAAAACAAAGTGTCGTGTGTTCAGCATAGGTGTGTTCTTCTGCGGTCGTTGTAAGATACACATGATGACGTGTACATAATGTCCTGTGTATAATTGAAAACCACTTCACTTGTACAAATTTTGGAACACACACACACACACACACACACACACACACACACACACACACACACACACACACACACACACACACACACACACACACACACACACACACACACACACACACACACACACACACACACACACACACACACACATCATGCATTGAAAAGGAAAGTTGAAAATAAACACTTAAGCAATTACAGATACACACATATATTTATTTACATTAGTCACATATTATTTACAAAATAGTTACATAAACATAAATTAAAAAGTAAATACATTTTAAATATATATACAAAAAACTGTTGTGCACGCTCATCTGTAAAAAAAAAAAATAGTATTAGTGACGCACAGTTGATGCGAGTAGGATGGCTTAGAATAACGTTTATGAGTACAGTAACGTACCTCAAAAATGCATGCGTCTGTAGAATTCGCGTTTCGGCTTGCCGAACGCGTAGAAGCGACATTGTGGACATCTCGCTTCCACCCCCTCCAACGCCGTGGTCCGAAACCAGTTCACTATACTGCTATACACCTCGAATGGAACGTGTAGGTGCACGCCAACCCGAGGAGCCTACCCCCATCCGTGTACGGAGCTAGACACGCACCGCATGTGGCGTGTGGTAGCATACCCTGGACGGGGCAGCCCTCTCCACGGGTCCAACACCACGTTGGTAATAGTATCATCATCTACGCGGGGTTGTTGTTGTGCACCCTTGGTGTCGTAGTGTCTATGATTTTATACATGGGTAATCTTTGTTGTGGAGGGGACAGCGACCGTGGATCCCGTCGTTGTGGCTGCGGCGCCGGCTGAGGCTGCGGTTGAGGCTGAGGCTGAGGCTGCGGCTAAGGCTGTGGCTGAGGCTGCGGGTGATGGTATCTACAGTGCGGCTGATGGTGTATGCAGTGCGGACGAGTGTTTATCCACTGCGGTTGATGTTGCGACGATGGTTGCGGCCCATGCTGCAGTAGAGGCTGCGGTGTCTGAGGTCGTGTTGGACGAGGCTGCGGCTGTGGGTGCGGTTGAATGTCACTGTGTGGCAGAATAAAAATAAAAATATAAAAACGTGTACAATCATGGAAAAAAAAAGAAAAATATGTACGCATAAGAAGAAGACTTACATACTGACGCCGATGATCGAAATCGTTGATGACGATGAGTTCATATATTCATATTCATCACTGTCATCATAATCATCATCATCATCATCATCATCATCATCATCATCATCATCATCATCATCATCATCATCCTCCTCCTCCTCCTCCTCCTCCTCCTCATCATCATCATCATCATCATCACCACCACCATCACCACCACCACCATCACCACGATCGATGATCCGCTCATCGAATTCTGCATCGTCCATATGCATCAGGACACCGCTTACAGTGTCACCGCTGTATTCGGTAGATTCGCCATTACTGAAAAAAAAGTACAAATTTAATATCAAACGTAAACGCAATAGTACAACGGAATGTTAATGAAAGCGGACGTACCGACTCGTGCCGGGTTGAGGAGATGCAGGAGTTGTGCTGGCAGCAGCAGGTGGACCGACAACATCACTGAAAAATAAGTATAAATTTAACACCCAATGCAAACGTAATAGTGCAATAGTTTTTAATGAAAACGGACTTACCGACTCGTGTCGGGTTGAGGAGATGCTGGGCTCGTGCTGACAGCAGCAGGTGGACCATCAGCATCACTGAAAATAAAAAATATATATAAATTTAACACCTACCGTAATCGCAATAGTACAAGAGATTGACAATGAAAACGCACTTACCGACTCGTCCCGGGTTGAAGAGATGGGGGACTCGTGGTTGCCAGCAGCGCACGTTGTATCCGTTGTGAACTATAAAAAACAGAAAATCAGTCGAACAGTGTTTGTGCTCATCAATAAATAAAAAAAAAGTTGTACTTACTATCTTTCACGCCGCTGCTCCTCTTGTATATGGTGCTTGCATATTCGTCCGTTGTTATGCATTCTGTAAAATGTAATGAAAAATGTATATTAATTAGAGAAAGAACATAATGAAGTGTGTGTGTGTGTGTGTGTAATGCTGAAAATCAACAGAAAATACAGTAAGTACTTACATGCAAGTTGTAAAACAAACTGAGTATGATAATCGTTGCGACAAAAGTGTTATATATATTCTTAGAGGACGGAGCTGCTACGGTTTATAAGCCACACGTTGTTGGCGTCATTTTGTTAGATGCCGAGGTGCTCTCTCGTTAAAATTTTATAAGTATTATTATTATTATTATTATTGAATTTTTAATTTTGTATGTTGTTAGCTGTTGTGAGCTCGTTGTCGAATGGTTTAAGTTGACTCTTCTGCTATTCGATGAGATGATTCGAACGGTGTGTTCCTTCACTGAAATTTACATAAGTATTACATGTATACAATACTTACTAGTGGTGGTTGTATGCTAGTAATGTGTGAGAATTTTACTAGCGAGAATCATTAGATTCAAATTCTCGCCGCAGTTTCTGGTACCAACCGTTGCTGTCGCTCACCTAAGCTGCAAGTCTATTCATTTACAATAATAGTCAACACTTTTGTCATTCGTGAAATAATGCTTTATTATTTAACTCACTTTAATAATTGTTAGTATACAATTATTTTATTCGTTTGCTTTTAAAACAATTAATTTCGAGTATGGACTCTTTAAAAATAATAAAAATCTCAGGGTGGCCAGACTGAGTCTAAGAATCGACTCGCCTGGATGTAAACAATGTCGTTAATTTTCTTTATAAAATTAGCAGGTTATTTTAGTCTGCAAGATACACTTTAACAAAAGAAATGCACTACTGTAATTATGAGTAGGCGGAGAATAAAAAATATTATTTGGTTCATTGACATAACATAAACTTTGAACGATTGTTCATTACTTGAAATTGAGGTTAACTACGGTTCATCGTAACCTTACTTAATTAATATTAATTGACCAATGATTCATTGAATGCTTTACTTATTTCATACAACGTTATTATAAATTAAATTCAGTGATATTTTTATTAATCATCTTCTAAAAGTGGATATAAACAAAGAACAGGTTCATAATAATAATAACCACAGATACACTAGTTGCGCCAAAAATTTGAAACCATTACATATTTGCAACAAAGGGCGAATTATGAGCGCTTTAGAAGAATTCGAAATCTACAAAGCATCGAGAACACAAAAAAACCTAGTGCTCAACGATCAATTGTCGTTTAACTCGAACAGCTTGTACGATACTGCGTTACAACATGTTTATCAGATTATAGACGAATGAGAAATCAACAGTTGCGATTATGAACCCGAACAGTGCGCACTGATTCTTCGCGCGGTACGTTATTAATGTAGTGTGTTTTTAATTATGTTAGTAAAAGTTTTTATTTACGTTGACAAGTTCTTCATGTGAGAACGAAAAGTTTTTAAACCTGAAGATGGGAACGTGTTTCCCGAAACATGTCGTGTATGACATATAACGAAGTCGCAAGATGGAAAGGAAATAAGGTAAAACTATAAGTTTTATTTCAATAACGCGACTTGGAGACCATAATCACAAATTATGAATCTTGAAGCTAATCAAGCACGTCTGGTCTATAAATATAAAAACGCTAAATTGAAGATGCTTAAGACTAACCTCAATATCAAATTCATTAAAAAATGCATGCAACATAACATCACACCAAAATTCGCCCAAGTTAAGATCAACAACAAATCCATAAGTGCAATTAAGACAAAAATTATGTCTCAGGAATTTTGGTTAAAAGAAGAACTTAAACAGCTTTATATAAAGAAAATAAGTTTAAATCGTACGGTATATCAAGCGCATTTAGAAGTTTTAAATACATTGCACCCGGCTATTATCAACAACGTTATCGGAACCGTAAATACACAGATAACAAACACAACAAAAGTCATCATAGCCACGCACAATACGAAATTCACTAAATTACAACGCGAACAACATACACATAGGGACATCAAATGTAAACATGTTTTCCACAAACGAGTAGACAACCACACTAAAATGATATTCAGCGAAGATGAGATAAAGTTATTATCAAAAGGATTAAATTATAACCTACCCAAATTTAATAAAAATAATTTAGTACGAGAAGTAACTAATGCCGAAGCTGCTCTAAAATACATTAAAAATCAAGGAACACAACAGGAGGCACGATCTATAATCAACAACAAACTAACGCGACTACTAAGAATCAGCAACAACGATATAATGCCTTCAAAATACAAAAAGGAATTTAAGACAGCAAAAAGTATCAAACAAAAACTCGAATTAAATGAAGCAGTAATAACAAAAGCCGATAAAGGCAATACATTGGTCATCATGTATAATTCAGATTACATAAAAAAGGGTTACGAGTTCATTACTTGCAACAACATTGAACGCCTGAAGAACGACCCCACTACAAAATACACAAAACGATTAAACTCCGTTATTAATGAATGCACAACGTTGTTTGACAAAGACACTAGACGTCAGATTAAACAGATGAAACCGCGGGCCCCCATATTCACTGGCTTGCCCAAAATACACAAAGAACACATGCCCATACGACCCTTAGTTAATTACACATCTGCGCCTAGTTATATAGTAGCTAAAAAACTACAACTCATTTTAAAAAATAGTATTAAACTAACAAAGGTTCATAGCGTAAAGAATAGCCTGGAATTTATAAACAACATAAGGAACGTCAATTTTGACCCGAACTATAAACTAGTCTCGTTTGACATTACCAATTTATACACTAACATACCGGTAAATGAGACTATAAACATACTTCAAACCAACTTGATTAATGCCGCAGTTTTAAGCCAGCAGCAAATTCAAGAACTATTGTCATTGTTACGAGTCATATTAGAACAAAATTATTTTACTTTTGATAAGTTTTTCGAGCAGAAAGAAGGATTAGCGATGGGTTCCCCGCTCAGTGGTCTATTGGCAGAAATATACCTTAATTATTACGAAAATAAATATCTTTTGTCTGCTCATAACAAATTGCACGAACTTATCATTTCATACACCCGATACGTTGATGACACCTTTATAATATTCAACGGCACAAATAGACAAATCGATATAATGCTCAAAAACATGAACAATATAAACGGTAACATTAAATTTACTATGGAAACAGAGACATATAATAGCTTAAATTTTATGGACGTATGCATCAAGAAATGCACCGATTCTTTTAAATTTGGGATATACAGAAAACCCACAACTACAGACATGGTTATTCATGCAGATTCATATCACCCATACACACAAAAATTGGCTTCCTTCAATGCTTTCGTACACAGATTATTGTCATTCCCACTAAGCCAAGAAGACCTGAAGGAAGAGATAAACACTGTCAAAGTCATTGCCGTAAGGAATGGATATAAAGACACAATTATAGACAAACTAATTCGTAAACACAAATCCAAAGCAAATAAAGTGATTATATCTAATAATACAGAGAACGCTTTCATCGCGACTGAATATACTAATCTTCTTCCACACATTATAAAAAATGTATTTAAAAAACTAAACATTAATGTATTTTTTAAAACCACGAATAACTTGCGGAATTTCTTCAGACATAATAAACATTCAGAACTTGAAAATAACTCGGGTGTGTATAAAATTGTGTGCGATGATTGTGACATGTTTTACATTGGCCAGACAGGGAGAAAATTTAAAGATAGATTTCGTGAACACATACCGAAGGGCAGCATTAGATATACTACCTCCAACTTTGCGTTACATTTGATTAATAATAACCACAGATACACTAGTTGCGCCAAAAATTTTAAACCATTACATATTTGCAACAAAGGGTGAATTATGAGCGCTTTAGAAGAATTCGAAATCTACAAAGCATCGAGAACACAAAAAAACCTAGTGCTCAACGATCAATTGTCGTTTAACTCGAACAGCTTGTACGATACTGCGTTACAACATGTTTATCAGATTATAGACAAATGAGAAATCAACAGTTGCGATTATGAACCCGAACAGTGCGCACTGATTCTTCGCGCGGTACGTTATTAATGTAGTGTGTTTTTAATTATGTTAGTAAAAGTTTTTATTTACGTTGACAAGTTCTTCATGTGAGAACGAAAAGTTTTTAAACCTGAAGATGGGAACGTGTTTTCCGAAACATGTCGTGTATGACATATAACGAAGTCGCAAGATGGAAAGGAAATAAGGTAAAATTATAAGTTTTATTTCAAAGAACAGGTAATTAAAATTCATCTACTACTAGGGTTAACTCGTATGTTACATTTAGTTATTGCTTTACAATTAAATACAATATTAATCTTAAAATATTACATGTTAGGGTTCATTGGTTCCCTCATTGATGATTCAATGTCTCTTTACAAAATATTACAATTGATTTTAAGCTAGAAAGTCAAAATTGTTAATAGTCAACTCTTTCGTTGCTGATTGTTTATTCAATTGTTAAAGTCCCTTTTCTCAAAGAAATAGGGTTAGATTTTAATTAACTTGGACTTAATCAAACTCGCTGGTAGCGTTCTTTGTTTGGTTAATTATTTTTATATATCATAATAATCATTGGCACTGATACTTGCGTGTACCGTTGATCTCGAAGTGTCACTATCACAAAACTTTTTATTTCTCAGAAATTATTTAACACTTGAACTAATATTTATTAATTCTTTACACTAACTGCCTATGCGCATGTACTCCGATTAAGAACACTGTGAAAATAAACTTCACTTTCCCTCTAATCCGACCTAACCTCAACTAGGAGTTTCGAGGTTAGTATGCGTTATCAGCTGTCGGCTATCAATTCAATGTTTTCGTGGTCACTCTCACCCACGTGGAGTCTGCGTCGATGATGGTGATAAACTGTTGTTGTTACTTGTGTCGGGATTCGGCACTGTATATTTTTAATGAGCTCTGATTGGCTAATTGTCTTTATTTCGTGAACTCTCGGCGACATTCGGCAAAATAGACGCGCAAGTAAGCGTCAGTACGCTGGGGTCAAGATTATGATTCTCTGGTCACAAGGACACGCCCACGGGCTTGCAATTTATTAATTTTTCTTGTAAATCAAATAATTTACTTATAATTACACTGATAATATTTTTATAACTACCATTGTTTCTATCTTTTGATTACGAGTATTTTGCATACCCTTATCATATAGTTCTGATATGGGGTTGATAAAAACACATTTCGTACAAACTAATAATATCTCTTATGTTACATAATACATTAAATACATTGTTTTTCTTCACTGTGTTTATGATGATAACTTATTAGTACTGTATAATGAACTTTTCACACATTGTTATCTATTTACATTTATGAATTATTCATTTTCCTGGGATTAGACTATAGGCCTATTATCACATAAATTATTTATCAATTAATTCATAATATTATTGGTTGATAATACAACTTTGTTGTGGCCTATGCATAATGCACTGGTCATTACCACTTCTGATAGTGTCAGTCTTATTTATTATTGGTTTTTATTACTTTAATTACAGTCTCTTTGATGAGTTTTTAGTACACTTGGGTGTTACATTTTTCATTAGTTGTAAATTTTGTACATTTATCTCTTTATTTATTTTTATTTCATATCAGTGTTTTGATAACACTGTTAGTACTGGTCAGTGGTTAATTCTGCCTTTATATTGACAATTACATTGGTTTGAAGTTACTCAAGCTTCTTGCATCTAGTTATTGCTAGTGTTCACTTATTATTTGTTTTATTTTTATTAATTAGGTGGATATAATCCTTGAATTGTCTCATCTAAACGTTATTGTGCATTATTCAGTGTCATAGGTTGAGTCCCTATTCCTTTATTACAGGTTTAAGTGATATTTTTGCTGTCTCAGGTACCCATTCTATGTGATACACATGGTTATATTAAATTACATTTATTCAGCATTTATGTTTCGTTATAATATTATCTTTAGTACAGTGATTGTTCCTTATAGTACCTAGTTATGTTATACTACAAAACATTTTGGTTTAACATCATCTTAGTCATAGTTTTTTACTGTTTTATTGAAAACTAGTTGGCCAAATTAGGTTATGTTCTAATTTGGTTTCTCAACAATGGCTGAATTGTAACCCCTCTTTAAGTGTTGTATTGACTCATAAAAAAAAATGGGTTTTTTGAAATTTTTTGTTTTTTTTTTTTTCTTCTATAGAGGGGCCACAAGATAATTAAAACTAGGCCAACGCCTAGAGAAGCCAAAAATGCGCTGGATCCAGTGAGACGGGACTTGCAATTAAAACTCACAAAATTAACAACCAATAAAATCTTTTTATTATAAACAAACTTTAAATCTCTTTAACCCAACAAAATCATTATATCTCCTTTAAAAAATGTTACTTAAAAAAAATCAATAAATATAAAATTTATATTCTATATTCTCCTTAAAAAATGTTTCTGCAAAAAAATTTAAATATAAAATTTAAATTAAATGAATAAAAAATGTTCTTTTCCAATCGGTGTTACTTTTCCTCACTTAGCCCTATACCTAACCCCCAAAAATACACATGAATATACAATACATATAATAGACATATAAGGAAATATGTCTACAATATACAACACATACACACGTTCCACAACACAGGACAATTACAATTTTCAATACTAAAATCTTGCCACACCTCTTTCACCCCATGAGGTACATAATTTTCAATTTATAAATATCCTTGCACGCAACACCTATTGCAAGGTCTTAATACCTAATAACTCAAGATATATGTGTGTGTAACACCAGTGCCCCCAGGGCATACTAAAATTCAGGAGTTGGCATAATGCCTGATACTATTATAAAGTGCTCCCACATTGAGCACTTAGACTTGGAGTAAATATAATTAGAATTCAGTAAACACACAAGTGATCATAGTCAATAAAAAAGAATTTAAACATGATAAATTTTGTTAAATATTGAAAACAGTAATGTGTCATAATGCCTTATAACTTTTTAAAATTAATTTGGCCCAAAGGCCGACATGTTCCTAGGCAAGATCGTGCATAATTAAACCTGTCCCAGGAGCATGTTCAAGTCTGCATGAAAATCCGCCTATACAGGATTAAACTGGGGACCCGACTGAAACTACCAAAAGAAACTCCTCTCCATTATATGACCCAAAATGAATATAAATATATGAAATTAATGCATTAATTGAAAACTAAATTTAACCAGTGAAATTACATGATGAATGATAGAATTACTAGCACTAAGGTAACACTTCTACTGAAAACAAGAAAGAAATTTACATGCCTGAATGGTAATCAGCCACAGATACATGCCAACCTCTGGGCTCACATTTAATACAAACAGAGTTACAAAATGTACAAAAGATTCCCCCCCCCCAAGTCCGCGCACTATTCTGTCCCGTTAACCGGGGACCCAATTAAAATGTTTAAAGCTTAAAGTCATTGATGTTGTGTAGCTATATGTCCACGAGTTCTAGTGGGTTACATTCCCTTGTATACAAGTAATATGGTTTGGTGTCACCTGATTTATTCCGTGGTGTGAAGTTGGTGTTCTGGTCTACATTTTAGTGTGTGGGTGGGCTGTCCTCGCTATTCTCCTCCGGCAGATGAAGTTGAGAGTCTAGATGGTCATGTTCAGGTTGGGGCTGTTCCTCGACTTGAAGCGAGGGACCCTATGCATACAAAATATTATCAGAGAGAATTTCCAAAACTAATTCCCCCAGAAACCTCACACGCACCAAAATCCATTTATAATATTAAACACAGCTTTAGGCCTACTTAAAATAAAAGTTTGACACACTCTGCAACAGATTATACGGGCATATGGCCCTATCTTGGAAAACATTTAGTTTAGTTAAATAACATATTATTCTGACTTTACATTATTCTCAATTCTATTAAAGTTTGTCACTTGTTTCCATTAAAACTTTATATTTTTATTATGACTCTCTTTCTTTAACATTCTCAATAAATTTGGGGTGACTTAATTATTCATACTCTAATTTGCCACGTGGTGTGATAGGTTAACCGATTTCATTCATTTCTGTAATTATTAAACAAATTCCTTTTGCATAACTTCAAATTAATATATATAAGTATATTGCAGTCACTTACCGCAGATCTGTTTAATCTAGCCTGCCATAGATGGAAGATGGTGCAATTAGAAAAACTTCTCTGTCGGAGAAAAATGCCACGAGGCGGTTACTTGGACGAGGACCAGAAAAAGACAGGTTTAGAAACGCAATTCCGGCCTTTCTCAACTCGCAATCAGCAGCGAACGCCAGAGTGCAGCACCAATCGGGCGCAGCGTATTTACCGCATTACAGTACCGTAGAACACCACCGCTAACTACAGTACGTTATTTTTCTTTTAGCGTGTTCGTTAAATGCAGTATACGCGCCGATCTTAATCGACTCGGCACAGAATGTCAGTTTCTGTTTTCTACATAATGCATGATTTATTTACTCTTATCTAACACTGGTATTTTATTGTTTATAGCTAGAATTCTATTTGGTTATTATCAATCTTTATTACTGATTATTAGTGGCCTTTGACAATTTTAATTCCACTTTACAACTTTTTATTAGTACCTTGGACATTGCCTATTTGTTATGTTTATATACCATTTAATTATGCAATTACCATATTGGTACTCATTCTCCTTCTTAAATTCTGCTTTCAATAGTTAATTTTATTGAGTTCTGTTTGTATTGTACTGTTATTGAATGTATTTGATTAATAAGTTTATGTCAGTGTCAAGTCACAGCTTAGGGATTTAAATCATGTTGGTTGTCTCACTTTTATTTTCTTTTTCATTAATAATACTTTTATTTTCATTTGTTAATTTGTTCCCATTTATATTATCTCCCTTTGGCATTTGACTTGATTAGGTTTTCTCCTTATTTGCACTGATTCCTTCCTCACTCTTAGTAAGTTTCTTCTTGGTGCTGTTGTCATTGTTTTCGTTCTCACTGTTTGATCTATTGGGTAATTAGGTACGTTGTGTTGTCGTTAGTCTTGTCCTTTTTTCTTCAATTGTACATTTACTTGTAAATCATAGTTTATTTTATTCCCCTATTTTGGTTACAATACTTCCTCTGTTCATGATTGTAGGTTCAACTTTTGTAGATACATTTATTTAGAGTGGTTTATAATCCATTTGTGATACGTTGGTGATGGGTGTGTTATATGTTCCATTACAATATATGCATTTGCTCGGTGGGAGTCTGCTACAGACATGGTCCCCCCACCCTCATAACATTCACGAGGTCAGACAACATCTTGTTGTTTAAAATTAAACGCTTATTCCTCCTCTGTCTCGGCAGGAGTCGATTACATCACTCGCGGCTTGCATCCTGTTTCACAAGGTTAAACCGGCGTCGTCTGGTCGCCTACCTTCCCCCTTCCCCGTGAAGGTCTATTGAATTTGCACTGTGTGAATTTTATTAAATAATTTGTATACATGAAATACGAGTTTATTCTTACCGTGAGTTACTGGTCCGTATACCTCCGCCTCTTCACTTCATTGTTAGGACCAGCATCGTCGTCGGATATCGTACGTTTACGTGTCCTGTAGTGTCCGTACGCGAGCGTAGTTACGCCGTCGTCCAGTACGTACCTCTTATCGTCATAAGGTGACAGGGAAAGTTTCGTTACACGTTGCGTGTACAGTTTATGACGATCGCTTCGTACACACTCGCCAGAGGTGAAAACTTTACGACTATCGAAAAGACACTCGCTGTACAATTGATGTCGTAACCTATTTTTTATTGCCGTCCTTGGCACACCTTTCGCCACCTTTTGGTCGGTGCGGTCGGACAACAGGAGCGAGTAACATTTCGCTCTGAGTCCGACAAATTCCCTGATGGGTTTCCCGTGGGTTTCATCCTTGAACTTCCCCACGACCTTTTTGTTGTCGTCGCTATGGCAAGGATGATCCACGGGATAGTCCGACGTGTCGAAAAGGTGGAGATCCTCTTTCATATCAGCGTACACATCGTCAGTCCGTATGCTGTAAAGTAAACTGTCTGTATCAATCATCAGTAATGTCAATTGTCGTCCGTACTTGGCGACAGCGTACCGATAATGAAAGTCGTACATTATTAGTTTTCTGACATCGAGTATGTGAAGCCGACGTACACTGGACGGGAAAGGAATATCGTCCTGTTTCGTAAGGTCAGTCCGACCAAGTCATCGGTATAGCGGATCATACGCTTTAGCCGTGAGTAGGTAGGTTATGAGAGTTCTAACGCGGAAATGACGTCATCCCCCACTTTTGGCGGAAATTCAAAAATAGTGGTGGTGGGGGTAGACTTCCGGTGCTGTGTGTCGTCCTCGCCAGAGGTGGGGATGGATTGGGGGTAGTGGTGTGTCCCACGTGACCGTGGTGAGCGTACCGAAGTTGTGATTCGTAGGTCGGCCATGTTGTCGGCGTCGGCCATTTTGTGGTGCGTCGGCGGGGGGTTACCTGTGCGTTGATATGTGGCGGAGTGGCCGCGGTTTGTTCGCCGTCCGGCGGCGGCCTGGCCGCGTCCTGGTCGTGGCTTGATCGCCGCCTGGAGTGGTGGGGTCGTCGTCCATGTTGTCGGCGTCGGCCATGTTGTCGGGGGTGGGAGATGATTGGTGTGGTCGGCCATGTTGGAAAGTGCTAGGTTGTCGGTTTGTGTAGGAGTGTGCTGGTTAAGGGTCGGCCACGTTGCCGACTCGTGCGTGTGTTATCGTGTATGGGTTTGGATATATACGGTGTTTTCCGGAAGGGTGGCCATGTTGGAAAAGCGTCGACGTTGCCAACTTGTGCATGTGTGCTGGTTTAGCGTCGGCTACGTTGTCAACTCGTGCATGTGTCTGTTATAGTGTATGGGTTTAGATATGTACGCCGCCGCCGCCGCCGTCCGGATATCGTCGATGTGAAGAGACTTAGTGAGGTGACTTGCATTGTTGCCAACTAGTGAACTGTAAATTTGAATGTGTGTGTCTTTGTGGTAAGTATATATTGTAAAAATAAAAAATGTGCACATCATCAGTGTGAAACTCTCGTTGACTCGGTCCTTCGGTGCAAAATTGAAAATCAATTCACTTGCAAAAATTGAATATCACGCATTTGTGCAATATATAATATTCTGATTGACACTTCACTTGTAAAACATTCATCATGCAAGGAAAAAGGATAGTTGAAATTAAACAATTAAGCAAAGAAAAATTTACATATATATATATATATATATATATATATTGTGACAGGACGAATAGTCACAATATGACAACCGTCACATATGCGTATAGCAAAATAGAAAATACAGTGCATAAAGCAATGCTCTGCTTAGTATAATAAGAAACAATGTATAAGATTAAGTAAATAGAGTTAAGAAAGGATAATAATAATAATTGTGTAATTGTGTATCAATATTTCAAATGTAAAAACAGTTTAAAAAGAACCTATCAGAGCGTGAACAACAACCCGTGACAGTTGATAAACCAATAAGGGTAGAGTGTCATTAAACTAGCGGGAAAATACAGGGCGACGTCGCTAACGCGCTCAAAGCACTTCAGTCTGCATTAACCCACCGGTTCGAGTAGTCCGCTTTAAAACACTAGTTCGGAAAGTCTATGTTAAACAACCAGTCCGAGTAGTTGCAGTAAAACACTAGTACGGAACATCGGTTTTGAATTACTAGCCCGAGCAGTGCGTACTGAGTAAAATCACGCGACAAGTTAAAATTAAAAACACTCGAACTTAACGTGAAAGCGACTCCGTTCAAATAAATCAACAATAGCGTGAAAATAGCATCTGAACGTAAAAATTCCACAACAGGGAGCTGAGGAGATATACACATCAGGGAGGCTGTTCACACCAGAATCCAGGGAAGCTGTACACATATCCACACCATGGAGACTGGATGAACAAGAAGAAGAACAATTGGAACATTAAATCCCAGAAACGCCCATGAGATAGACGCCGGAGCTACAATAACAAGTAGAGTATTAAATATTTAAGTTTGAATTCAAAAAGACAGTAAATAAGAAAGAGAACAATTTCAGAGACTATAAAAAAACAAATTTATGTAATTATTAAAGTAAGATAACAAAGCAAATTGAAGTAGAGTCATTTAAAGAGTTAAAGTAAATAAAAAAAAAGAACATTAAACACAATTCTTATAATAACTAAAGAGTTAGAAATAATTATTTCAAAAATAACACCCAACCATCACATTCTCACACACAGGTCTACAGAACATAAGTATAGCCGAGAAGTAAAAGTAAATTCAGTTAAGGTAAGTCTAATTCAAATTGCATTGGTCTTTGTGTGTGTAAACTGAACAGTATTAATACTCGCTGTTGCCCAAAATTGGCGATACCAGTAAAACACACCAACAAAGTCCAATTGCAGTATATATATTGTAATCAAACAAAAAATGTACAATAAAACACACACACACACAATATATATATATATATAAAGAGGAAATTATACATTTTAACAAAATTTTACAATTAAGCAAAGAAAAAAATATACATTAAACTACAGAGACAATATATATATATATATACAGACAAAATTTTATATCAATAAATATATATTAAACTATTTACATTTATACATATTTAAAAAAATTTTTTAAATTATATTGTGCACAACCATCTGTAACAGAAAAAAAAACAGTATTAGTGATTTATAGTTGATACGTGTAGGGTGGATTAGAATAATGTTTATGTGTACTGTAACATACCTTAAATATGCAAGCGTGCATAAAATGGGTGAATTGGCCTGATGAACGCATACACCCGACATTGTGGACATCCAGGCGGTGTCCCCTCCAACGCCACGGTTTGGAACCAGTTAATTATACATAGATAATGGTATGTATGGCCACACATTAATCCGAGGAGTCTCTGCCCCTCAGTATAATTTTCTTGGCACACACTACACTACACGATGTGTGCCCTAACATACCCTGTATGGGACAGAGCTCTCCACGGCTCCATCGCCACGTTGGGAATCTACTTCTTAGAAGTAGTCTCATCGTGGCGGGCTCACTGTGTAACCTCGGTTCCACCGTGTCGATAACGTCATAGAAGACGCACGGTGCGTCTTCTGGAGGGGACTGCAAACGAGGATCATGTCGTAGGTGCTGTGTGTTACGATGCAGTTGTGGAGGTTGCGGTTGAGGATGCTGTATTTGCTGTTGAGGCTGCGGGGATTGTGGGAGTAGCTGCTGTGGTTGAGGCTGATGCTGATGCGTGCTTATCCACTGCGGACGAGGTTGTGGTAGCTGCTCCTGTGGTTGTGGTGGTGGCGATTGCGGTGGTGTAAGAGATATCTGCTGCGGTCGTGGACGAATGTCACTGGTGAAAATGTAAAAATATAAAATCATGTAAAAAAAAAAGAAAGTATGTACACATAAGAAGAAGACTTACATGTTTAATTCGATGAGCAGTAACGGTGTGTTATTGTTATCAACATCATCGCCATCATTTTCAATATCGCTATCGTCCAGCTGCACCGTCGATCTATCACTGTCATCATCATCATCATCAGCATACATCATCATCTCATCATCATTGCTGAAAAAAAGTACACTCTTAATACCAGATGTAAACGCAATAGTACAAGTGAACGTTAATGAAAAACAAACGTACCGACTCGTGCGGCTTGTGGAGATGCAGTAGCAGCAGCAGCAGCAGCAGCAGAAACAGCAGCAGGCGGACCAGCAGCATCACTGAAAAAAAAGAATAATTTGAATACCGAACGTAAACGCATTAGTACAAGTCATTGTTAATAAAAATGGACTTACCGACTCGAGTTGGGTTGAGATGATGATGATGGATTTCCCATTAATGCGTGCCTTAACCGTTGTGAACTATAAAAATAAACAGTAAGTCAGTCGAATGTTATATTCTGTTTGTACTCGTTAAATAAAGAAAAATGTTGTATTTACCTTCGAACCCGTCGCTGCTCTTCGCATACCCTTTTAAAAATTCTCCCGCTCATTCTGTAAAACGTAACGAAAAAAAGATGTATAATAATTTGCTAACCAACATACTGAATTGTGTGTGTGTGTGTGTGTGTGTGTGTGTGTGTGTGTGCGTGCGTGCATGTAATGTCAAATATTAACGTAAAAATATAGTAAGTACTTACATGCAACTTGAAAAATTAAAATGAATGTGATAATCATCACGACAAAAGGCTTATATATATATATACGGATATGCTCGGTGGGAGTCTGCTACAGACAAAGTCCCCCCCACCATCACAGTGTTCACACACGCTGTGAGGTCAGTCAACATCTTGTTTAAAATTAAACGCATATTCCCTCTCCCTCATGATGGTCTCATCGATTACATCACACACGGCTTGCATCCTGTTATTAAACAAAGTACGTAACAAAGCCCCCGCCCTCACAAAGTTCACACGCTGCGATAACATATGGTCAGTCAGCGAATAAAAATAACTGCACATGTGCATGGTGTGTGAAGGTCTCAGCGGGAGTCGATTACATCCTGTTAAACAAATTAACTGTTGACGTCTAGTCGTCTACATCGCCCCCTACCCACTGAAAATCTAATGAAAGTGTAAGAAATAATTTTTATACTTGCAATACAAGTTTATTTTTACCATGAATGCGTAAACCATAATGCTCTGTGTATCTTAGCCTCTTCATGTTAGGACCAGTATCGTCATTGGTTAACGCACGTTTACACGTTCTGTAGTGTCCGTACACGAGTGTAGTTACACCGTCGTCCAGTACGTACCTCTTATCGTCATAAGGAGACAGGGAAGTTTTGTTACACGTTGCGTGTACAGCTTATGACGATCGCTTCGTATACACTCGGCAGAGGTGAAAATCGTACGACTATCGAAAAGACACTCGCTGTATAACCGACGACGTAACCTTTTTTTTTATTGCTGTCCTTGGAACACCTTTCGCCACCTTTTTGTCGGTGCAGTCGGACTACAGGAGCAAGTAACATTTAGCTCTGAGTCCGACGAATTCCCTGATGGGTTTCCCATTGGTTTAATCCTTGAACTTCCCCACGAATTTTTTGTTGTCGTCGCAATGACAAGGATGATCTGCGGGATAGTCCGACGTGTCAAAAAGGTGGAGATCCTTTCATATCAGAGTACACATCGTCAGTCTGTATGCTGTAAAGCAAATTGTCGGTGTCAGTCATTAATAATGTCAATCGTCGACCGTACTTGCTGACAGCGTACCGATAATGAAAATCGTACATTATCAATTTACTGACATCGAGTACTGTGAAGCCAACGTACACCGGACGGGAAAGGAATATCGTTCTGTTTCGTAAAGCCAGTCCGACCAAGTCGTCGGTGTAGCGGATCATACGCTTTAGTCGTGGATTGGAAACAAGTTTCTGCAGCCATCGTTCGTTAGAGACTAGTTAGAAGTCTATTCGTTTCCTCACGTTCTCCAGCGATTTACCATAGACGGCGTTGACCATCAGTTTAAAAAAATCCTTTTCAAAACTGTTGGTGGCTGCTGCTCTCTTTTGTGTGTTAAAATCGATAAATGGTTTTATCCACGCTCTCTGTTTAAAACTCAACACCCTATGGATCGCTTTCAATTCTAGACCAAGATTCAGATACATCTTTAAATTTCGAAAATGAAGAACGAATTTTTGCTTGTCGTCCAAAGTCGTCAGCAACTTGGGAACGGACGACGAAGGCGTTTCTGATCCGTTATACCCTTTTGTATAGTGTAGTCGTGTGTGGAGTCGTCGAGAGTACTGTGAAAGTGTGTCAGGATTGACGCAGGAACGCACGGGTGCTAGTGGATAATCGGAGTGAAGGTCATGAAGTTCAGATGGATAGTGTAGGTCGACCTCAAGTATGTAGCCCATGTCACTGTCATCACTCAGTGTATGTACGTCCAGTGAGTCGATCTCGTTACGATCGAGCCATCTAAAGTCGCCGTAAGGGAGTGGTTGTGACATGGCTGCACCATAAAGGTTGTTGCAGTCGGTGTACAATATGAAAGAGGTCGGCTTTGAAGCATCATACTGATCAGCGATTAGCGTGTTGTTGGCCTTGGCATAGCGGTTGGGTACCATGCTAACGCCGCCGCGAACGGCCGATTCAATAAAAAGATGCTGATCTATATCCGTCAACAGCTCCAGTCGCACACCGGTCATCTTTAACATCGCGTGCCAAGCGACGCCGGGAAGCGAGTAAAGATGAGCCGGATCGATCTGTTAGTACCGCATGGACATCTCACAGAACGCCTCGAAGACGTCGGCCAGCAGCAGTACGCTGTTTTAAGATAAAGATCGTGATAATCGCCCAGCGTACGGATTCCGAAAGTCTGCCACACGTTCTGCGCGTGAGCGTAATCTTCGTCCGACACGGGCGATTCAATCAGCCTGTTGAAAATGTGTTCGCGTGCGGGTAGACGTGTTTCGTCGAACTTCTCGCTACCCGTCATATAATCGTAAGGGTACACCCCCTTACGTAAGAGTAGCTCGAAGTGATCTTCGAAACATTGCTTTGTTAAAGCGAAATCCGCACCGCTCGCGCGCAAGTTTCCAACAAGTTATTGTTGTTATTTGGCCGGTAATTGTTATTATTATGTTATAGTTATTTGGCATTGAAGTATTGTTGTCTCGGCCACAGTTATTATTGTTATTAGCATTATTCGGCCGTGGATTCTGGTAGTTATTATATCTGTTCGGGTGGTTAAAATTTCCCCGGTAGTTTGGTCGGTCATTGTTAGGGTTATTGTAAGTATTACCGGGTCCACTCCGGTCATAATAGGATCCTGGTCTCTGGCGATTTCTTTGATAGTATTCCTCCTGCTCGTGATTTTCTAGGAGTGCAGACATGGCTTGAATCATTTTGATTTGTCCAGTTAACCTAGCTTGTAAGACCCCCTCATTGAAATGGTATGCCAACTTGGTTACTAGGCACTCTTCCGGTATGATGGGCTCGAGATTTCTCGCAAGGCATATTTTACCTAGACAGTATGCGGTCATTGATAATCCGTTATTGTAGTCGTACTTCCCATTACTAATGTTATCCCGGACAATATTTTGCGTGGATTCAGACCAGTATTTGGTTTTGAAAGCCGCCTTGAACGCTGCATAGTTTTGTACTTCATGCTGGTCGCCGTCCACCAGTTATCGTGGACGTTCTTGAAATACTCGTCCAGCATCCCCTTTATTATTGTCCACCGATTTTCTCGATTTCTGGCTAATGCTTCGTCGACCCTCTCCAGGAATTCTATCGGGTTCTTCTTATATGTTCGGAAGTCGATGCTTTCCCGGCTGTCTAGGTGTGGTATTCCTGCCATCGTAATCGGGTACGTTCTCATTGTGTTTATTTCCTCCCGGAGGTTGTTAAACTCTCGTTGCTGTTGCTCGGTCATCCGTTCTTTATCACTATTTACTTGGTCTTTTACTGCATTCACGGTTACTTTCAATGCTTCGCATTTCTCTCCCAGGGTTATATGTGTTAGTGCCAGGTTTGCTTGTCTGGTTTCGACTGATTCCATTTGTTTCATTCGAACTTCCTCGATTGTGTTTATTCTTGCGTTGATGACCTCCTTAGTCTGTGTTATATCTTGTTTATTTTGTTCACAATCTTTTGTACTTCAGAAATTTCTTTCCTGATTTCTGTCACGGCCGTCTCCACCTTTTCCTCCGTCGCCTCCTTATTTTCTTCCATCTTTTTATTCATTGTTTCTATGGTTGATTTGGCGATCTCTTCCATCCTTCTGTGGTTATCGGCCATCTGTTGCCATATTTTCTGATTATCGAGTTGGATTGCTTCGATTTTCTTGTCAATTTGTTTATTCAATTCATCAACTTTCTTATTGGTTTCTCCAATTTTATTTCCCAATTCTTCCGTTAAATTTTCTTTTATTGATTCTAAGTTCTCCTGGTTATCTTTTTGGCCTTCTTCAATTTTCTTACTCAATTCTTCCTTTGTGGATTGGCTGTTCTCATCCATTTTCTTATTGGTTCCTTTTGTTGATTCTTCGACAGTTTTGCTGAACTCGTTTATGAGCCTTCTTATATCCTGTAAGCTCACATTCTCTGATTGGGCGTGTACCTCCGGTTGTACTGATTCTTCCAGTCGTGTCGGTTCTTCAAGCTGTACTAATTTTTTCGGTTGCTGGAGTTCCTCCACCTGTTCGGGTTGTCTAGGTTCCCCTACGGTTAGAATTTCTTCTATATCTTCGGCTGATGTTGTTTCTTTTTCCTCCATTCTGGTCTCTTTTTCGGCTTCCGCCGCTCGCTTCTTGGAAGTCGCTCTCCTTATCATTTTTGTAGTACAGTATTGTAACTACCGCTCGTATTAAGTTTAAAATTGTAACCCCTCTTTAACTTAGACTGGTAAAAAAAAAGATTATTTATTTTTTTTTTAATTTTTTTTGAAACAAATTTTTTTTTTTCTAAAGAGGGGCCACAAGTTAATTAAAACTAAACCAAAGCCTAGAGAAGTCAAAAATGCGCTGGATCCAGTGAGACGGGACTTGCAATTAAAACTCATAAAATTAACAATCAATAAAATCCGTTTATTATTCTATCTCCTATAAAAAAATATTAACAACAAAATCAATAAATATAACATACAGAAACTATTTTCCCCTTAAATTGTTAATTAAAATAATTTATTCTCTTTAAATAATGTCACCTGAAAATTATTAACACATATAAAATTTATTTGCTATCTTCTCTTTAAAATGAATTAAAATTAAAATCATTAATTTTCTTTAAGTAATATTTCCTGAAAATTATTAATAAATATAAAATTTACTTTCTATCTTCTCTTTAAAATGATCAATTGAAACTTAAAATTTATAGACTTCTTAATAAGGTTAATTAGAATAACTAATTCTCAAACAAAATTAATTAAAATTAAATAGAGACAAATCTACATACTCTTTATTAAAGTTAATTAAAATAAATTAACTCTCTTTAAAAAAATATTAATCAAAAATTAATAGAGATAGAATTAATTAATTGTCATCAAAAATTAAATGGATATATAACCCTATGTTTCATCTTTTCTTTTATAAGCCCTATATCTAACTCCCCCAAAAATACACCCAAATGTACAATACATATAGAACCCCACAAAATACACACACAAATATACAATACATCACATGTTCCACAATACAGGACAATTATTACATAGATCTCTTGCCACACCCTTGTCTACCCCCATAAGGTAAATCATTAATTATTTTATGGAAATCCATGTTAGGATTACAATTCTTAATTTGTGCATAACACATTACATGTGTATTAGATTATACATATGCAACTCCAGTAATCCCCAGGACATAATAAATTCAAAAATTTGGCCAAGTGCCTAATACTATTATAAAATTCTGCCCCACTGGGCACTTATACTGGAAGAAATAAAATTTAGAATACAGTGAATACCCCAGTTATCATAATTAATTAATAGAATTTATATATATAGAAATATTGTTAAGTTTTGAAAATAGTAATGTGTCATGAACCTTATAACCCTTTTAAAAGTAATTTTGGCCCAGAGACCGACATGTTCATGGCCCAGTCAGTGCATAATTCAACCTGTCTCAACAACATGTTTAACACTTCATGGACATGCATCTATTCAGGATTAAACTTGTGATTCTACTTAACTACCACAGAAACTTCTATCCCTATATAAACCAAACTTGTGACGATTTCATTAATTAAAAATATAGTAATTAATAAATAGGTAATGTAAAGGCTGAGAAATTTTAATTTTTTAATAAAATCGCACATTTAAACTAAATTTTATCGCTATCATAAAATTATAATAATATTTAATAAAGAGTTTTAATAATAAAATAAAAAGGAACACTAGTGTACAGATAGGGTAAACCTTGTTAATTAACCCTGCATAGACATGCGCTAACCGGAATTAACTTGAATTCCAACCCCTAAACAAACTAATAATACTTGTAAATTTGACATTATTTAAATAATTAAACAAGACCACAGTAGTGTACTTTAATAACGTCTGTAATTAAGAATGTCTCTGAATAATTAAAAAGCCAAACTTTAACCACTTAAATAAAGGAGAAATATGGAACTATTTCGCTGCGACGCGTAACATCCGCGCGATTTACTGACCCTTCCTACATAGTTAGAGAGCAGAGATGATGCGTCGTTCAACCAGTAAGCAGCTCAAAGCAGACCGCTTTACAAAACATGTACTTTTGTTAAATGTGGTTATTAGTTTCAAATAACCGTATGAAGAGTTATACAACGAGAATGTAGTGTGTAACAGAAAAAAGTAATGTAGAAAGTTAAGTGCGTAAGGTGACATCTCCCAGTAAGAAATATAGTTAAAGTTATTTTAGAGTTGTATATGTAAATTCAGATACAACCGTACTATTACCAAATGTGATGTGCATAACTGTAAAATGTGAAGACGAAGACTCCAACTGTATTTACTAAACCACCGAGAAACAGGACGACTTCATGACACCGTAACATCCGAATCAACGATAGTTAAGTCCGAGGACCTTCACCAGAAAGACTACCACGATGACAGCCCACTACAGAGAGAGGACCTAAGAATCACGCGTGGAGGAATAGGACTAAAACCCTTAACAAAGAGGTGACGCGGAGGCTTGTCTTCCGTGGATATATATCTTTTGAAATAGAAGTAATTGTAAACTAAAAGACTTTAAAATGACAATCTCTAAAGTTTAAGAATAAATGTTGTAACAAGTAATTTCAGTAACCATAAGTTGTAAAGTAACACGTGTGATGTAGCGTTGGAACATTGCACTACTAAATGAAACCATTCCTCAAATGGTATAGAGTAATAAAGTAATTCATTAATGGAGTAGAATAAACTTTAAATTCCTAAGTAATACATATAAACTCGGATCCGAGGTAAAATGCGCTAACTGTATTATAAATCTTAATGTAGAAAACCCATTACAATTTTCACTGTAAGTTAAAAGTTGATATGCTATGTGTAATCAAATAGACATAAATAAAGAGATGTCATCTTTAGTACAATACTAAATTGAGTGCATAAATCAGCAGACCCCCCCCAAGTTCCTTGTATATTAATTGTTTTGTGATTTGATTAATTTTCAGCTTGTTACAACGAAGGCAGCCTGTATAATTGGCCAGAGTCAATTAATGCGGGTTCCCTATGTTATAACGCAAGTAAAGATGTTATAAATTGCGCCACTCTGCTTTGTTCAATAAGTAATTGTGTAATATTGTGACACCCTGTTGATCTATTCACTCATTTACTCTAATATGTGTCTAAAATTTTAAATAAAATAATATGATAATTATTATTATAATAGTATAGTAAATAAGTAATTTTAATTATGATTTAGATATAGGGATGTACATAATGTTAACTTAACACGCCACAAGTATACGAAACAACATCAGGTACGTGCTTGTCAAAAATTTCATTCATCAACATGTCGGTTTGTAAACAAAATCTGACCGGTTAAATTCTTGTCCACGCCTGTGTAAAACTGTCATAGTTACCTCCCGCAAAGTTGAGTTAGACAATACGCAACCCTCTTCGATTGTTCTATTGTTATAAGAAGCGTGTATTATCCTGTGCTTAGTAACTGAGGATTCCCCCTTTGTTGAACGTATATTGAAGCCTGTGTGAGATTTCTCTCTCTCACTACCAATGTAATGATTAAAGTTCACATTTTAATCGTTTATGTGTAAAAAAAAAGAATAGTATAGCATTTAATGCGAATAGTAGAATAAGTATTTATAGCCACTCACATTTCAAAAATGGCTGTATTTAACCCTGATCTATTATTAAAAGATGAGCTGTGCTACGAAGCTGTTTTACGCGGTGTAAAACACGTGAACGTAACAGTGTCTGAATTGCGCAAATCATTACGCGAAACCAGATCAGATATACCCTCGCAGTTAGATAGATTGCGTGAACTCGATTATGACAGCGAACGAGAAACCTGTTATACGAAGTATAGGGAACTGACGTTATTATCTCAAAACCTTCAAGACGAAAAATCACCTACTGTAATATTGCGCGTCACGCAACGAATAGAACATTTAACCCGCCGGTTGAACAATTTATTAAGCTGGCCCAACGTCACCGTAATCCCTGCCGATGTGCAGAAATTTGCGGATGAGGCATTACGCCAATTACCCATAATTATCAACGACTTACGACGAAAGTCAGACTCATCTAGAATAGAAGAAATTGAACAATCCTTACAAAAATTATATATTTCCCCGGTTCAATCCCCTACTTTGGAACACCCTCCCTCCACCTCGAACCACGAATCACCCACCGTATCGAAGATACAACCGACTCTTGAACAGTTACCTAGTAGAGAATTAAATACCCTAACGATATCAGAACCCCTACAGCCTAATGGTCACCATACTCGCACTAGTCGATATGCGATTACAACTCCTAATGCAACCACAAATCCTTCGAAATGTATACCAAATGTAAATTTTAATGTAGACCTCTACGGAAAGATTACCCACCCAGTAAAGAAAATAATTAATGAAATTCCTTACACCAATGGCTTAAGTATTACGAAACTGTTAAATTTCATCAGATACCTCCTGCAAATAAAAGATCTACAACAATTGAATGATTGGCAAATCCTGCAAGTAATCCTACCCAAATGTAAACCACCATTACGAGATCGTGTACTGGAATCATTAAACTCGACTCTTCCAGTAGAAGAACTTCATACTACCATAATCAAATATTTTATCCCCACGGGAATTTACGAGGAGATTAAAAGAAATACCGTACTTCGAGTACAAGGCGCCCATGAAAGACTGGCCCACTATATTGCAGACATCAGAGAATCTTCACGACTACTGCAAGTCGACTGGAGTGAGAAAAAATTGGTCGATACTATTCTAGTAGGCTTATCTCCTGAAGAACGCTCCCGTTTAGCACTAATAAATAGGCCCCACACTTTCGCTGACCTTGAACAATGTAGTATTCACTCTTCAAATGTATGGTACGCAGATCAGAACAGACATGCATCGCTATCCACAACACAATATAGAAAGGAAACGCAAGCCCTAGTCACAGATGCAAGAACTCTACGAGAAAGACGACCATTTCGGCGACCAACCTATTTTCATGGCCATGGTAAGTCCAAGGAGCCTCAACCTCGACAGGAAACCAGTGAGACCCCACGTAAAGAAAATGTATGCTATAACTGCGGGAAACCTTTACACATCAGTAGAAACTGTAAACGGAAACAGTACAATCAGAAAACCCCATTATCCAAAAAACATGTAAGGCAGGGAGATCCGAAATCCTGTGTCTTCCGCAGCATCGTGAAAACAGGTAAACCCCTGAGAGACAACAAATTAAAACAAAATAATAATAACCAAAGAAAATTAGACCCCTATGTTAGAAAATTTATTGATAAATGTAACGCTATTAATAAATGTGATTTCAGTAAGTGTCAATTACCGTATATACAAGTTGACCTCGATGTTACATCCACCCTCGGATTAATTGATTCCGGATCAACGCGAAGTTTAATTAGTCAAGTGCTAGCCAATAAATTATTTAAACACAATTTAGTTAAACGCAGTCAATCAGTAAATATTAGATGCGCTACAGCTAATAAACAAAATTTAATGATAAAACTTATCATCACGTTTAAAGTAACAATTAAAAATCTAACGTGGTATTTTCCAATGTTGGTATGCGACGAGTTAGGACCCGAGTTAATATTGGGAGCTGATTTTATCAGTAAAACAGGAATAATTCTAGATATTCACGATAAGAAATTTTATTTTGGATTCGATCGTTTACGAAAATATAACTTGGATGATAATGCAAATAACAGAGAGAGTACTAGCACGACCTCTACACATCTAAAACATCACGAATCTGAATTAGGTCATCTGGAAAGTAAAGATAGACGGAACATACAGACATTAATAAAACAATTCTCCAATGTCCTCACCCCAAAGTTAGGACTGACGGACCTGATAGAGTATAAAATAAATTTGAGCGACAATAAAGTAATACGTTAACCCCATACAAGTTATCACCTCCAAAAATGGAAGTAATGAGGAACCAAATTAACAAATTGTTAGAACAAGGAGTCATCGAACCCTCTACTTCATCTTATTCATCACCCGCGTTTTTAGTACCCAAAAGTAAAGACAAACATAGACTAGTTGTGGACTACAGGCAACTAAATAAACGGATAGAATTTGAATCTATACCGCTTCCCGACATCCACAGTGCGTTTCATTATTTTACGAAAGCAAAAATTTTTACCATCATGGATCTAAACCAGGCATTTCACCAGATACCCCTCTCGGAAGAATCAAAACGTCTAACCGCATTTGCCGTCCCTTTTAACCTGTACCAATTTACGAGGGTACCCTTTGGTATATCCCAAGGTAGTTCTGTATGTAGCAGATTATTAGAAAAATTATTTCATGATATAAAATTTAAATATGTGTATCACTACTTAGATGACATCGTTATTTACAGCGAATCAATTGAGCAACATCTTAAACATCTACGTGAAGTACTATCCCGATTGGAGAAAGCTGGATTAACCGTAAACCCCAGTAAAGTAAATTTTGCTGTCACACAATTTTTATTTTTAGGTCAAATCGTAAAAGCCAACGGAAAGGTAAGCATAGACCCCGAGCGAACCCGTGCTATCAGAGAATTTTTACCACCGCGGGATGCGAAAGGAATAGCCCGATTTTTGGGAATGATAAATTATTTCCACAAGTATATCCCACATCTAGCCGAAATTGCAGCACCTCTAAATACCTTAAGAAAGAAGGGAGTTAAATTTGAGTGGAATGAGCAACACCAAACCGCATTCGAGAAATTAAAAGAAAGCATCATATCACCCCCAGTACTACAATTAGCCGATTTTACAAAACCGTTTGTAGTGCAGACAGACAGTTCAAGTGTAGCCCTAGGTGCAGTAATATATCAGGAAGTAGATAACTCTAGATTACCTATTAGTTACGCTTCACGCACCCTGACAGACCAAGAAAAGAAATACTCCGCATACGAATTAGAATGTTTAGCTATCGTTTTCGCTTTTGAGAAGTTCAAACCCTTTTTAGAACATAAAGAGTTTTTGTTAGAAACAGATAATCAAGCATTATCTTGGCTACTAAATCACCCAAAACAGTTAGGTCGTATCGGAAGATGGGTATTAAGATTAAATTGTTTTAAATTCAAAGTACAACATATTAGAGGCACCCAAAACGTAGTTGCCGATACACTGTCACGTATGTTCCAGCCGAGTAGTAAAACATACGAAAACAAGGAGAGCAGAGAAACGCCGATTATCAATACTTTAATGACCGAATTTCCTCTTGCATTTACGGACTTAGCCCAGTATCAACAACAAGACCCACGTTTGAGGCCAATTATTGAACAACTCGATAAAGGAAATAAGTCAGAAAAATACATATTAAGTAAGAGAGTGTTATGTTGTAGAATAGCGAACGGAAAATATTTACGAATAATCGCCCCTGATATTATTAAACCTATGCTGATGGAATACTATCACTCTTCCACCATTGGAGCACATATGGGAATAAATAAAACCATTCATCGAATTCGTAAAGAATATCACTGGGAAAATATGAACAGTGAGATGGCTAATTTCGTGAAAAGGTGTAAGTTGTGTGCACTCACCAAACCAGCGAGAAACAGTCAAATAAGTCAATTAATCTCAGAAATTCCTGCTACCCCGTTCTCCAAAATTTATTTAGACTTTTCAGGACCCTACCCGCGTTCTAAATCAGGAAATACAATGTTACTAATTTGCGTAGATTCTTTCAGCAAATTTGTCTGGATGTACCCCATGCGGCGAGCATTAGCTTCAACCACCGTAAGTATTTTACAGCATAGATTATTTAAAGAATTCGGTACCCCAGTCCATCTAGTGTCGGATAACGGACCACAGTTTAAGTCAAAGGAATTCAGGAACATGTGTTTCAAACTAGGAATAGACCACATTACCACTACAGAGTATCGTCCGCAAGGAAATATAGCTGAAAGGTATTTGCGAAACCTAAAATCTGCTTTAATAGCCTACCATTCAAACGATCATACGTCTTGGGACCAGAACCTATCCTGGATACAATTCGCCTTTAATTCAGCATATCATGAAGGACATAAGTCTACCCCATTCGAATTATTGTTCAAATATAAACCTAACCACCCATTATCCACTAAGTGGAAAATACATGAGTTGTTACCCCTTGAAATTAGGGATAAAAATATTAAGAAAATCTAGAATGAAGCGCGCGCTAATTTACGAGCAAACTTAGCGAAATCAAGGAAATATCACGAGCGAAATAATAATAATAATGAAGTAAAGAACCAAGTCGGTGACTTAGTAATGTATAAAACACACCCTACGAGTAGTGCAATCGATAAGACAACCTCCAAGCTATCATACCGATGGTGCGGTCCTTATCAAATTCACAAATACTTAACTCCAGTAACTGTAGCCCTGTACGAACCCTCTACTCAAAAATATGTACGAAGAACACATATTTCGCAGATAAAACGTTATCACAAAGAAGGAAATGGTAGAGTGCAAGCAAAATAAATGTAGTAAAAGGTAAATGTTTTGTACTCAACTGCTAAAGAGTACTTGAGTAACATTTGGCTACCTAATCGTATAAATAGGTACGAGGCCTGATCAACCTTGAATCCTATTCATCGAAAGTAGAGCAAAGTGAGAAGTCAGCTGACATCGAATATGAGTAATAATTAAGTAATAAATTACTTAAGGAGTAATTCTAGAACAAGAGTAACTCACAACTAAAGAAAAATCCGGTAGTAGTCGTAAGTAGTAGAGTTAAGAAAAATTTAGTATGTTTACAATATATTTTATAATGTGTGCATTTTATGTAGTATTAGAATTAGTCTGTAAAGTATTATGTATATATATATATATATATATATATATTGATAGTAAGAATAAGCAAGTCGAAAGTGACTTATGCAGCTCGTAATTTTATACAGAGAAACGAGTGAGAGAAATTTCACACGGTAATCCCCAAGCATACTCCCGGTACATTGCTGAGCAAATAAGCCGGAGTCTGTTTTTAAGCGGCGGAGTATGTGACGATTTCATTAATTAAAAATATAGTAATTAATAAATAGGTAATGTAAAGGCTGAGAAATTTTAAATTTTTAATAAAATCGCACATTTAAACTAAATTTTATCGCTATCATAAAATTATAATAATATTTAATAAAGAGTTTTAATAATAAAATAAAAAGGAACACTAGTGTACAGATAGGGTAAACCTTGTTAATTAACCCTGCATAGATATGCGCTAACCGGAATTAACTTGAATTCCAACCCCTAAACAAACTAATAATACTTGTAAATTTGACATTATTTAAATAATTAAACAAGACCACAGTAGTGTACTTTAATAACGTCTGTAATTAAGAATGTCTCTGAATAATTAAAAAGCCAAACTTTAACCACTTAAATAAAGGAGAAATATGGAACTATTTCGCTGCGACGCGTAACATCCGCGCGATTTACTGACCCTTCCTACATAGTTAGAGAGCAGAGATGATGCGTCGTTCAACCAGTAAGCAGCTCAAAGCAGACCGCTTTACAAAACATGTACTTTTGTTAAATGTGGTTATTAGTTTCAAATAACCGTATGAAGAGTTATACAACGAGAATGTAGTGTGTAACAGAAAAAAGTAATGTAGAAAGTTAAGTGCGTAAGGTGACATCTCCCAGTAAGAAATATAGTTAAAGTTATTTTAGAGTTGTATATGTAAATTCAGATACAACCGTACTATTACCAAATGTGATGTGCATAACTGTAAAATGTGAAGACGAAGACTCCAACTGTATTTACTAAACCACCGAGAAACAGGACGACTTCATGACACCGTAACATCCGAATCAACGTTAGTTAAGTCCGAGGACCTTCACCAGAAAGACTACCACGATGACAGCCCACTACAGAGAGAGGACCTAAGAATCACGCGTGGAGGACTAGGACTAAAACCCTTAACAAAGAGGTGACGCGGAGGCTTGTCTTCCGTGGATATGTATCTTTTGAAATAGAAGTAATTGTAAACTAAAAGACTTTAAAATGACAATCTCTAAAGTTTAAGAATAAATGTTGTAACAAGTAATTTCAGTAACCATAAGTTGTAAAGTAACACGTGTGATGTAGCGTTGGAACATTGCACTACTAAATGAAACCATTCCTCAAATGGTATAAAGAGTAATAAAGTAATTCATTAATGGAGTAGAATAAACTTTAAATTCCTAAGTAATACATATAAACTCGGATCCGAGGTAAAATGCGCTAACTGTATTATAAATCTTAATGTAGAAAACCCATTACAATTTTCACTGTAAGTTAAAAGTTGATATGCTATGTGTAATCAAATAGACATAAATAAAGAGATGTCATCTTTAGTACAATACTAAATTGAGTGCATAAATCAGCAGACCCCCCCCCCCAAGTTCCTTGTATATTATTTGTTTTGTGATTTGATTAATTTTCAGCTTGTTACAACGAAGGCAGCCTGTATAATTGGCCAGAGTCAATTAATGCGGGTTCCCTATGTTATAACGCAAGTAAAGATGTTATAAACTGAATTTAAAAATGAGAAAATATATACATAAAATGAACATTAAATTGAAACAGAGAAATTACAAATTAAATGAATGAATTAGTAGCAGTAATGAAACCCTTATACTGAAAATAAGAAGGAATTGCACGTTTTAAAGTTGAGCAGCCAAAGATGCATGTCAGCCTCTGAGCTAACAGATTATACAAACCAATTAATAAAATTTACAAATGATTTCCCTCCCAGTTCACGCACTATTCTGTCCCGTTAATCGGGGATCCAATTAAAATGTTTAAAAACTTATAGTCATGTTGTTGAATGATTGAATTGGTTCACTGGCTCTATTGAGTGCATCACAACGTGTAAAGAATATAATGGATTGAGTTCACCTTATTTTGTCCATGGGTGTGAAGTGGCAATCTCGTGGCCTACATTATAAAGTGTCGGTGCTTCGTCATTGCAATTCCTCTCTGGCAGATGAAGTAGAGAGAGAAATCTTGATGTTCAAAAGTTCAGGTTTTGGGGCCGGTCCACGTCTTCATCGGGGGACCCTGATCATACAATATTATATCAGTCAGAGTACACAAAACAATTCCCCCAGAAACTTCACACACACCCAAAACCCATATATAATCTTAACACAGCTTTAGGGCTATTTAAATATAATACTTGACACACTTGACAAGGTTATATGGGCAACAGGCCCTATTTGAAAACATTAGTTCTATTAAATTTTATAATAATAACTTCACCCATGCGGGTTAACATGATTGAATTTTGATTAGATAATTATTCGGCTTGTTACACTTTTAATAAGATTTGCACATAGTCTGAATTTTTTGTTTGCCACGTGGTTGAGAGAGGTTACCTGATTACAAGCATATTTATACTTATTAAATTAATACCTTTTGGCAATTACATACTTCTCAATTGGTGCCTTAGTGAGCTTTCTGATATTGATAAAGTGTTACCATAATCACTAGTAAAAGTTGTATGTAACTTACTCTGAATTACGCATTGCACCGCCGCCACGAGGCAGCATAAAAGGTATCTGCTTACATCCATGTCTGTACTATTTAAACAAATACTTTTTGTATTGATATGACTCTCAATTTTAGTGCCTTAGTTAAGGCATGTGAATTTAATATAGTATTGCTGTTTTAAAAAAAATTACCTTTAAATTACGTATTGCACAATCGCCATGAGGTGACTCAAAAGGTTATCAGAAATTCACTTACTGTGGCCTATTAAACAAGTTTTTCATTAGTAACTTAAAAGGTTATCAGAAATTCACTTACTGTGGCCTATTAAACAAGTTTTTCATTAGTAAAACTTTAAATACATAATTATAAAAATATTGGCGAGACTTACCGCAGTTCTATTTAGATTTAGCCAGCCATAGGTGGTAGAATGGTGTAACGAATTCTTCTCCTGCCGGAGAGAACAAAAAAGGCAGCCACAGAAGGCGACGATTAATGCGAGACAAGCTTTGCAGAAAACGTTATTTCCGCTTGGAACTCGCAAACCGGGGCTCTCGCTAGAGGTCAGCACCGATCAAGCCTCGCTCTTAATTATAATTCAGGCAGCAGTATTGCTTATCTCCACTGCTAGGGTGCAGCACTAATCGAGCCTCTCTAAATACCGTACTGCATTTAACGTTTATTCCTGACGTTAGATACTGAATAATCGCCGATCTATATTAGAACGGCACAAAATATTTAATATTTATTTATTTAGTCACTTGGTTGGGTATAATTGACCTAATTCGATCCTCGAAGGTTGGGCGCCACTCTATAATATGATAGATAGAGTGTATATAGATGTCCTCTATTCAATTGTGTAATAAGTCACAACGTTGTTGCTGTCACTCTATGACTAGACGAGTTTACGTGTTGTTTGATCAATTGTGTAGGTTTAAAATTATTATTATTTATTTAATTTGTTGTTTCAAAAAGGTTTAAAAAGCTGAAAAATGTTCAAATTCTCTTTTAGAAGCACTGGTTAGTTTAGCTGTCACTTACCACTTACTTACTGGTGTCAACCTTCCAAAGTAGATCCTTTCTTCCTGTAATATACTGAAAATAACACAACACAGTTCATTCAATATTTACCACTAGTGTGTATGTGGATATAAAGTAAATAAAGTTGTTCTGTATATGAGACTGTTTTGAAATTATTCAAAATCTTGGCCGCTTATTTGCCTTACTGCCAATTTGTAAAATAAATGCTCTGTTGTTGTTGTTATTATAATCTACCTTGAAATGACGGACTGACTCGATTATATGTAAAATGATAAATTTATTAACAATAATTAAAGCATTAAAAACCTTTTAAAACATTTCATAAAACATTAAAAACAATTTATCTCGTTACAGAGATTCTTAAAACTCAGGGCTGG
Organism: Magicicada septendecula; assembly: GCA_034769895.1. Taxonomy (NCBI): domain Eukaryota; kingdom Metazoa; phylum Arthropoda; class Insecta; order Hemiptera; family Cicadidae; genus Magicicada; species Magicicada septendecula. Next base: position 263,779,228 of record CM068370.1, on the reverse strand, counting down.
TAACACTGGTTTTTTATATTGTATTTCGCTAACCTGATTTGGTTAGTTTTCTTATTTATAGTTAACAAAAATCGTGAATTCTTTTAATATACAAGATACTTACTACAAAAAATGCTTAAATACGATGATGACGTATTATGGAGAGTGGTTACAAAATTAGAAAAAGTTTAATTATAATATTGGAAAATATCGTATCAGGCACGCCTGCTTTTAAATTTGCAGGTTATGGTATAGTATGTGCAATACGATTAATATTGTTGTATATCGGAATAAAATTCCTTTAATGGTTATAACAATTAAAATATAATGATTAATTTATAATCTCAGTGCAATTAAGAATATTTAGGCTTTCGTAAATTGAAAGCATAGCACTGCATTATCTGTGTACCTTTCAATAACAGGTAGGTTAGAGTGAAAATTCTTCTAAGTGAATTGTTAAAAATATTTAAATTAACTTCATAAAATCTTATTGTTACACATAATATTAGCTAATGACACATTTATTAATCATTAACCTTATTGACAGTTCTCAATTATTATTGATAATCGAATTGTCTTTCGTTATTGGTTTAGTCAAATCAGCATCTATGTGCGAGTACATTAGTATTGGTTAAGTAATAATTTGATTTGCAATTCTTCTTTAAAATTAATAGTATTTTATTTAAAAAATGAAACTGAGAACTTTTGTTCAATAATGTGTTAATTCCTAATCATTATTGAGGTTAGCCACGTATGAATGTACTTGACTAACGTGGTATCAACACAAAAATTATTATTTGATAATTGTTTAAAATTCATTTAAATGTTGTTAATTCTAAATACTCCCCTATTATTTCACTCATCATTGCCGATATTATACACTGGCAATGGCATATCTCACTATTTCGTATCACTGTTTACACTTCACACGTTTAAGGTTATTAATACACATAAGTTAGGTTAGATACAATTGTTTACTAACTGGGGAGCGCGCACATTTTGAAAAAAATACTCTCGTCGAAGAGACGTTCTGTCGGCGTTGACGATCAGTTTCTTAATGTCGCTCTCCCTAGCTACTTCGACTGGCGTCTGCTGAAATCAGCGTTTCTTATTGGCTGAAAAGCGATTAATCTCGTACCCATATGCCACAAGAAATTATTAAATTTTATTTCTCAGCGTTTGGCTTTGGGTTGGAGAGTCTAAAAGTGACGCTATCAATTCTTTTGGAATTGATTGAAAAATTATGATTGTTTATAATTTTGTTAATACATCTCCGATTTGGAAACTAAAGGTATCACGTTATTTCGGATGCTCTGCTCTTTATTTTGAGTCACACAAGCACTAATTCCGTTCATGATTAACTTATTTATCCTTTCGTCGATGCACTTTTAGTGGTTCTTATTTAAATATAAGTTTTTTCCACTTTATAGTATCACATGATATTTATATCACTCACTGATAATGGTTCAAGTCATTATTTATTATCGATTATTCCTTAAATACTAAATATTTACAATATTCCATAATGCATTTTCAAGCGAGTAGGCCTTAAATGTCCATGCATTATTTCTTATTAGTTCTAACATATATATTATTCTAACACAATTCTATTGTGTTTGGGTTGTACATCAAATGATACTACACCTTTTGTGCAGCTTTGTATTTATTAACATAGCTTTGTTTATTTACATTGAATGGTTTTATCCCACCATGTTAGGTGTCCTGTAATATTGACACTCTTATTTTATGAATAGTTCTGTATCAGGGATGTATTTTCATCCATTAATTTGTATTTAGTGTTTGTCTACATCTTATCTTCTTATCTTGGGTATTTAGTATTCCCTGCTGTGCTAATTACTCACAATTTCCTGTTGGACTGTTACTTACATCTAGTTTCATGTGACATGTATTATTGGTTTTCATTATTATTACATAAATTTATGCATTTATTGTTTGGTAATGGTTCTCAAAGAGGTATTGAGTATTCTTGAAAATACTCTTGTACTATTTTCCTCTTTCTGATTAGGTTTGATTGAGTTTTTTATGTAATTCTGTCATTCACTCTGTGGTTTGGTATTTTGGCTATTATTTGTTTATAAAATTTAAAGTACATATTTGTGTTTCTTAGTTCATATTGGGTTTATTCTATTCATTATTTATTCTAGTTTGGTTGTTGCATCATGTAAATACTCTTATCAATGTTTTTCTAATTGTTAGTTATGATTCTTTGTTGCAAATTCTGTTCAGTTGAGGTTATGTGTATTCTACTGAATGACAACAATGTCTATATGCATTAGCTTGGTTTCTTGCATATTTTCTTATATATTTACCATGATTATTATTACTATTATCTAGTATAATGGTTTTCTGTATTTTAATTCTATTATATACTATTTGTCTACATATTATTATCTAATTCTGATTTTTCTTTTATAAAATTGCTAAACTGCTATAATTGTTTTTATTATTTAGACAAAGCTTTTCGTCATTACTGACATCTTCAGGTCTTAAACAACCAAGACCTGGTTGTTTAAGACCTGAAGATGTCAGTAATGACGAAAAGCTTTGTCTAAATAATAAAAACAATTATAGCAGTTTAGCAATTTTATAAAAGAAAAGTAAGGATGGCTGCTAATTCTGATTTGTTATTGACATACATATGGGTGTTTTCATTTGGTTTGGGTTGACTTTTTTTTAAATCTAATTCAGGTTGTCTTATCTCTGATTTACTAATAATTACATTCTGTATTGACTTTACTTTCCACTCTCCTGATATTTAAATGTATATTTTGTAATGATTTTATATTTAATGTCAGTCATGGTAGTTACTGGTAAGCAGTTCCATTTACTTTCATAATTGAGCAATTATTTCTTCACTTAATTTCAGTTTACTTGCAGTCTTTATTATGTTTTACTTTATCATAATTTGGTCTCATAGATAATACACTTATTGTCTGTGTTGTTTTATTTGAGATTGTTTATACAACTGTTATCACTTATTATTTTCACTTTCTATAAACACTACACTTTCATTGTTTGTGTTAGTTTATTTCAGCTAGTGGTATATTAGTATTAATTAATTCACTGTAAGTAGCACACTATTATTGTCTGTGGTTGCTTATTGAATTATCATATTGTCAATACTTTGTTCTTGATCACTTTGTTTTCTTTCAGGTTCTTCCTTGTTGTGGTATTATTCCTCACTTACTTGGTACTCTTCATACTGGTAACATTATTTCCTTATTTGTCATATATTTTCTTCATTTATAATATATTTTCCTCACTTGTTGTGTACTCTTCACACTGGTAATATTATTATATTTGTTTTTTTAATATTTTCCCTCTTCTTATATATTTTTCCCTCACTTATTGGATCTATTGGGTCCTGGTTGTAACGCTGTTTGCTGGTTTGCTGGTTGTTTGGTTCACTTTTCCTCTTGTTATAACATTGATGATTCATTTAATTACAACTTCTTTCTTTGGGTGCTTATTTTCTTTAACATTATTTCTTCCTGGATACACAAGTTTGGCTTTGACATTTTAGTGTTGTCTTTCCTCTTGTTGGTGTGTTTTTCTATATTAGCTTAGATATGAATTCATGGTAGATCTTCATCTGGGTATTTGTGATGATATTTATGTAACGATATTTTTGATGCGTTACAACGTGTACACATATTCTTTTACAAGCCGACTAAAGAGCTTTTATAACATCCGTCGTTGAGGTAATATTAAATTTTACGTTCGTAAATTTCCGAATGCGAAAATGAAATTTTTTGACCTAGCCAAAGCCGGGTTTATTTACGAAGGCGACGGTGATGTTGTGAGATGCTGCATGTGTAAAGTACGAATTATGGATTGGATGGTGGGTGATGATCCCGTAAAAGTCCATAAGGCGTCAATGCCTACATATGATTTCGTTCGCGAGCACTTGTAGAAGTCGACGCACGCAAAAACGGCTCTTTTCAGAGCATGTACATAAACTCATGTACATACATACCCGTTTGGGTAGTCCTAGTAGTACTCTATGTTAGTACTATACTAGTACTAGTAGTACTATATGTATTACTATTGCTAGTACTACTCCTAAATGAGTGTAAACAGTTCAATGTCTGACTGATGGTACCCACGATAAAAAAAAAAATAAAAAAAAAATTCCATAAACATTATACCTATACACTTTAAATATCACGTCAATTTCGAAGCGGTAGCACTTGCATCACGGATCGATGACACGATGGATGTCTATCGATACGACGATGGGAAACATTTCACGTTAACAAAACCGTTACGTAGCGCGATACGCTCCAACTTGTGTTCCATGTATTTTGTGAAGAAAAAACGATTTTGTGGTAACTACTGTACACGTTACAAGTTCGGTGTTGACAGATATCATGGACGTTGTTGGCGTCACATAAAGAAACGTAGCGGTGATCTGCCACCGATCGTGCTGTTGATGATAGTCTCCGATCGTATACACAACAAATCACGACGGCTTCATTTTATCGAAGAGTGTGATCGAAACAACGTAGCGATAGAACTCGTGGTTTACGAAAAGAATATGTTCAAGTGTACCGTACGTCACGCGTGGAATTTTATTTCACGTTTCCGTCCGATTCCTGAACTGTATCACGCCGTTCAACGTGTTCACGGCTTACACGATTCACACGGACGAATGAACTATGCGACTGTGTACACAGACATGCTCGCCTACGGAAGTTCAATCCCTCACGCTTCGTGTTGCATTGTCATTACGGAGCGCACTATTCCGATACGTACACCGATTGAAATATACAGAAGCCCAGTTATGATAGCGCCAAAGTGCGCACTGGATCCTAGCTACAACGTAAGTTTTGACGTGCACTGCCCACCGTCCTCGTTACCGACACTAGCGAGAGGGAAACAGTTCGCGTTGGTGAACAACAAGGCGCAGGGATTGTTATCGGCAGCCTTTCTGCCTACACTCCGCAAGTATTGCGAATAATTTGGTCTGCAGTATTCGCACGAAAAAGGGTACACAGTGAAAGACCTACGTTTATACGAACAGTGGCAGCAGTGCACGGGCGCTATGGCGGACGAGTTTTGGTTGTTGAACTCGTATCTTATACACCTGTATACAGAGTCGAGAAGTAAACGTCCGATCGCTGAACTCAAAGCTAAACACATGTGCGAGAGTCTATCTGAGAACGATAACGTCATAGTCGCGGAAATGCATGAGTACCGCGCCAACGTTATACGTAGCGTCATGTTCAATGACATGAATCCCGTCAAGACAATTGACACGAAACAACACACGCTCACGAGATATTACATCGGTATGAGCCTCGTGCGTAATGGATGTATGAAAATCAGTTTAGCGCACGTTTTAACGTACTTGCGCAATCGCAAGAAGAACGCGTTGTTCTTCCGTTCGGTCGAGATGATATAACTGGATGTGGGGTGGAGACCTCACTACAGTCAAGCGATGGAAGGCGAACGTACCAGAACGGTACCGAGGAGAGTTACGTTCAGCACTGAGACAACGGTTTACTACGTTCCAGCATATTGTGAATCACGGTTCGCACGACATGAGAATGAAACGACAGGTGAAGAACATACAGCAGAGCGTTCGCAAGACTATCGCGACGGAGTTGCACAGACCGGTAAGAAGGAATTTTCCGAGACGTGCGGTCGAGTTAAAGGGACTTCACGACTTGTACCAAGCGGACCTGGTAGAGATGATACCGCACGCGAAGGCGAACAAGGGATTCAAGTACCTTATGACGATCATTAACGCGTTTAGCAAGTACGCGTACGCCGTTCCGTTGAAAACGAAGACGGGTGTAAAGGTCGCACGAGCTCTGGGACCGATTCTTCGTGCTAATGAAATGAAATATCTGCAGACAGACAACGGGAAAGAGTACTATAACAGTAGCGTACAAAAATTGCTGAGCAGATATGGTATCACACTCTATTCCACGTATAGTGAAAAAAAGGCCTCCATTGTGAAACGGTTTAACCGTACGTTGAAAACGCACATGTATCGTGCGTTCAGTGAACAAGGTGATTACCGTTGGTTGGATATGTTACCGAAAATAGTCAGCACGTACAACAACAGCGTGCACAGAACGATTGGAATGAAACCGCGTCAGGTGAACGAATCCAACGAACGTACGGTGCTACAACGGATTCATGAGAACACAGCGAGGAGCATCGATTATAAACGACCGAAGTTCAAAGTAGGCGATCGTGTGCGTATAAGCAAACACAAAATGGCATTCGCCAAAGGATACACACCAAATTGGACAAACGAGATATTCCTCGTTCATGCGGTGCGTACCGGCAGCGTACCCGTCACTTATTCGCTAAAGGATCATACAGGAGAAGTGTTGAAAGGCGGTTTTTATGAACACGAAATCAGTAAATCGAACGTTGGTGACGTTTACTTGGTAGAAAAGACCGTACAACGTAAAGGCGATCGTGTGAAAGTCAGGTGGTTAGGATTCGATGGTAAACACGATTCGTGGATACACAAGAAGAACTTACTATAACAACGATTGGACTCGTGGAAATAGAACCAGAATGCATCGATGCGTTACGATGACAACATGCACGTTGTGTACAGTGTAAAAGACATTGTGTCGCATCCCGGTTACGATGAGTACATCGTGAACACGACTGCAAACGACGTTGAACGCGTGCGCAGGATCTTGACAGTGCACGAGTACTGGCAACGGGTTATCAATCGTGTGAAGTGATTCCGTCTCAACGAAATAGTACCAAATTCGATTCGATCACTACAAAGAATGTGTTTGATCGGATCCGAACTGTGAAACGGGTCCAGACACTTGTGTATGCAGTTACGTATCTACCGACTGCTGCGATATAGTGCGACTATTAAATTGACTGTGCACGAACGACAACATGAAAATATTGCAACAAGCGCACAGACTAAAAATAAAGGACGTGGACTATTCGAAATTGTGCGGCGATGGTGGCGGAGTTCGTTGTGTCAGAAAAAAACGTAAACACGGGCGTCTTCTGCCTGATACCGTTCGTTCGATCATCTGCGGACCTTCCACGTTTGAAAAGACTAACGTCATGTTCAACCTGTTGTTCGATGTAGACGGATTGAGATTCGCGAACTTATACGTATTTTCTAAATCACTATTTCAACCCAAATATCAGATGCTGGACACCCTGATGACACAACTTTACAACGAAGGAATTGGTTATCACGCCTTCAACGATAACGAAGAGGTACCACCTCCCGACGAGGTCGATCCTGATTCTATTATGGTGTTCGACGACGTGTCTTGTGAAAGACAACACAATATACGCAAGTATTTCTCTATGGGACGACACAGTGGTGTGGACGCGTTTTACCTTTGTCAGACGTACAGTCAAGTGCCAAAACAGTTGGTTCGTGACAATGCCAATCTGATAGTATTGTTCAAACAGGACGATCGCAACTTGAAGCATGTGTACAACGATCACGTCAACACGGACATGAAATATGACACGTTTAAGAACATGTGCGCTGAAGCGTGGAAAGATCGTTACAGCTTTCTCGTTGTGGACAAGGATTCTTCTATCGACACCGGCAGGTACAGAGTCGGTTTTGACCGTTTCATAGTAGTCGCACCTAACGATTAAACAAAAAAAAGTCGTCAAACGTCCAGCTAAATACACATGTCCTGCTGTCAACGACTTTAGTTGTCGTACTGCCGTTTATCGAGATGGACGACAAGAAAAAACGACTAGCACGTGATATTGACACGATCAGTAATGACATACGGAAGAAATACCGTGCGTTAAAAAATGGGACTCGTGAAGAAGAAGCAACGTTATCCAAAAGTTACAAACCGATTCTGGAACCGTTACAAAATATTTCGCAAGTGTTGCTTGAAAAAAAAACGTAAAACAACAAATGAAAAGCCGATAAGAGTGAAACAGATGAAACGTGAAGAGGAAGAGGAAGAGGATCCGATGGACGCAATTAGTAAGATCGATGTAGGAACACCACTTCGTTCCCGAACGAAACCACGATACCTGAAAACGCCCGTGATAGCCGAAACATTGGGCGATGACGATGAGGACGATCCTAGTTTCAACATTGAAAAAATGTTAGACACACCGGAAGGAAGACGTGAAGCGCGTAGATATTTTCAGGACAAATAGGACAGTGAATCGTTAGCGAACAAGTACATGCGTATGTTCGTTTCGTCCGAACGCGATCATCTGATGGACTATACGTACGGTGTAAGACACGAAAACGGAAAATGGATGATCGGTGATTCACCGTTCGAAATAGAAACGGACGATACGATTCTTATCAACGGTAAACGATACAAAGGTACACCAGGACTCTTACGAACTCGTGTTCATGAAGCATCCTAAAGAAAATATCTTCAACGATTCAGATCTGAAAGCGTACAAAGATATACTGCGTTACAGCAACGCGCACAAGCAGTATTATTTAGCGAACGCACAGGTGAACGCGAACAGAGGTGTAAAGTATAAACGAATAATATCACAACTGTTTCCACCGAAGCGTACAGGACAGGGGCATAATAATATCGATACATCGTATATGACGCTGACGAGAAAAAAAGACAAAATCGATTACGTGCACTGGGACGATCCGAACGAACTGGTGGACAGATTGCGACTGTTAGTGGCGTCACAGCGTGTCGGAAACAGCGGGCACACGAACGAAATCGTCTCCATAGTGGAAGAACTACGTGAAGCCGACATAATCGTATAACAAGAGCGGTATATATCATCATCTGTCATTAGCAGAAACAGCATCGTCGTGATGGAATCGATCTTAAAGGACTCGTTAATACCGCGTAAGCACATTAATGTTAACGAAGTGGTCACTGGCAAACTGTATCCCTTGCATTATTTTGTTATCAAAGTGTCCGTTAAAAATAAATACAGAACGGATGCGTTTGCCTTCATAGTCGACGTCGAATCAGAGACGATGTACGTGCTGACCTTGACGCGGAAAGAATACAACGAAGAGCTGATCATAGAAAGACGTCAAGAGTTACACACAGAACGAGGTTCGGTGTACTACTACACTCTGCGCGACGGTCTGTACGTTGTAATAAAGAAGAAACGATTCACAACACTGTTAGGATTCACAAGGGTCGAAAGTAGTCGATGTGCTCCCTATTCGATTCTGAGAGCCGATAAAGTATAAATAATACCATCGTACACGCGCCGGGGACATTCCACGTTTGGTTGTGACAACATGGATATCGCGCTAGTGTTTATTATCGTGTGCACAAGTGTCGTCGTCGCATCGTCCGTTAACGCTAACGATGTAGATTTCGCTATAGATTACTTGGTGCGATACGGATACGTGCCCGACGATAGTTTACGACTCACGGACAACACCACCATCGATGTGGATGCCTATCTTCGCACGTTTCAAGTGAATTACAATTTAACCGTAAATGGAGAATTGAACAACGAAACGATGAATCTGATGCGTGCGCGGAAATGCGGTAACGAAGATTTCGTGTCGTACACCTTACGAACACCGTGGACCAAGAGACGTCTGTCGTGGCGGTTCTTTCACGGTACCGCCAGTGCTATAGAAGCCTCGCGACAAGCGTTCGTTGTATGGCGGAAACATTCGAATCTGGAATTCGAATATCGACCCAACGAAATAAACGCAGACATGGTCATCGCTACGAAATATTTTAAACACAGGTGTCTGACATCCAGGTACGCGATCTGCGGGTACGATTTGGACGGACGAGGAGGTATACTCGCTCACGCTTACTATCCGCCCGATTTACCGTATAACACTACCGAAATACACGTGGACTACTACGAAACGTGGAATTATACGAACGCAAACGAAATACCGCACGATCAGACCAGTTTTCTTCAGGTGCTAACGCATGAAATCGGACACGCGTTAGGACTGTCTCATTCCCTCGAGAGGGATTCGATCATGTACCCATTCTACGTACCACGCACGGACGGTCCGTTCAACCTGAGAGACGACGATATAAGAGGCATTCAACGCTTGTATGGGAAGCCGCCGCCGCCCGCTACGACAACGATGACGTCAGCGGCGACGACGCCGACAACGAACGAGACCGTGCGGACGACGACATAATAATCAACAGACATCTGTATATTGTGCACGATAACTTTTTTGTGGACATTGGATCTCGAGTCGAAGCGATCGGGTGGGAGTCCGCTTCTGTTGATGGATTGGTTGACGTTCTTACCGCTGACGTTCACCAACGTTTCGGCGATGTACCAGAGACCGCAGACTGAAGAAGTGGTGGTTTTTATAGACAACTATGTATACATGTTTGATATACACAGTCTGCAGCCAGTGAACGGGTATCCGCGTTCGATCACAACGCTCGGTGTTCGCACGATAACGAAAATAAACGCTGCGATACACACGTACAAGGGTCGAACTCTTCTGTTGTACAACGATATGTATTACGGCGAGATAGACGAGTGCACATTCACGATCAAGAAACACGGATACGTTAAAGATCGTTTTGTTGGCTTACCAGAAGCCGTCGATAGCGCGTTCCGATACATCGACGGAAAGATTTATTTCTTCAAAGACGCACACGTATACGTGTACGATGAATTTCTATATACGATCATAAAAGGAAAACATAGCGACGGACTCTCCATTGTCGGAATAAAATGCATAGACAGTACGATCGTATCAAAAATAATCGATTTATTACGTGAATACGTATAAATGCTGTGCACAACGGTCGAGACGCATCATTCACGAGATGAGTGTTGACAAGTTCGGCAGACACCAGAGCGCTGTCAGAGCGCGAAGGGAGACGCGACGCAGTCTGCGAGAGGTTATTGATATCACGATGACCGAGGACGGGCACTTCGACGTAGCGGGGAAAAAATACATAACTTGGGCAAACCGCATGACGGTAACGATGCCGTTCCACTGCGCTTCGTGCGTAACCACTGTCTGTTAGCTGACGATCCGCCGACGACGCAAGGAATAGACGTGAAAGGTCGTAAGCTCGTCAACGTCGCCGCTCCCGTCCATCTCGGGGACGCCGTCAACAAGGAGTACGTAGACTACTCTTGCTTACGTTTCACACATTTGGCACCAATCAAGAAGAACGGGGCTGTCGTCGACGCGCGGGACCATCGCATACAGTCTCTGAGGGAACCGATTCGCACGAGAGACGCTGCGACCAAAATATACGTGGACTCGAAGATCATACCGAAGGATACGAACTCTAACCTAATGGTCGGCAACGTGCGGATAACGCAGTTAGCTCCGCCCATAAACAACAAGGACGCGGTGAACTTGGAATTTTTTTCTAAACGTCGGCGACGGTGGCGCACGGGCTACGGGCGCAGTGAACGCACGTCAATTAGAGGACGCGAAGCGGTACGCGTAGAGCGAAACGTACAAACTCGCAAAAGTGTTCCAACACCGTTGGGAGAAAGTGGTATCGTATATCTATAAATTGCATACGCGCGCAGCGCGTACTTCACTTGGTGCCGAAGAGGCAGACTTACTACTTACGAACAAGGCGGAGACGAACGTGTTGATTAGTGATCTGGACAAATCCAACGACGAGCAAGATTGGAGATCTCGTTATCGAGAGCAGCCGAAACAGTAGTCATGTATGAACTACGTAGCCGTGTTGATAAAAAAAAAGGGGGCGTGGTCTTATCGGAAAAATAGTTAAAAGCGCGGTACCATTCGTCGCGAAGTCAGTACCTACACTGATCAATCGAGCGGTGGACGTATTACCGGTGGAACTACATCTGCCCGGCTACAGGTTCTGCGGATCCGGAACGAAACTAGAGGAGAGATTGGCTCGTGGTGATCGAGGAATCAACGAGTTGGACGAAGCCTGTCGCGAACACGATATCGCTTACAGCAAGTACAAGGACAACGAACGACGAGGTGTGTGTGTGTGCTAGCCGGCAAAGCGTGGGAACCAGTGAAAGCTTTGAATTCAGGCATCAGTGAAAGAGCGTACGCGGCAGCCGTAGCAGCAGCGATGAAGGCGAAATCTGCGTTAGGCAGCGGGCTATGCTGCGGTGGTGGTGGTGGTGTGCGTAAACGTCGACGTCGCACCAGACGACGCAAGCCGGTTCGACGCACGATAATCAGGAAGAGGAGGAGGACGACGACGGCGACAACGGGGACAGGACGTCAACGAAGACGGACCGGTGGTAAAAAGGCTTCAGGACACTACCTTCGGCAGTACCGAAAAAAATAATCAAATTACCCGTGCGTCCGTTGTCCGATCGTGATCTTTATGAGTACACGAAACGATTGCGTATACCTTATTTCAGAGGTGTGTACATGCGGGACGCACTTCCTAGTACATCACCGTGGGAGAACGAAAGCGCGATCGTGAATCTGGACGACGCTAGCGGACCGGGCACGCACTGGGTATGCTACAAGAAGCGAAGCGACAGAGTCTGGTACTTTGATGGATTCGGCAATCTGTGTCCTCCTGTCGAGCTAATACGGTACTTTGGATCGAACGTGACCGACGTTCATTACAATTACACGCGGAAACAGCCGTTGGACACAGTCATCTGCGGACATTTATGTTTAGAGTTTTTGACATCGAACGATCAGTAAACGACAAGATGTCTTCGCTTACGGTCACCGTCACGGGAACGGATCCGAGAGCACTGGTTTGTGACTTTTTTCCACCGCTTGAACTGACGGACGGTGAATGGTATGCGGGACTGCTGGACTTTACCACGTACAACTCTATACCGAACGTGGAAAGCGGAAGAAACAACGTCTTTCCCGTACTAAAGGGAGCACGTAAAACGTTAGACCCTGTCAATATACCGACCGGTGTGTACGAAATCAGTGATATTGAAACGTACCAGAAGAAAGAACTAGCAGACCCGAAATTTTCTCTACGACCCAACAACAACACATTGAAATGTGAAATTTATTGTTCATACGATATCGATTTCGTATGTACGGAACACACGATCGGTACCATGTTGGGTGTTTCCAAGAGCCGCAAGTTAGTAGCGTATAAATTACACACGTCGGACGCGCCTGTAAACATTAACAAAGTGAACGTTTTGGACATAAGGTGTAACGCTGTACAAGGTTCGTACAAGGCGGGACGAAACGAGCATATATTGCACTCGTTCTATCCAACGGTTGAACCAGTATTCAAGATAGTCGAAACGCCTAGAAACGTCATTTATTTTCCGCTTAACGTACTACTCTTGCGTAACGTTATAGTGTCCGTATACGAACAGGATGGTGAGATCGTGAATTTTCAAGGGGAAGTCATCACCGTGCGTATACATTTGAAACGTGTGTAGTAATCATGGGAATTTATTTCACCGATACCCCCGTGATGAAGAGTGGCGGCGACAGCTCGCACCACAAGATAAAAGAGGACAACACTTTTGGAAAAGGTGTCAATAGACGTTCGTCGTTGGCACGGTTAACAGCAACTAACCGACGCTACCTGATTTCACTAGGATTCAAACTCAAGAAAAACAAGTAACATGACGGACAGCGGTATCGTCTTATCGGTTGAACGTCGACTATTCTTTGAAGACAACATCACACATTACGAATATCATCCTCGTGCACCGTACGCGTCGGCGTCACGATACGGAAATAACGATGAGATACGCATACCTATCCTGCAACAGGAAGTCTTCACTTTACCGATGGAAAGTTTCTTGTACGTTGAAGGCAAGTTGAGCAAAAAGACCGCCAGCACCGGTACTGTGAACGTGAAAATGTTCAACAATGCGATCGCGTTTTTCTTCGAAGAAATCCGTTACGAACTGGCTGGCGTGGAAGTGGATCGTACCAAGAGCGTCGGCATCACATCCACTATTAAAGCCGTGCTATCTGCCAGCAAGCAGGACATTGTTTCGATGCAAAACGCCGGTTGGGTTGCTCCTACAGCTAACGAGCTAACACCGTCCGGTAAAAACGATGAATTCAACTTTTGCATACCGTTGAGGATGCTGATGGGATTCGCTGAGGATTTCACGCACGTTATTTTAAACATGAAACAGGAACTGATACTGTTGCGCACTTCCACCGACGTTAACGCTCTGTTCTCGCCCACGGATACGCCCGCTAACGCTGATATAGGACTGACCAAAATCTCTTGGATGATTCCGTTCGTGTACGTGAACAACGAAGTACGGATACGATTGTTGGATATCATACGCAAGGACCTACCACTATTCTTACCCTTTCGTAGTTGGGAACTGCACGAGTACCCGGCTTTACCAACGACCGACAGACAAACTTGGACGCTGAAAACAACTACACAACTGGAGAAACCGCGGTACATTATACTCACCTTCCAGACTGCCAGAAAGAACAATCTGAAAAAACACGCAGACGAATTCGATCACTGCAATGTGACAAAAGCGAGACTATTTCTGAACGACAAATACTACCCGTACGATAACCTGAACCTGGATATCGATAACGGACGTTACGCATTGCTGTACGACATGTATACACGATTTCAAAAATCGTACTACCACAGAAGTCAACCCAACGTACTTCTAACACCTACTGAGTTCATAGCAAAAGCACCGTTATTCGTCTTCGATTGTAGCAGACAGGATGAGTCGCTCAAGTCTTCACCACTCGACGTCAGATTGGAATTCGAGTCATCGACCAATTTCCCCGCTCAGACCGTGGCCTACTGCTTGATACTGCATGATTCGCTCAACGTGTAGACTCCGTTACCCAACACGGTGCGCAAACACAATTAAACGCTTACTATATATTATTGTTTTTTTTGCTGTAAATAGAATGTTGCTTTTTAGAATGTAATGTGTGCATTACATGTATGTGATTTTTTTTTTATTAAAAAAAGTAATCAAATTTCATGTATTTTTATTTTGCTGTAAATAGCATGTAATGTGCAAATTACATGTACGTAATTTTTTTTATTAAAAAAAATGTAATAATTTTTCAGGTATTTTATTTTTGTGGAGGGGGAAACGATTATCCTCTCGTCCCTATACTTCGTTCAGTGTTTCATCGACACTACTCACGAGAGGACGCACAAGATGCTTTCAAACGATCACGAGGATGACGATATATATCCCAACAACAACCGCTATTTCAAACAATGCGGTAAAGCGACGACAACAACGATCAAGTCCTTATCACCAGACGATAAAGAAGTGGAGGTCATCTTAATTCAAAAAATCACATCTCCGTACCCGCGTTACAGAAGCTTGAAAAACCGTTTAAAGAGTTTTAAAGAATGGCCTGTATCGTTAACGATAACGCCTAAAGAATTATCAGAAGCGGGTTTCTTTTACACCGGATGCAACGATAGAGTGATTTGTTTTTCTGTGGAGGCGGATTAAACAAATGGGAACGTGGAGAATATGCTTGGATGGAACACGCACATCATTTCCCCGCGTGGTCTTACGTAATGTTAATGAAAGATAAAAATTTTATCATCAAGGCACTGGGTATCGTTACCGAACCGCAAGCATCAACAGCAGCAGCGACAGCAGAGAACGAACAACGCACCGACACGATCAAGGAGAATTTAAAAAACGTAGAAGGAGGCTCGAATCGTGATACAATGTGCAAAGTCTGTTACGCACAAAACGTGGAAGTTGTACTTATTCCCTGTCGACATTTTATCACATGTGTGAATTGCGCCATAATCCTATATACTTGTCCCTTATGTAGAACCGCATACATGAGAGCGTATTTCTAGTTTGTTTTCACGTTTTAATTTTATCGCATATTGAACACAAGGTTTGAAAATATATGCTGCTGAGACAAAAGTGTTTATTCCAACCTTCGCTAATCTCGCATACCTCAGTGTTTGAACAGCACGCGTTGAAGACGGACGCATGGAGCTTTTATCTCCGTACGAGTACATACGCTGCAGTGACTTAAAGCATACAGTACTGTACCCTATAGAAATTTTTGTGTACGACATTTTGACATGGAAATTTGTTGCACTGATCCGTGACGAAAATATAAGGTACAAAATAAACGTTCCGCAAAAATTCTTTACTAGCGTTTCACAACATACAACGTGTCTGTTCCGTAAGACGGACGGATCTGCAGCGTTCCTAGTAACACCAAACACGTTGTTTATAACGAAAAAAGGATGTGCGAGGATAAGCTAGCAGTCATACTTGACTTTCACTGTTTCATCGACAACGATGGAAATGAACTCGTTAAGGAACTAGCCGTTATGGATGCACCGCATTTGCCAGCAAGCATTGGATATTTACACCTCCAGCAGACACGATTGTTTCGAATCACAAACACGTGAGGACAAACAGATGGTTGTCGCACCATTATCATGGACTAGCGTGGACGGACGGGGACACATCGTACGAACATCTTGTGCCAATATTAGAAAAGTAAACATTTCCTTTTAACTTCGTGTTCGTAAAAGGATTGCAAAAAAAAGATTTCTACAGAAGCGTATCGTGCATTTTAATATTATAAATTTAGAAGATTTCGGTTGTCCCAAACTCCATCAATTACAATCAATACATGGAACAGCCTGTCTCGCGCACCACTTATTTCCGGAAGTATGTACAAATACTAGAGTACACGCTTTATGCGAGTGGGTTGTATCAGATTTTAGAGTAATCAATATGTTTTTGATAAATTACTAATTGAAAACATTATTGTTTAGCGCTTACGTAAAAAATAACAACCGTCGCCTTTCAGTCGATTACATCACCCTGTCTAGGCATATAAAAAAAAATTAGCGTCGGCGACATGTTCGAACACGCATGAGTGCTGTTAATCATCCTGTCTAGTCGTATAAAAATAACCGACTCGTCTCCTCCTCCCCACCTACCCATCGAATATAGCGTAAGAAATCAGGCTGTATCCTGTTCACACGATTAAAAATAAGCGCTCACTATGCGTTGTGTGGTTCCCCCTCTCCGGTTTCCACCTCCACAACTACCTCCCTATTTATTCCGCTGTGCACGAGCGTTATTCGTTCAGTCCTTGAGAGACGCGCAAGAAAATATAAATTCTTTATTTTAAAATGGCATCATTCACTGCAAAGTTTGCAACCATTAGCGGGATTGAGTATAAAAAAATTAAGGAATTGATAATCGGTGTTAAATATCCAATAGAAAAATTGCAGAACATAGACGTGAAGTACTGGAAAGCCGTACTCGTCACTCTCCAAGATTACAGAGACCCTAAACTAAAATATCGTGTATATCTACCTAAGAGGTACGCGGGCGTTTTCGAAGATGAGGAATTACAAAATTTAGTACCATGTTCACTGCAACTGATTTATCGTGGAGAAAAGGATAGAGCTTACATAGTAGACATTGTAGAGTAGGACCGAATGGACATCTTCATTTATCATGTATAATTTTTATTGTGCATACACATAATTGTCATTAGCTGCGCGTACGATTATATATATATATATATATATATATATATATAAACATGTATATACTTAGTTGTATTTCATTTAATTTCTTTTAATTATACATAATATATTTTAACTTATAATATAATGTGCTTACACATATTTAATTTAATTTAATTGTATTCAATTGTCAATGTACTTATGTCTAGATAATAAAACAAGGCTTACGTGGTGTACATTTTAGAGTAAGCCCGGATAGACATCTTCAAAATTAACAAATATATTTGTACATAATTGTCATTGCACACGTTTACAAATGGTATTTAAAATATAATGTGCTTACACTTATTTAAATTTGATTTAATTCTACACAATTGTGAATGCGTTTACGTAATGTATTTTTAAATTATAATCTAATGTGCTTACACATAATATAATTGTATACAATTGCAATTGTATTTTGTAATTCTCACTACTGTGTGTGTGTGTGTTTACATTTTTCATTTATTGTACTTATTTGGCATGTCATATTGCACTTGTTTATTGTAACTTTTAATTAGTTTTACTTAGTTGTAGTTCATACACAGTTGTCATATTGCGCATGTTTACATATTAAGTATTTTGTAATTGTCACTACTGTGTGCGTTTACATATTTATCATAGTGCACTTGTTTATTTTAACTTGTAATTAGTTTTATTTAGATGTATATAGTACACAATTGTCATATTGCGCATGTTTCCATATTATGTATTTTGTAATTGTCACTGCTGTGCGCCTTTACATAATATGTATTTTAAATTGTAATATATTTTGATTACATGTATTTTAATTGTTTTTAATTAAACAGTATTGCTTCATCATTTTTATTGTATTTTAATTTCAAAAGTCCTTCAAAGATTAACATTAATCATCACTCAATATACAAGCTAGAACGAGTGTTGCATAATGTGCATTCAGTTGCATATTGTGCATTCATGTGTTATTACATACAACTAATTTAAACATCAATTTTATTAAACAATAATTGCTTGATTATATTATACTTTAGAAATTATAAAATATTTAAAACTGAAACTCACCCTGTACGAGTTCTAGATGAGTCTCGGTGAATGTGAGTCTCGACGAACGATGTGATGTTGAGAGCAATTCGTACAGCTTATATAAAATATCTCAAGGATGAACGCGAAAGGAAACGGTAAAAACTAATGCATATCCAACGACAAAAAAACCTTAGAGCTGCTACACACAAAGTCAAGGACGACCACTTAGCTTGGCTAGCGTTCTGTTTCACACACTATTTTATGTACGTCCATCATTTCGTTCACACACACAAACACACACACACACACACACACACACACACACACACCGATAACATATGCTCAGACAGTCGGAGTCAATTAATAATATTACATCAACGACTCGCGTTTATCAAATTATGTATGAATAATAAAGGCTCCGCTCTCACTACGTTTACACGCTGCGATAACAGATGTTTAGACGGATTGAATTACATCATCAGCAGCATGTGTACATATGCTCAGACAGTTGCAGTCAATTATTATTATTACATAATCAACGGGTCGCGTTCTGTTATTAAACAAATTGATGTACGACTAATAAAGCCTCCGCTCTCACTACATTCACACGCTGCGATAACAGATGGTCAGACAGAGGGATTGAATTACATCATCAGCAACTTGTGTTCTGTTAGTAAACAAATTTATGTACGACTAATAAAGCCCCCTCGCCCTCACCATGTTCACACGCAACGACAACAGATGGACAGACAACATCATGATGTAAGAAGTTATAAATAACTGCACGTGTAAAGGTCTCAGCGTTAGTCATTTACAACATCTGCCACTTTTTGTCTGTAATTTATATTAACTCACAGATAATTGCATACGCACCAGCGATAACAGATGGTCAGCCAGTATTCTGATGTAAGCGGATAAAAATAATACCACGTGTGAAGGTCTCAGCAGGAGTCGATTACATCATTTGTGACTATCAGTTATTCGCAGATATTACATACTCACAAAGATTAATAGAAACAATAATTATTTTCCATGAGTGTTGTTTCATTTAATTAAGATAATTGACGTTCAATTATGCAGTGCATATCATATGTGTTTCTTACAACAATAAACGTACACAACACTACACGTTTTTACGTTCATGCGGTATAACTTACTATAGTAATACTTATCTTCTATGCACAAATGCGTGATATTCAATTTTTACAAGTGAATTGATTTTCAATTTTGCACCGAAGGACCGAGTCAACGAGAGTTTCACACTGATGATGTGCACATTTTTTATTTTTACAATATATACTTACCACAAAGGCACACACATTCAAATTTACAGTTCACGAGTTGGCAACAATGCAATTCACCTCACTAAGTCTCTTCACATCGAAGATATCCGGACGGCGGCGGCGGTGTACATATCTAAACCCATACACTATAACACATGCACTAGTTGACAACGTAGCCGACGCTAAACCAGCACACATGCACAGGTTGGCAACGTCGACGCTTTTCCAACATGGCCACCCTTCCGGAAAACACCGTATATATTCAAACCCATACACTATAACACACGCACGAGTCGGCAACGTGGCCGACCCTTAACCAGCACACTCCTACACAAACTGACAACCTCGCACTTTTCCAACATGGCCGACGACCCCACAACTCCAGGCGGCGATCAAGCCACTACCAGGCCGAGGCCAGGCCGCCGCCGGACGGCGAACAGCGAACGGCGAACAAACCGCGGCCACGCCTCCACCTATCCACGCACAGATAACCCCCCGCCGACCCACCGCAAAATGGCCGACCTACGAATCACAACTTCGGTACGCCCACCACGGTCACGTGGGACACACCACTACCCCAATCTATCCCTACTCTGGCGAGGACGACACACAGCACCGAAAGTCTACCCCCACCACCGCTATTTTTTAATTTTGCGCCAAAAGTGGGGGGATGACGTCACTTCCGCGTTAGAACTCTAATAACCTACCTACTGCCGTGGATTGGAAACCAGTTTCTGCAGCTGTCGTTCGTTAGAGACTAGTTGGAAGTCTATTAGTTTCCTCACGTTCTCCAGCGATTTGCCATAGACGGCGTTGACCATCAGTTTGAAAAAATCCTTTTCAAAACTGTTTGTGGCTGCCGCTCTCTTTTGCGTGTTGAAATCGATAAACGGTTTCACCCACGCTCTCTGTTTAAAACTCAACACCCTATGGATCGCTTTCAATTCTAGACCAAGATTCAGATACAACTTTAAATTTCGAAAATGAAGAACGTATTTTTGCTTGTCGTCCGAAGTCGTCAGCAACTTGGGAACGGACGACAAAGGCGTTTCTGATTCGTTATACCTTTTCGTATAGTGTAGTCGTGTGTGGAGTCGTCGAGAGTACGGTGAAAGTATGTCAGGATTGACGCAGGAACGCACGGGTGCTAGTGGATAATCGGAGTGGTCATGAAGTTCAGATGGATAGTGTAGGTCGACCTCAAGTATGTAGCCCATGTCACTGTCATCACTCAGAGTACGCACGTCCAGTGAGTCGATCTCGTTACGATCGAGCCATCTGAAGTCGGCGTAAGGGAGCGGTTGTGACATGGCCGCACCGTAAATGTTGTTGCAGTCAATGCACAGTATGAAAGAGGTCGGCTTTGAAGCATCGTACTGATCGGCGATTAGCGGGTTGTTGGCCTTTGCATGGAGGTTGGGTACCATGCTAACGCCACCGCGAACGGACGATTCGATAAAGAGATGCTGATCTATATCCGTCAACAGCTCCAGTCGCACACCGGTCATCTTTAACATCGCGTGCCAAGCGACGCCGGGAAGCGAGTAAAGATGAGCCGGGTCGATCTGGTAGTACCGCATGGCCATCTCACGGAACGCCTCGAAGAATTCGGCCAGCAGCAGCACATCTGTTTTCAGATACAGATCGTGATATTCACCCAGCGTACGGATTCCGAAAGTCCGCCACACGTCCTGCGCGTGAGCGTAATCTTCGTCCGACACGGACGATTCACTCAGCCTGTTGAAAATGTGTTCGCGTGCGGGCAGACGTGTTTCGTCGAACTTCTCGCTACCCGTCATGTAATTGTAAGGGTACACGCCCTTACGTAAGGGTAGCTCGAAGTGTTCTTCGAAACATTGCTTCGTTAAAGCGAAATCTGCACCGCTCGCGCGCAAGTTTCCAACAAGCGTGTCCAAGGACGTGTTCAAAAATTGAAGCGTGTCTACGAAACGCAGGGCACCCGACGAGTCTGATGCGAAGTGTTCACTAGTGGTAGCGATACAAGCGAGATTGTCCTATTTACCCAATCCTTGTATCAAGTGATGCGCGACGTAACCTCGTAAGTTATGAAAAAGACAGGTATGTGTCGGGGAGTCTTGAACTTGCGGTTACAGATGTTGTGCGCTGCGCCCAGGTATCGTCCGGTCAGATGACAATGGTTGCGCACCTTGTCGTCGTCAGTCAGAGGTTTTTTAACAGAGATGGTATACGACGGCATTCGCGAAAGATAACACGTCACGCTCACTCATAGTCATGGGCACGATGGAACGTATGATTCTGAACAGTTCACGCTCTTCGGCGACCAGTCTATCGAGAAAGGTCTCTACCACGTTCTCTCCGTGATAAACGACCTGGGGTTTGAAAATATTACGCTCCTGGTCGACTATGAGGTAGGAGAAACCTTAAGGAAGGTGTAACGACTCCGTTGTGGTAGACGATGTGTGCGGAAGATCGTCGCAGCGATGGCAAGGGACGATAAAAGATTCAAAGTCTGCGTATATCGCAAAAGGGACCTTATGGCAGTAGTTGTAATTTTTGAAACACATTACTTTCTCCTCCTCCTTCACGGGTAAACGAGTTCTCTGTTCGCCGTACGGTGAACAGTGGGGGACGTGTTCGGTAAGGAGTCGTTCTTCGTAGAACCTGTGCAGACATTAATCGCAATAGAAAGAAAGCCCGTCGTGTTTGGTTAGTGAACACAATAAGCGACTCGTATTTTTTACTAAACAGTAATGTTTTCGGTCGTTAGTGGTAACAAGTAATAGATTAACGTGGTGTCATCTGCCACTGGAAGGAGTTATTCTTAACGGGTAAATTTCATTGTCTTCGTATCCGAAAACATTTGTAGAAACGTCAGAATTTTTTCGTTCGAATTTCACAGTGTCGCATAGTCGGGTGGGATAAGTTATACCGGAAGTGATGATACTGTGGAAATGTGATTTGTATTTGGATACACGTTCGCTGTCTCTGTGTTGAGGAAACAGAGTGGCCAATACTGACCATACGAAACACAGTTGATCGCCCGTATTGTTCACGTTGATGATGGATTTAGTACAAGACAATTCGGGGGTGTACGAATGAAACTGGAGGCGGCCAGCGGTTGGTACCGTGAGAGAACGAGTTCCAAAGAGACGATATGGTCCAACGCCCAACCGCTACCCTCGCGCGTGAATTTATAAATTGATTCAATGATTTTTTTTTGTACGAAGCTTCTAAACGATCGGGCAATACGTCTCGGCCACCGATCAGCGTCGTATGACATCGTCCGTGAAAATAGGCTTCGGTCGTCACTTCTTTGTACTCGTCTGTGTCAACGTTTACTATGTACATGACAAATCTCGCTTTAACCGTTATATGCCACTTTATACTAAGCAATCGTGTCAGTTCGTTAAGAATGTCCGTACGTAACGTATCGTGCATTTCATCGAAAAAGGTTATGACATCGTTGACACATCCTTCGTCCTCCGTAACAGGCGTGTAAACGTACGATACCAACGCGCCACGCAACGAATGTTTACGAGCAACAGCAAACGACTGCATTCTTGGCACTATTAATCACAACAACACAAAAAAAACTTGAAACGATAAAAGCAAAACAATTACTTGCTCGCTTGAGGAACAATGTAAGACTGATACGAAGTTAGAAAATAATCAGGACTTTATATGCACCACTAGAAAGTTAGTCTGCACGAGACTCGAAAGTTAACTACAAAGTGAACGTCGACAGCGATACCCGCTCCCCTTACAATTCAGGCTGCGCGCGCAGCTTATAAAAGCTCCCACTACCATGGTTTATTTTATAACGCTCCTACTACCTATAGTAGCAATATATAGATATATTATAGATAATAGCAACATATAGATAGCAATCCCCCACTACCGACTGCACGCGCAGCTCTCCCCCTCCGTCAGTGATTACCTTTCCCACTACCGGTAGCGCACACAGCTATCCTCGTCGAGGTGGAATGTACCGAGAAAACGAGTATTCTTGCTTCAGATATGGACGCATACGCATATTCTTTTACTAAACGTTTGAACAGCTATTACAACATTCAACGCCGTGGGCATATTAAATTTTACGTTCCTATATATCCGCATGGGAACGTGAAACTGTACGATCTGGCCAAAGCCAGGTTCTTTTACGAAGGCGACGGCGATGTTGTAAGATGTTGCGTATGCAAAATAAGAATTATGGATTGGGAAACGGGCGAAAATCCCGCCCAAGTCCATAAGGCGTCAATGTCCACATGTAATTGGAAGTCGACGCACACAAAAACGGCTCTTTTCAGAGCCGGCATAAACTCACCTACAAACCCGTTTGGGTAGTACTAGAAGTACTATGTGTTAGTACTAATACTACTACTAAACGACAGTAGCCAGTCCAAAGTCTGAGTGATGGTGGCCATGATTAAAAAAATAAAAAATCCACAACAATATGCGTATACACTTTAAATATCGTGTCGATGTCGAAGCACGTACACTTGCCTCGCAGATCACTGATACGATGGACGTCTATCGATAAAACGATGGGAAACCTTTCGTGATAACAAAACTGTCGCAAAGCGCGATACGATCCAACTTGTGTTCCATGTATTTTGTGAAGAAAAAACGATTTTGTGCAACTACTCTACACGTTACAAGTTCGGTGTTGACAGATATCACGGACGTTGTTGCCATCACATAAAAAAACGTAGCGGTGATCTGCCACCGATCATGCTGTTGATGATAGTCTCCGATCGTATACACAACAAATCATGTTGGCTTGAATTTATCGAAGATTGTGAACGAAACAACGTACCGATAGAACTCTTGGTTTACGAAAAAGTATGTTCAAGTGTACCGTACGTCACGGATGGAATTCTTTCACGTTTCCGCCCGATTCCCGAACTGTATCGTGCCGTTCAACGTGTGCACGGTTTACACGATTCGCACGGTTGGATGAACTAAGCAACGGTGTACACGGACATACTCGCCTACGGAAGTTCGATCCCTCACGCTTCGTGTTGCATCCTCATTACGGAGCGCACTATTCCGATACGTACACCGATTGAAATATACAGAAGCGCGACAGCGATAACGCCAAAATGCGCACTAGATCCTAGCTACAACGTAAGTTTTGACGTGCACTGTTCACCGTCCACGTTACCGACATTAGCGAGAGGCAAACAGTTCGCGATGGTGAACAACTAGGTGCAGGGATTGTTTTCGGTACCCTTTCTGAAGGAGGCGTTGCCTACGCTCCGCGAGTATTGTGAATACTTTGGTCTGCAGTATTCGCACGAACAAGGGTACACGGTGAAAGACCGACGTTTGTACGAACAGTGGCAGCGGTGCACCGGCGCTATGGCTGACGAATTTTGGTTGTTGAACTCGTAACTGATACACCTGCACTCGGAGTCACGAAGTCAGCGCGCGATCGCTGAACTCGAAGCTAAACACATGTGCGAGGGCCTACCCGAAAACGATAACGTCGTAGTCGCGGAAATGCACGAGTATCGCGACAACTTTATACGTAGCGTCATATTCAAAGACATGAATTCCGTCAAGACCGTACGAGCGTTGGACAAGAAACAACACACGCTCATGAGATATTATAGGAATGGGCCTTGTGCGTAATGGGTGTATCAGTTTAGCTCACGTCTTAACGTACTTGCGCAATCACAAGAAGAACGCGCTGTTCTTCCGTTCGGTCGAGATGATATAATTGGCTGGCGTCGCGACAGTCACGTGATGGAAGGCAGTCGTACCAGAACGGTACCGTCGAGAGTTACGTTCAGCACCGAGCGGACGGTTTACTACGTGCCAACGTATTGTGAATCACGGTTCACACCGCGACGACATGAGAATGGAACGACGGACGAAGAACGTACACCAGACCGTTTGCAAGACTATCGCGTCGGAGTTGCACAGACTGGTAAGAAGAAATTTTCCGAGACGAGCGGTCGAGTTGAAGGGACTTCACGACTTGTACCAAGCGGATCTGGTAGAGATGATACCGCACGCGAAGGTGAACAAGGGATTCAAGTACCTCATGACGATGATTAACGCATTTAGCAAGTACGCGTACGCCGTTCAATTGAAAACAAAGACGGCCGTAGAGGTCGCACGAGCTCTGGAACCGATTCTGCGCGCTAATAAAATGAAATATCTTCAGACCGACAACGGGAAAGAGTACCACAACAGCGTCGTACAAACGTTGCTGAGCAGATACGGCGTCACACTGTATTCTACGTATAGTGATAAAAAGACGTCCATCGTGGAACGCTTCAAACGTACATTGAAACCGCACATTGAAATCGTGCATTCAGCGAAAAAGGTCATTAGCGTTGGATGGATATGTACCGGAACTGGTCAGAGTGTACAACGACAGCGTGCACAGAACGACCGGAATGAAACCACGTCAGGTGAACGAATCCAACGAACGCACGGTGCTACGACGGATTCACAAGAACACGGCGAGAAGCATCGACTATAAACGACCAAAGTTCAAAGTAGCCGATCGAGTGCGTATGAACAAACACAAAATGACGTTCGCCAAAGGATACATGCCTAACTGGACAAACGAGATATTCCACGTTCACGCGGTACGTACCGGCAGCGTACCCGTCACTAAAGGATCATACGGGAGAAGTATTGAAAGGCGGTTTTTACGAACACGAAATCAGTAAATCGAACGTTGGCGACGTGTACTTGGTAGAAAAGATCGTGCAACGTAAAGGCGATCGTGTCAAAGTTAGGTGGTAAACACGATTCGTGGATACCTAAGAAGAACTTGCTATAACAAGGAATCGGCCTACGGAAATAGAACCAGTATGCGTCGGTGCGTTACGATGACAACATGCGCGCTGTGTACAGTGTGAAAGACGTTGTGTCGCATCCTGGCTACGAGGTGTACGTCGTGAACACGTCCGAAAACGAGATCGAGCGCATGCGCAGGATCTTAACAGTACACGAGTATTGGCAACGGGTTTCCAATCGCGTGACGAGGTTCCGACTCAGCGAAATAGTACCTAGCGGCACCGGATTCGATCACTACAAAGAATGTGTTTGGTCGGATCCGAACTGTGAAACGGGTCCTGACACTTGTGTGTGCAGTTACATATCCGTCGATTGTACCAACATAGTGCTACTATTAAATAGACTTTGGACGGAATAAAATGAAAATATTGCAACAAGCGCACAGACTAAAAATAAAGGACGTGGACTATTCAAAATTGTGTGGCGATGATAGTGGCGGTGGTTGTGGCAGAAAAAAACGTAAGCACGGGCGTCTTCTGCCCGATACCGTACGTTCGATCATCTGCGGACCTTCCGCGTACGGCGAGACTAACGTCATGTTCAACCTATTTTTCGATGTGAACGG
This sequence comes from Magicicada septendecula, assembly GCA_034769895.1. Lineage (NCBI taxonomy): Eukaryota > Metazoa > Arthropoda > Insecta > Hemiptera > Cicadidae > Magicicada > Magicicada septendecula. The sequence continues at coordinate 263,752,196 of CM068370.1, read as the reverse complement.
GTTGAGTTTCGCGAACTTGTACGTGTTTTCTAAATCATTGTTTCAACCCAAATATCAGATGCTGGAGACCCTGATGACACGACTTTCCGACGAAGGAATGGGTTATCACGCGTACAACGATAACGACGAGGTACCGCCTCTCGACGAGGTCGATCCCGATTCTATTATGGTGCTCGACGGTGTGTCTTGTGAAAGACAACACAACATACGAAAGTATTTTTCTATGGGACGACACAGCGGTGTGGACGCGTTTTACCAGTGTCAGACGTACAGCCAAGTGCCGAAACAGTTGGTTCGCGACAACGCTAATCTAGCGTTGTTCAAACAGGACGATCTCAACTTGAAGCACGTGTACAACGATCACGTCAACACGGACATGAAATACGACACATTTAAGAACGTGTGCGCTGAAGCGTGGAAAGATCGTTACGGCTTTCTCGTCGTGGACAAGGATTCTTCTATCGACGTCGGCAGGTACAGAGCTAGTTTCGACCGTTTCATAGTAGTCGCGTCTAACGATTAACAGCTGTTCACCAAAAAAGTCGTCGAGCGTACGGGTCGAGCGGGGTACAAGTGTCCTGCTGTCAGCGACGTTAGTCGACGTACCGACGTTTATCGAGATGGACGAAAAGAAGAAACGATTAGCCCGCGATATCGACACGATCAGCGATGACATACGGAAAAAATACCGTGCGTTAAATCACGGGATCGGTGAAGAGGTAGCAACTTTATCCAAAAGTTACAAACCGATACTGGAACCGTTGCAAACTATTTCGCAAGCGTTGGTTGAAAAAAAATGTAAAACAACAAACGAAAAACCGTCGAAAATGATGAAGCGTGAGGAGGAGGCGGAGGAAGAGGAGTATCTGATGGGCGCGAGTAGCAAGATCGATGTAGGAACACCGCTCCGTCCCCGATCGACACCGCGTTTCCTGAAAACACCCGTGATAGCCGAAACATCGGACGACGACGACGAGGACGTTCCTAGTCTCAACATCGAAATAATGTTAGACACACCGGAAGGAAGGCGCTAATCCCGTAGATATTTTCTGACCAAATACGACAGGGAATCGTTAGCGAACAAGTACATGCGCATGATGATGTCGGCCGAACGCGATCGTCTGATGGACTATACGTACGGCGTAAGACACGCAAACGGAAAATAGATGATCGGCGATTCACCGTTTGATATGGAAACGGACGATACGATCCTCATCAACGGTAAACGACATAAAGGTACACCGGGTCTATACGAACTCGTGTTCATAAAGCACCCTAACGAAAACGTTTACAATGAGACGGATCTAAACTCGTACAAAGATATACTGCGCGCCACCAACGCGCACAAGCATTATTATTTAGCGAACGCCCAGGTAAAGGCGAACAGAGGTGTAAAGTATAAACGGATAATATCACAGCTGTTCCCACCGAAACGTATGGGAAACGGGCATAATACCGACAGAACGTATATGGTGGTGTCGAGAAAAAGAGACAAAATCGATTACGTGCACTGGGACGATCCGAACGAACTGGTAGACAGATTGCGAATGTTGATAGCGTCACAGCGCGCTGGAAGCGGTGGGCACACGAATGAAATCGTTTCCATAGTGGAACAACTACGTGAAGCCGACATCATCGTATCAATAAGACCGGTATACGACGACCTCCGTCATTAGCAACAGCATCGAGACACGATTCTCAAGTCGACAACATGTATACCACGCTAGTGTTTATTATCGCGTCCACGAGCGTCGTCGCATCGTCCTTCGAGAATAATAACGCGTACTATGTAGACTTCGCTATCGATTACTTGACGCGTTACGGATACGTGCCCGACGATAGTTTACGAGTCACGGACAACGCCACCGTCGACGCCGGCGTTATTTCGTCCTACCTGCGGACGTATCAAGAGAATTACAACTTAACTGTAAACGGAGAATTGAACAACGAAACGATAATCTGATGCTGGCGCGGAGATGTGGTAACGAAGTTTTCGCGTCGTACACCTTACGAACGCCGTGGACCAAGAGACGACTGTCGTGGCGGTTCGTTCACGGTACCACCGACGCTATAGAAGCGACACGACAAGCGTTCGCTATATGGCGGAAACATTCGAATTTGGAATTCGACTATCGACCCAACGACATAAACGCGGACATAGTCATCGCTATGAGTTGTTTTAAACACAGGTGTCTCTCTTCCAAATGTATGATCTGCGGGTACGATTTGGACGGACGGGGAGGTATACTTGCTCACGCTTACTACCCGCCCGATCTACCGTCTAATAATCATACTAACACTTCCGAAATACACATGGACTACTACGAATCGTGGAATTATACGAACGCAACCGAAATACCGGACGATCACACCAGTTTTCTACAGGTGCTAACGCACGAAATCGGACACGTGTTTGGACTGGCTCATTCCCTCGAGAGGAATTCGTTCATGTACCCTTTCTACGTACCGCGGTCGGACGGACCGTTCGACCTGAGAGACGACGATATAAAAGGCATTCAACACTTGTACGGGAAGCCGTCGATCGCTATGACAACGACGACGACGACGACGCCGCCGACGACGAACGACACCGTCCGGACGACGACGGATTTATGTCGACTAAAGAACGTTAATCAGTTTTTAATAATCAACAGACAAGTGTATATAGTGCACGATAACTTTTTGTGGACAATGGGCCTCGAGTCGAAGCGTCCGGGTGGTGGCGGGAGTCCGCTTCTGTTGGCGGATTGGCTGACGTTCTTACCGTCAACGTTCACCAACGTTTCGGCGATGTACCGAGACTGCGCACCGAAGAAGCGGTGCTCTTCGTAGACGGATACGTGTACATGTTCGATATACACGGACTGCAGCCGGTGAACGGGTATCCACGAGCGATCACGACGATCGGCGTTCGCACGCTGACGAAAATAAACGCTGCGATACACACCTACACGGGTCGTACACTTCTGTTGTATAACGATATGTATTACGGTGAGATAGACGAGTGCTCGTTCATGATCAAGAAACACGGATACGTTAAAGATCGCTTTGTCGGCTTACCTGAAGCCGTCGATAGCGCGTTCCGATACACCGACGGAAAGATTTATTTCTTCAAAGATGGATGCGTATACGTCTACGATGAATTTCTAAACACGATCGTGAAAGGAAAACATACCGACGGAGTCTCCGTCGTCGGAATAAAATGTATAGACGGTACGATCGTATCAAAACTAATCGATTTATTACGTGAGTACCTATAAATGCCGCGTACGACGGTCGATGCGCATCATTCACGAGATGAGCGTTGACAAGTTCGGCAGACACCAGAGCGTCGTCAGAGTGCAAAGGGAGACGCGACGCAGTCTGCGGGAGGATATCGGTATCGCGATGACCGAGGACGTGCACGTCGACGTAGCGGGGAAAAAATACACAACTTGGGCGAGCTGCACGACGGTAACGATGCCGTTCTACTGCGGTTCGTGCGAGACCACTGTCTGGTAGTCGATCCGTCGACGCAAGGTTCCTCGAGAATAGACGTGAAAGGTCGTAAGCTCGTCAACGTCGCCGCTCCCGTCGATCTTACGGACGCTGTCAACAAGCAGTACGTAGAGTACACGTGCTTGCGTTTCACGACGGTACCGAACAAGAAGAACGGCGCCGTCATCGACGCGCGGGACCATCGCATACAGTCTCTGAGGGACCCGATTCGTGCGAGAGACGCCGCGACCAAAGTATACGTAGACGCGAAGATCATACCGAAGGATACGAACTCTAACCTAATGGTCGGCAACGTGCGGATAACGCAGTTAGCACCGCCTGTCAACAACAAAGACGCTGTGAACTTGGAATTTTTGAACCAGCACACAATCACAGCGGTAAACGACGCTTATTTAAACAAGCAAGGAAAGGCTATTCTGAACGTCGGTGACGGTGGCGCACGGCCCACGGACGCTGTGAACGTGCGTCAATTGGAGGACGCGAAGCGGTACGCGAAGAGCGAAACGTACAAACTCGCAAAAGTGTTCCAACACCGTTGGGAGAAAGTGGTATCGTATACCTATAAATTGAATACGCACTTAGCGCGTACTTCACTCGGCGCCGAAGAGGCAGAGTTACTACTAACAAGCAAGGCGGAGACGAGCGACTTGATTAACGATCTGGACAAGTCCGTCGACAAAAAGGACGAGCACGATTGGAGATGCCTTTATCGACAGCAGGCGACACGAAACAGTAGACATGTACGAACTTCGTAGTCGTCTTGATAAAAAAAAGGGGCGTGGTCTCATAGAAAAAATAGGTAAAAGCGCGGTACCATTCGTCACAAAGTCAGTACCTACACTGATCAATAGAGCGGTGAACGTATTACATGTGGAACTACATCTGCCCAGCTACAGGTTCTGTGGACCCGGAACGAAACTGGAGGAGAGATTGGCTCTCGGCGATCGAGGAATCAACGAGTTGGACGAAACCTGTCGCGAACTCGAAATCGCCTACTCCAAGTACAAGGACAACGAACGAAGACGCGCAGCGGATCACGTGCTAGCCGGCAAGGCGTGGGAACGAGTGAAAGTTATGAATTCGGGCATCAGCGAAAGAGCGTACGCGGCGGCCGTAGCGGCAGCGATGAAAGCGAAATCGGCGTTAGGCAGCGGACTATGGTGTGGCAGTGTGCGTAAACGTCGTCGTCGCACCGGTCGACACAAGTCAGTTCGGCGCACGATAATCAGGAGGAGGAGGAGGATGGCAGGGACGGGACGATGAAGACGGACCGGTGGCGGCGGTAAAAGGGCTTCGGGACTCTACCTTCGTCCGTACCGAAAAAACTAATCGAAATACCCGTGCGCCCGTTGTCTGATCGAGATCTGTATGAGTACGCGAAACGATTGCGCGTACCTTATTTCAGAGGCGTGTACATGTGCGACGCACTTCCTCGCTCACCGTGGGAGAACGAAAGCGCGATCGTGAATCTGGACGACGCTACCGGACCGGGCACGCACTGGGTATGCTACAAGAAGCGTGGTGACGGAGTCACGTATTTTGACGGATTCGGTAATCTGCGTCCTCCCGTCGAGGTAATACAGTACTTTAAATCGAACGTGACCGACGTTCGTTACAATTACGCGCGTAAACAACCGCCGGACACGGTCGTCTGCGGACTTTTATGTTTAGAGTTTTTGACATCGAACGATCAGTAAACGACAAGATGTCTTCGCTTACTGTCACCGTCACGGGTACGGATCCGAGCGCACTGGTTTGTGAATTTTTTTTACCGCTCGAACTGACGGACAGTGAATGGTACGCAGGACTGCTGGACTTTACCACGTACAACTCTATGCCGAACATGGAAGCGGAAGAAACAACGTATTTCCTATACTAAATGGTCCGCGTAAAACGCTAGAACTCGTCGAAATACCGACCGGTGTGTACGAAATCAGCGATATCGAAACGTACCTACAGAAGGCGCTATCAGACCCGAAATTTACTCTACGCCCCAACAACAACACGTTGAAATGTGAACTTTATTGCTCATACGAGATCGATTTCGGGCGTACGGAACACGGAATCGGTACGATGCTGTGTTTTTCCGAGAACCGCAAGTTAGAAGCGTATATATTACACACGTCGGACACGCCCGTAAACATTAACAAATTGAACGTTTTGGAGATAAGGTGTAACGTCGTACAAGGTTCGTACAAGGTGGGACGAAACGAGCATATGCTGCACCCGTTCTACCTCACTGTCGAGCCGGGATCAAGATAGTCGAAACGCCCGGCACCGTCATTTATCTTCCGCTTAACGTACTACACTTGCGTAACGTTACAGTGTCCGTACACGATCAGGACGGTGATATTGTGAATTTTCGTGACGATGTCATCACCGCGCGTATACATTTGAAACGCGCGTAGTAATCATGGGATTTTATTTCAACGATACCGCTTTACCTACAGCATCGGTGACGAAGAGCGGCGGCGCGCAAAAGATAAAAGAGGACGACACTTTCGGACAGGGTATCAGTAGACGTTCGTCGTTGACACGGTTAACAGCGGCTAATCGACGCTACCTGATTTCACAAGGATTAAAACTCAAGAAAAACAAGTAACATGGCGGAGAGCGGTACGTCTTATCGGTCGAACGACGACCGTTTTTTGAAGACAACATCACGCATTACGAATATCATCCTCACACACCGAACGCGTCGACGTCGCGATACGGAAATAACGATGAGATACGTACACCTATCCTGCACAGGAAGTCTTCACTTTACCGATGGAAAGTTTCCTGTACGTCGAAGGCAAGTTGAGCAAGTAGACCGCCAGCACCGATACTGTGAACGTGAAAATAGTCAACAACGCGATCGCGTTTCTCTTCGAAGTAATCCGGTACGAGCTGGCCGGTGTGGAAGTGGATCGTACCAAGAGCGTTGGCATTGCGTCCACTATTAAAACCATGCTATCCGTTGGCACGCAGGACGTTGTTTCGATGAAAAACGCCGGTTGGGTTGACCCCGCGGCTAACGAGCTAACACCTTCCGGTAAAAACGGTGAATTCAACTTTTGCATACCGTTGAGGATGCTGATGGGATTCGCTGAGGATTTCACGCACGTTATATTAAACATGAAACAGGAACTGATACTGTCGCGCACTTCCACCGACGTTAATGCACTGTTCTCGTCCACGGATACGCCAGCTAATGCCGATATAGAACTGACCAAAATATCTTGGATGATTCCGTTCGTGTACGTGAACAACGAAGTGCGGATACGACTGTTGGACATCGTACGCAAGGATTTACCGCTATTCGTACCGTTTCGCAGTTGGGAACTGCACGAGTACCCGGCTTTACCTTCAATCGACAGACAGACTTGGACGGTGAAAACAACGACACAACTGGAGAAACCGCGGTACGTGATACTCACCTTCCAGACCGATAGAAAGAACGATCTGAATAAACACGCGGACGAATTCGATCTCTGCAAGGTGACCAACGCGAGACTCTTTCTGAACGACAAATACTACCCGTACGATAACCTGAACCTGGGTATCGATAACGGACGTTACGCTCTGCTGTACGACATGTATACACGATTTAAAAAATCGTACTATCATAGAACTCAACCCAACGTACTTCTAACATCGAGCGAGTTCATAACGAAAGCACCGCTATTCGTCTTCGATTGTAGCAGACAGGACGAGTCGCTCAAGTCTTCACCGGTCGACGTCAGATTGGAATTCGAGTCATCGATCAATTTTCCCGCTCAGACCGCGGCCTACTGCTTGATACTGCACGATTCGCTCAACGTCTACACTCCGCTGTCCAACACGGTGCGCAGACACAATTAAACTCACTCTGTATATTATTGTTTTTTTTTTCTGTAAATAGTATGTTGCTTTTTAGAATATTATGTGTGTATTTCATGTGTGTTTTTTTATATTAAAAAATTTAATCAATTTTCATGTACTTATTTTCTTAATACATGTAACCCCCCTCTTTACGAACGGTGGGAGAGGGAAGCGTCTCCCCTCCTATTCTTCGCTCAGTGTTTCATCAGCGCGAGTCGTGAGAGGACGTGCACGATGTTTTCACACGATCACAAGGATGACGATAACGATCCCAACGAAAACCGCTATTTCAGACAGTGCGGTGAAGCGACGACGATCAAGTCCGTATCTCCGGACGACAAAGAAGTGCAGAGCGCATTGATTAAAAAACTCGTATCCCAGTATCCACGTTACAGAAGCATTGAAGGCCGTTTAAAGAGTTTTAAAAACTAGCCGATATCGTTGACGATAACGCCTAAAGAACTAGCCGAAGCGGGTTTCTTTTACAACGGATGCAACGATAGGGTGAGTTGTTTTTGCTGTGGAGGCAGTTTAAACAAATGGGAACGAGGAGAAAACTCCTGGACGGAACACGCACGTCATTTCCCCGTGTGCTCTTACGTGATGTTAGTGAAAGATAAAAAATTCATCCTAAAGGCACTGGGTATCTTTACCGAACCGGGAGCAGCAGCAGCGACAGCAGAGAACGGACAACTCACCGACTCGATCAAAGAGAATAAAAAAAAAAGAAGAAGGGGGACCGGATCGGGATACGATGTGCAAAGTTTGTTACGCACACATCGTTGAAGTCGTACTTCTTCCCTTTCGCCATTTTATCACATTTGTGAATTGCGTCATCACTCTAAATACGTGTCCCTTATGTAGAGCCATATACACCGCTTACATGAGAGCGTATTTCTAGTTCGTTTTCATGCATCAGTTTCAACCTACCACGCACAGTGACTACTACGAATTTCCATATTTAGTTTTAATGCAGAATCGACTACATCGAGACGATGAGTTCTGACGAAGAGAGCGAAACGTACGAGTACGTTTCTTCGGACGATGAAGAAGTACAACACGTTATGATAGCAAAATTCATAGCAGCGTTCCCACCTGAAAACCATTTAAAGTTTATAAGATACCCGATGCCACCCAAAGAACTAGTCGAAGCGGGTTTCTTTTATTCAGGATACACCGATAAAAATGTCTATTTTTTGCTACAACGACTACTGAGAACGTCTAAACTACGTGCGGTCAGAAAACAAACAGCAAATTCATACTCGCGCTTACCGACTGTTAATAAAAGAGCAAGAACGTTTCGTCTAATGCATGAAATAAACCAGTAAAAATTGTTTGAAAATCTATGCTGCTGCTCTGTCTGAAGTGTTTATAATTAAACGATATCTCTCTACCTCCTCAGTGTTTCGGAAGAACGTGTCGAAAACGGACGCATGGAGCTGTGATATCTCTCTACCTCCTCAGTGTTTCGGAAGTACGTGTGGAGAACGGACGTATGGAGCTGTTGACTTCGTACGAGTACAGGCGTTGCAGTGACTTAACGCACGCAGTACTGTACCCTGTAGATCTTTTTGTATACAACAACGTTTTGACACAAAAATTTGTTGCACTGATCCATGACGTGGAGTCAAGGTACAAAGTAAACGTTCCGAAGAAATTGTTTACGGACGTTTCACAACATACAATGTGTCTGTTCCGCGAGACGGACGGATCGGGAGCGTTCCTAGTAGCACCGAACACATAATTTGTAACGAAAAAAGGATGGCAGTCGACGAGCTAGCAGTCATACTTGACTTTCACTGTTTCGTGGACGATAACGGAAACGAACTCGTCAAGGAACTGGCCGTTATGGATGTCACCGCATTTACCAGCAGGCATTGGATATTTGCACCACCAGTGGACACGAACGTTTCGAATTACAATCACATGAGGACGAACCGATGGTAAACGGAGCATTTTCACGGACTATGGTGGAGGGACGGGGAGACATCGTACGAACATCTTGTGTCGATATTAGTAAAGTACACGTTTCCTTTTAACTACGTATTCGTAAAAGGATTACAGAAAAAAAAGATTTCTGGAGAAGCGTATCGTGCATTTCAATATTATAAATTTAGAAGATTTCCGTTGTCCCAAACTCGAACAATTACGTCCGATGCACGGAACAGCCTGTTTCGCGCACCGTTTATTTCCAGAAATATGTACAAATCATAGAGTACATGCTTTACGCGAGTGGGTTGACCGGATTTTAGACTTATCAGTAGGTTTCTGGTAAATTATTAACATTTTTGTTTTATTTAGCATCATTTCGCTTGCATAAAAAAAACTGCCTTCACCTACCCCCCTTCCGCGAACGACAGAATTCGATTACATCACCCTCTCTAGACGCATAAAAAATTAGTGACGCCGTCTGTCGCCTCTCCCCTTCCGCGCTCGACGGGAGTCAATGACATCACTCTGTCTAGACGCGTAAAAAATTAGCGACGCCGTCTGGTCGCTTACCCCTTTCTGCTCTCAGCAGGAGTCGATTACAACACCCTGTCTAGACAGATAAAAATAACTGTCGCCGACTGATTACCTCCCCCCAACCACTGAACATGGCGTGTGAAAGCGGCTTGCATCCTGTTTCACAGGGTTAATAATAACAGTTTACTGCGCATCGTCTGGTTCCCCTTCCCCCGCGCTGACTGGTTTCCCCCTCATCAACAGCCTCCCTATTTATAACGGTGCGGACGAGCGTTATTTAATTCAGACCTTGTCAGACGTGCAAGCGAATAGCGATTCTTCATTAGAAATGGCTTCATTCGTTGCCAAGTTCGCGGACGTTAGCGCTATACAATACAGGAAAATTAAAGAGCTAGTAATGGGGGTAAAATATCCCATAGTGCAACTTCAAAACGTAGACAGTAAATACGGGAATTCTGTACTCGCCACTATCCGGGACTATACGGACGATAAATTGAAATATCGCGTTTATCTTCCAAGGAGATACGCAGGCGTTTGGGAAGACGATGAGTTAAAACATTTAGCACCGAACTCGCTATATCTCGTTTACCGTGGACAAAAAAAAAACGGTAGTGTGATTACATGTATTTCTTAATTGTACACAATTGACATATTATGTATTGTAACTTGTAGGCCTAATTAGTGTGCATACATGTATTTCTTAATTGTACACAATTGACAATGTGCACGTGTTTACATAATATGTATTTTAACTTGTAATTAGTGTGCATACATGTATTTCTTTTGTTTTAATTATGTGCAATTGTCAATTCAATTCATTGTGTGTGTTTAAATATTTTAACTTGTTATATATTGTGTTCACATGTATTTAATTTGATAAAATTAAACGAGATTACCATAACATTTCATTGTATTTAATTTCAAAAAATCCTTTGAACATTATCACTATTTTAAATAACAGTACACCAGTCAATATACAGCTCAAACGGCCGTTGCGCACCAACCGTTCATATGTTATTACATACAATAAATTAAAAAACAAAAAATATATAAATTTTTTTTAAATAATTGCATGATGGTAATATACAGGGTGGGGCGTGGGAACTTCCTTTTTTGACAATGGCGCGGTGAAGTTATGTGGGGGTCACAGAGTGGTGGGGAGGTCTCAATTGAAGAGGCAGGGTGTGAGGTTTGTGTCCCCACCCGTTTCAGTCGCAACAATGCTTTGGTCGAGGCAGCATCGCGCTTTTGCCGTAGAGGCGTATTTTTCTAACAGCCGCTCGGTCATCGCGGTGCAACGTGCCTTTCGTCGTCACTTCGAAATTCCCCCACGAGGCCATGTTCCTGATCGGAAATCGATTTTATTGTGGGTGGACGCCGGGGCCAAAAGAAAGAGAGGACCTCCGAGGAACGTTACAACACCTGAAAATGTCGAACGAGTTCGTTTGGCTACGCTGCGATCTCCTAAGCGCTCTGCACGTAAACATGCAGTTGCCCTTGGCGTGTCGGCACGTTCTATTCGTCGAATTCTTCACGATGACCTCCATTTGCACCCATACAAAATGGTTGTGACCCAACAACTGATAGAACGTGATTATGTAAACCGACAAACATCATGTGAGCAGCTGGTTGACACCTTACCCAACGACGCACTTGTGTTCTTCTCTGACGAGGCACATTTCCACATTAGTGGCTGTGTTAACAAACAGAATATGCAGTACTGGAGTGAAACAAATCCCAGGGAACTTCATGAGAGGCCCCTTCATTCGGATCGTGTCACGGTATGGTGTGCAATTTCAAGAGTAGGGATCATTGGCCCTTACTTTTTTCAAGAAAACGGTGGTGCTGTTTCCGTGAATTCAGACCGTTATTTGACAATGATCCAAGAGTTTTTTTGCCTGCTCTCGAAGCAATGGAACTGGATAATATGTGGTTTCAGCAAGATGGGGCCACAGCCCACACAGCCAGGGTTTCAATGGATTGTTTGAGAGAAGCCTTTCTCGGGTGGCTGATCTCCCTTAGAGGGGACGTAAACTGGCCTGCGCGTTCGCCTGATTTAGCCCCCTGTGATTATTTCCTGTGGGGTTATCTAAAATCCCTGGTTTATAATGATCGTCCACACACCCTGAAACACCTACAGAACAATATACGGGTCCACATGCTTGAAAGAGTGGACCGAAACTTCCGAATTCGACTGAATCAGTGTATTGACAATGGAGGGCAACAATTAAAAGTTATTCTTTTTAAAACAGTGTAAAATCAAATCTCCCATGTTGTGTGATAGGTGAAAAATAAGAATAAAGAGTTTTGAAACGTGTACAGTTTATTTCATTTTCAAAAAAGGAAGTTCCCACGCCCCACCCTGTACTACAGAAACTTAAGAATAATTTTAAACAAACTTACTCTGTTCGACATCTTCTGTCTTTCACCGATGATGTCAAAGGAGAATCCGACGATGATTTGTACTTCAACAGATCAAATCTATCGACTTTTATACATTGCTGAACAACCCGCTTAAGGAAATGAAGATATGCAGTAATAAACAAAAAAAAAGATAACGACTCGGGAAGGCAAATGTTTAGAGACCTGTTTGACTAACCACGCCCGAGCACAAGGTCGACCACTACCGAATATCAGCTAACTTCCTTACTACCACAATACATAATTAAATTCTTTTTTTGTACAAAATAATTTTCAACTCCGAACAGACTCTTATTACATACCCGTCACAATAATATAAATGATAATAATTTTTTTAATAATTTTTCCATGCATAAAGTGCGTTATACAATTTTTAAAAGTGAAACGGTTTTCAATTGTGTTTATTTTCAATTATCCTTTTCCGTGCATGATGAGTGAATTCTTTTTTTTTGTACGAAATAATTTTCACCTCTGAACATACACTTATTACATACCCAACACATTAATATAAATGATAATAATTTTTTCATGCATAATGTGCGTTATACAATTTATACAAGTGAAGGTCATCATGTGTATCTTTACAACGATCCCGAACACATTACACTTTTTTACTTACCACAGACACACCGACCCGGCCTCTTCAAATCCACCGGCCAACCAATCTTCGACGGCGTCCCGTCGGCGGCCGGCGAACCGGATCACACCACAGCCTTACAAATTTCAAATCCGTTCGTCGTCGTCGGCGGCGGCGGCGGATGGCGGCCAAAGTCAGACCCAGCTGACGACATCTTCACCGCCATCATTTCAAATCTAACACCCACCAATCAACGACCCCCACGTCATCAACATGGCCGATGACTTTTCCAACATGGCCGACTACCCCACCACCCCCATCATGGACGATCTTACACATTCCACGTGACCTACCCACCACTGTCACGTGACTACCCTCACCTACCCCCCCAACGTCACGTGATACCCCCACCACTATATTTGAATTTCCCGCCAAAAGGTTGGGGGGGGATGACGTCACTTCCGCGTTAGAACTGCCATATTCCCCCTACTAAGGTCATTGAGCCTTCGACTTCCGCCTACTCTTCTCCGTGCTTTCTGATCCCAAAGGGTGACAACAAACATAGGTTAGTTGTCTACTATCGTCAGCTGAACAAAAAGATCGCACCTGAATCTGTCCCTCTCCCAGATATACATGGAGCTTTTCATTACTTTGCTCAGGTAAAATCTTCACGGTGGTGGATTTAAATCAGGCGTTCCACCAGATTCCTCTTGTTGAACAGTCCAAACCATTGACTGCATTTGCAGTGCCATTCAACCTATATCAGTTTACACGGGTGCTAATTCGTCTTTCACAAGGTAGTTCTATCTGCAGTCGCCTTTTAGAACAAGTCTTTCACGATGTCAAATTCAAATTTATCTACCATTATCTAGATGATATTGTCATATATAGCAATTCCTTCCAGGAACATGTGGATCATTTGCGTCAGACCTTCTCCAGGCTTAGAAATGCGGGTCTCACGGTTAACCCCGACAAAGTGAAGTTCGCTGTTACGCAATTTTCATTCCTTGGGCACCTCGTGTCTACCCGTGGTGTCATGATTGACCCGGAGCGGACTCGTGCCATTCGTGAGTTTCGGCCATCCCGCGATGCCAAAGGTATTGCCAGATTTCTTGGGTGGTCAATTATTTCAAAAAGTTTATCCCTAAATTCGCCGAGATCGCCACCCCCCTGAATAACTTGCGTAAGAAGGGTGCTATATTCCTTTGGACTGCTCAGTGTCAGACCGCGTTTTCTCTTCTCAAGGAAGCCATTATACAACCTCCGGTCCTCCAGATGGCCGATTTTTCCCTCCCCTTTATCGTCCAGACCGACAGCTCGAGTGTTGCCTTGGGTGCTGTTCTTTGCCAAGAGAAATGTGAGTGTAGGCTTCTCATCTGCTACGCTTCTCGTAGACTCACTGACCAGGAAAGAAGTTTTCTGCGTACGAACTTGAGTGCCTTGCAGTAATTTTTGCGTTAGAAAAATTTCGACCTTTCTTAGAATATAAAGAGTTTCTCTTAGAAATCGACAATCAGGCATTGTCGTGGCTTCTCAATCACCCGAAACAGTTGGGAGGCATTGGGCGATGGGTGTTACAGTTGTGTCATTTCAATTTTAAAGTGCAACATATCGTGGTACTCAAAACGTCGTGGCAGATACCCTGTCGCGCATGTTCCATCCTGATGACGACGCTCCCCATGTTCATGTCCCAGTCGAAGAAGATAATCCGGGCGTGACGACTAATGCTATTCTTACTGAGTTTCCTCTAGCGTTTACTAGCATCGCGATCCACCAGCGGAATGATGAGCATCTGTGCCCGATCATTAAAAGTTTGGAAGATGGTACGCCATCCGTAAAGTTTGTCTTGAGCAAAAAGTGTTATGTATTCGAAATAAAAATAATCATGATCTTCGTATTGTCGCTCGTCTAGTTCTTGTACCCATGATTTTTAAGTACTTTCACGATTCTCATTGTTGGGGGCCACCTAGGTATTTATAAAACCACTCAAAAGATCAGAAAAGATTATTTTTGGGACAGGATGAGAAGGGATATAACTGAATGTGTACGCCGGTGTGAACGTTGTGCCCTGAGCAAACCTGCTCAGAATTCCCACCTTGGCAAGCTTGTGAGTGAGATTCCCTCTGTGCCCATGACCAAAATGTATATAGATTTTTCTGGACCTTACCCAACATCTAGATATGGCAATACTATGTTGCTAATTTGTGTCGATTCCTTTACCAAGTTCATGTGGATGTTTCCCCTAAGAAAAGCTCTTGCCTCGACTACCGTCCAAGTGTTGGAAAACCACCTATTCAAGGATTTTGGCACTCCTTTATATCTTGTTTCCAATTCCGTTCTCGTACCTTCTGACATATGTGTTTCGCCAAGGGTATAACCCACATAACCACTACGGAGTACCGACCACAAGGGAACTTAGCGAAGAGGTATCTTCGAAACGTCCGATCCACCCTCATAGCATACCATGCGGATGACCACGCCGCGTGGGATCGAAACATATCGTGGATACAGTTCGCTTTCAACTCTGTACGACATGAAGGGCACAAGTTCATCCCTTTCGAACTTATGTTTAAATATAAACCCAATCATCCATTAGCTGCCTTGTGGCACATAGATAATCTATTACCGCAAGATACCTCCCCGCAACACATAAAGGAAGTATGGGATAAAGCAAAAAATTTACAGGCATTGCACAAATGCAATGCACAGAGAAGGGCATTGAAAATGCTTCAATAAATCTAAAAAATATATATACGACCTCGCATTTATGTTCATTCACCAATCAATGAATTCATTCTTCATTTACCAATGTACAGATTATAAGTTAAATGTAGTCACATTCATAAGCGAAGTTTTATATGTGTACTACATTATTGACAACAAAGAAGTAGTTTCTATGGAAACTCACCGGTTCCCATTTTCGATCACGCACCAGCGGTCGTTTTCAAATGTGCGACACGTCCTTATAGGCCTAAACATTTTCAATGTTAAAAGAATCTGCATAGGGACTTAAATAAACAGTAACAGAATTTCGATTAAAAAAGAATAGAATGTCCATTTGAGGTGCGTGACTTGGTGCTGTATAAAACTCATCCGTTGAGTAAAGCTGGTGATAAGGTTTACCACTAAATTAGCTTATCGTTGGGATGGACCATTTTGCATTGAGCATTTCATGTCACCTGTGACTGTAAGTCTCTGTGACCCAAATTCTAAACGATTTGTGCGGCGTGCTCATGTAACCCAATTAAAACCATTCCATGGGCATACTTCTTATAATAGATGACCCTAAGTTCTACCCTCACTAAATATGAAAATATTTATAAATGTATATGTATGTAGGGTAATATATATAAATGTTAAATATAAATAAGTGTTAAATATATATATATGGTTATATATTGTGAATATCTATATCTATCTATAAATGTGATAATTATATTGAATGAGTAGAGTGCCAGTAGGACTGTATATTAGGCCTACAACCTATAGTGATCTCTGCTGTCAGTGATGAGCTTGCTTGGAAGCAAGAGGTGGACTCTTGCAAGAGCAAAACCAAGTGTATATATAGTAATACGAGATATTGTACTTTTGGATAAAATGATTGACTTAACGTATTCTGGTTTGTGAGATGTGTAGTGTGTAAGCTAGTATGATAACCTCAGCATGTATTACGAGACAATGGAGCGTGAAGGAAAAAAATAGAGGGGTATCTCAATTTGGGGTGGGAGTATGTAACGGTTTGTTACATTTTGTCTCCCCCCCTATCTTATCTAAATATGTGCCTCACAGGGGTAGGCTTGGTTAATGTGTGTGGTGATCAGCGTGACGTCGATGTGAAGTTGAATGTAGGACGTGCGACGCGCGTTATCTAACGTTGGTCTGTAGCAGGGATGCAACATTTAAAAACCGATGTTTAGTTTGGCAAAAATCGATGGTGTGAAAACATCGATGTTTTTTCCAGGAATACGTAAAAATTTCCGAAAATGACAAACTAATGGAAGCCAATCATACCAAATGCGATTCTTTTATTTTAACTTTATTTATAAAAAAAAAAATTAAACATCTTTTGAGATTATACTAATAATAATTGGACATTTTTTAAATTAAAAAAATTTGAATTCTCTTAACCTTAAATAATTTGGTAAAATAATTTTCTTGTTTTAAATCCATTTTTTAGTTAATGCCTGTAATGATTAAATGTAAAGATTTGATAAATCATGGTTAAGCAGGCAAAAATAATGTTATAAAAAAAAATATATTTTTCAGAAAAACGGATATTTATTATCATAGAATGATTAACAGACGACCGGTTTCAATTTTTTATTTTTTTTTAACAACAATTAACATTCATTTAAAATTCAACAACAACATTTCACAAAAAACTTTACAACAGTTTTATAAAACGTTTTTCACTAGAATATTACAACCTTTAAACTATTGTGACAATTTTTAAAATTTTATCGACATAATTATATAATTTTTGGACTAAGTTTTTACAATTTTAAAATATATACGGTTGTAAAGTTTTTTTTGTGAAATGTTGTTGTTGAATTTTAAAAGAGTGTTACTAATTGTTGTTTTTTAAAAGAATTTTTCAATTTTTTGTTCTAAAGATGGACCTCAGTGAGGTTTGAATTGAAACCGGTTGTCTGTTAATCATTCTATGATATTAAATGTTTTTTGAAAAAATTTTTTTTGTAAATAATTATTTTTGCCTGCTTATCCATAATTTATAAAATATTTAAGTTGAATAATTTTTTGCTTAATAATAAGTTAACTTATTACTACAACAAGACTTTAATGACCTCCAAACCTGGTGGTATCTCTGGAAAACGAAGACCTATGTGTCCACCAATTTATATTAGTAATCAACCACAGACAGTCACAGTTTAATATTTAGGAATGATACTCAACAAACACTTACATCTCACAGAAAATTCATCCCTACAACGAAAATCCAAATTAGATATCATTCAAAAATTAAATATTTATAAATATTTTATAAAACCTGAGTGGTCATGTGGCGTTCAAGTTTATGGAGTAACCAACAAACTAAGCATAATAATTATTCAAGCCCAACAATCCAAATTCTGGAGTCTTATCAGGCCACCAAGTATGTTTCGAATCACATGTTACACACAGGTTACAACATACCCATGATAACAAATCTATTAAACTGCTTTACAGTTGCTTCCAGAGCAAATAACATGGACACTCAAACTCACTTATAAGAAATATGTCTACACCAAATCTACCACTGTGCCGTCTCCTAGCCTCCTTCATGCCTCCATGTCATCATCCTAATCCCCTCCCATCATCTGCTAATGGTGCCCTTGGCATCGGCATGGATAAAAAATTGTAGAATAAAAATTTAACAATAAATAAAGTGTTTCTATCTTGCTCGAAAAGGAGAGTTGTTTCTATACAAACAGCTTGCTATATTTAAAAAAAATATACATAGACAAGTAAGGTTGATAAGCTCCAAATAGAATTTTAAATTACTGAAAATTTGAATTGATTAAAATTAAAAAAAATTACCAATTAAATAATTATTTATAATAATTTAATCAAGTAGAACTTTGGTTCTGAAATCTCTGATGAATAACAAAGAATATTCCACTTTTGTTAGTTCCTCACTTTTCTTATAATCAAAATACAAAAAGGATAAATAATGAACACCCATTGTAAAAATATTAATGATATATTTTAAAAGAAAACTTCAGAAAAATTATAATAAGCCCCAATATTTTTTATTAATAGTTTGTAAAAATAAAAGTTTATTCAGTTTTTCTCCCTTCAAACGGCTTCTTTTTTCGGTTGCAATATCACCAGTGATAGAAAAGGCTCATTCAGATGGAACAGAAGTAGCCATCACATACAAATATTTTTTGGCCAGCTTAACCAAGGGAGAATCCTGTAATAGAAACATCAACAAGTGATTAGAAAAAAAAATGTTATCAAGAAAAGAACAAAAAATATCAAATTTGGAATTTGATTGCCTCTCAGTGAAAGGAAGTTGATTATTATAAGAGTAAAAAAGTTTGAAGATATTCCTCTCAAAAAAGGAAATAAAGAAAAAGAATATAGAAAACATTATTTCAGACTACATTGTTAATTTAAAAAAAAAGATTATCTGAAGAGGTGGAAAATGAAATCCACGAAACATGTAATATTAAAATAAAATGCCAAATGTTTAACGAAAAAGTCGTTTATCCTTTAAAATTGCTAGTAAGCTCATAAAAAGAGGTACTAACCATAAAATTTTATAAAACATCCTGATTGTTGGATAATAAAAATTTAACAAGTTAGTAAAAACCTTATTAAACCAAGAATATAAAAAATATCAAATTTAAATCATATGCTTCTGCATTATATGATAAAGGTAATAAATTCAATCTCACCTTATGGTAGCTATCAGACCAAATTTCCAAAGGGTTATCACTCAGTTTGGCGACAGGAGATTTCAAATAAATCGCTAATTCTGGGGCCATCACAGCAAAATCAAGCCCTTCTATGAATTTTGCCCTTTTCCTCGATCTCCAGGATTCTTCAACCAATTTTTGATGGTCTTCCCATAAACTGAATTTTTGTTCTGTAACAAAGATAATTATGTACAAAAGCTAGAGGACAAAACAAGGAAAATCTACAAATAATAAATGTGGTTTGTTTACCTTTATAAGGAGGAGTTTGAGCTCCACTTTCCGATTCGGATGATTCGATGGTCTCTTCCTTCAGTTTGATGCTGTCTTCTAATAGCTTTCGACAGTGCCACTTTATCCTCAAAGTAGAGATTTTTGAATCTGGGGTCCAGAAGTGTACTCATAGCACAGAGGGGATATTGTTCAATGGTGCCGAATCTCTTTTTGAATTGCGAAAGAACATTGGTTTTCAATTGTACTGCCGGTTCACTTTTACACTGCACTTCTATTATTTTCTTTTTCATCATTCTAACTAGTGGAATGACAACACTTGAAGTGACAAATTTCTGCCCTGATGCTTCTCTAGTTGCCGATTCAATTGGCCGGAATAGCATGCAAACTTCCAGCTTAAATTGCACATTCTTTGCAGAGGGCATTGAGGGGGCTGAGGTATTAAAACTTATAATACTCCCAACAATTTCTCTTAAATTGAGAAAGTGATCCAGCATGAAATACATTGAATTCCAGCTCGTCTTGACAGACTGAATCAGCTTTTTTTTTTTCGAGATGCTCAGTTCTTTTTCTCAGTTCATCACTCCCCACGACACTGTGTTTGAACCAAGTTACAATTGCCTTTACTTCATCCACAACATTTACTACCTCGGGGAGTGACTCAATTGAATTTTGGGCCATTAAATTTAGGAGATGGGCAAGACAGAAGCTGTGTTTTTTTTTTGTCAAATGCTTTCTCCACTGAACTTGTCATATTACTGGCCCCATCAGTAATTACCGCAGAAATCATTTCTGATTTGAGGCCCCAGTCGGAGCATGTTAGCAATAGCTTCTCCGCTATATTATCAGCTGTGTTGGTTTTGCTTAGTTCATATACCCCAAGAGTTACTGAGTCAAGTAACATTTTGTTTTCTGGCTGGGAAACAAAATGAGCTGTCACACCAAGGAAACTCCTGGTTTGATGAGTTTCAGTCCATATATCTGTTGTTAAACAGATGTATGGTAAATTCCATTTTGAAAATATTTTTCATATATTGTACAATGCTACCTTTTATCTGACACTCTTATCTAATATTTTGAATGATAGATAAAACGTTACTTACCCATGATATTTCTTTACTTGGGCGCCAGAACAAATCCCAGATACTTATAACACGGTTCCAGCTTAGCTCAGAGAATAGAGACACAATTTCTCAGGATTCATTCAGTGATTGTGGATTAAAGGGGAATCGTTACAAATAACACTTTAAAATTTGCTTGAGTATGTTTAATTAACGTTTTTATTATTTTTAAACTTCTTGAAAATGTTAATTGTAGAACTTATTGCTACCCCAACTCTTATAATTAACGAGTGTGTGTGAAAAGTAAAGATTAAGACGTTCAAACGACCTATGGCTCTTATCTGGTTTAATTAAGAGATTGATATCTCCCAAATCAGTGCTAAAGAACAGGTCTGCAATAATTTGCACGTCCAATACTACACCTCACTTTCCATTCAACACTCCTATACTATGTTCTGACTAATCTTACACATTAAATACAAAGTGTGAAATTTTTAGTGTCTTTTAAAAATTGTTTATTGCTTTTTATTATTTGTTTAGTACTTATTTCATTGATCAATGAATCTATTTCTTACTGTCTGATGCGTCGACCGAAGATAGGAATCTGTAGAGGTCCTCCTTTTGATGGTTTAGCACAGAAGAAATGATGTTGACCACTCCTGTAGAAAGATGCTCTGGCAATTACAGCTGCTGTAGCTTTCTGTTGCTCAGGTCACTTCACAGCTGATTATTAATTAATTATTTAATAATTTAATTAATTAATGTTGTGATACACAGCGAGAGTTGTTGAACGGTACTAGTTCATCTTCATTGCGGACTACTTCTCGAATTTCTTACTTAAATACAACTTTGCGTGATTGAAAAATTTCTGCACGTAATTTATACACGACTAGTGCATTGAAGATCCGAACAAAGAGTAACGCTACCCCTCGGTTTGAGTTGGCGTCTGTTTTAAATACGGGATTCTGATTGGTTGTTCAAATAAATCATACGTTTTTCCAGTCTCGACAATCTCGAACAGGTCGAGCAAACACCCCTTGACAGGTTTGAAATGGCAGAGAATTTCTAGTCAAAATCGTACTTCCTGTGTTTGTAAATTGTTTGATTACAGGTATTTGCAAACGTGTTTTCTAAGATCTGACCACAGAATATTGTTGCTTAGGTCTTTATCTGTGTGTGTGTGAAAACACCTAATTCCTATGTAGCATAATTCTCTTGTTATTCCTTTTGGCGTTTGTCTTCCGTATAACTTCTTCAATTGTTAATTATATTAACTGAGATTGCGGCTACTTATAAAGCTTTACTTGCTGAACACAATGCTGTTTTCAGAATTGCCGTATATTTATTAGTTTTGAAGTTATCGCAGGTTGAACTGATAATTTGAATTGAGTAAAGTTTCATGTTTGTACCTGTAGCGGACGTCGCTGTGACGAGGTTAGAGTGAGATGGCTGCGATTGTACGCTCTCTCTCTTGCTTACGCTGCTATAATCGTACAGTATACCACTTTCATATAACGCTCAGATAGGACGCTAATATGAATCGTTATAATTGATATATTGTATCAATCATCACATCTATTGTCTTTCGGGATGGAATATTATATAAAGGCACTGTAACCTTTAATAGATGCCTGAAGCCATCGTCCTCTACAATAGATATTGGTTGATTGTCGCGACATATCATGTAGAGGATGGCTTCAGTTACTTTGCTAAACTTTTCACCCCCCTCTTTAAATGAACTGATAAATTTTATAGATTCACTTAGTGTGTTTTGAACACTAGTTGACCTTGGGTTATTATTTTAGGTTCTGGTGTTGCCATACCTGAAGTTCCTGAAGTTGAAGTGCTGGGAAGAGTGGAAAGAGAAAGGTCACTCGAACTTGATCTTGAGGACTGGATCGAGGGCGATTCTTTAACCTGCGGAAAACATTTAGAGAAAACCTCTTTATGCCTAGATTTTATATGCCCCAACAGGTTGGAAGTATTCCCCGAAGTCTTCAGTATTTTAGGGCATAGAGTACATTGGCCGATTTTTCGTCTCTTTTTTAAAAAAATTTCCATACCTCACTTTTCGGAGCCATAATTCAGAAAATGTTTCCTTGGAAAGTCTCACACACACACACAATGAACACAATATCACTTAACTTACTAGAGAAAACTGATTATTGTCACTAAACGAATACAACTAAAAAACGAAACTAATAGTAAGCAAATCCTAACACTAAAAAGTCAGTACTCCTAAAGAAAATTCACTAAATAAAAACTATATCTATAACTATAATTTAAAACTGTAAAAGAAGTCAAACAATTGAACAAAAGAGGTGGAGACAAATGACAAATTGATGGTTAAGAATAAGATAAGATAAGAATTGACTGTCGATACTCGATAGTGATCAATATATTTTATAAAAAATTAATTATTTAAAAATTTGTGTTTTAAATAAAAAACTAGTTTTTTCCAAGCTCTATGGAATTAAATTATTAAAAATTCACCAATTCCTAATGCAAAAACTATCGATTTGAAACATCGCCTCAAAAACATCGATGTCAATAAAACATCGAACCAAAAACATCGATGGTAAAAGTAATCGATGTTTGGTAAAAACATCGACATCGATGTCGCAACCCTAGTCTGTAGCGACATGCCTGGGGACTCCCTATCACCGGTGTTGTAAGTAGTCAGTCAGTAGTGAGAGAGCGAGGTCTCCTGACTGTTGCCATCACGTCTGTGTAATTTGTTCTGCCTTACGAGGCTGCAGGTGTATGGGTGAATAACACGTGAAAACTGCTTGGTTGTACTTCAGTCCAGCAAACGGTGCGTGTTCAGAAAACTGTGCTTCTGGCACCGTTCTGCAGTTGCTCAAGTAGTCACAGACAGTACCTTTTCATGACTTGTGGACATCTCTCGGCATACGGCTTCATCGTAGGAAAGCCCGAGTATCGGGGACTATCAGGTGACCTCAAACCAGTCATACATTTTGGGGGCCTAAATCGTGATACAAGTTCCTCACTCAACAACCTACTATAGTGATTGCAATTTTTCAAAAGTCGGAGAGTGAAATCTGGGAAATACTAGTTCACCCATAATTTTAAATGATAAAACAGGTGTTAACAAACTATGTCCTGAAAATTGAGTCTGTTAAGACCGAGTCTGTTAAGACCTGCACTTGTAGTGTCGTGTGCGGCATGGTGACATAGACCGTGACTAGAGAGTAGGAAATAAGTAATAGATGTATACTTAATGTAAATCGTACAGTTAGTCTCAATTTATAGAATTTAAAGTAAAAAAAAAAACATAATTTTTCTAATAATAAGGTGCACCTATTAAAGTAATGTAGTCAATGCTCTTAAAAGAGACAGTAATGTGAATCTTTTATGATATATGTAATGTAAAGCTATTGTAGAAAAATTGTAAAGTCAGGAGCCCTAGTTGCTCTCTATTCATCGTGATAAATTTGTGTCGTTTGAATAAGTTATTATTCATTATTACCATGTGTTACGTGTTTTACATATGGCAGCCCACTTTGGGTTCCCAGTGTTGTGACCCTGACCAAAGGGGGGGGTTATAGTTTTTAATAGTAAGTATTAAACTTTTAGAGTTCACAAAGAGATACCAATCATTTTATAAAATTTTAATGTTAATTTTGATTTAATAAATATTTGTTAACTTCACATTCATGACCTCTATAAGATGTAACTTATTTGATCAAATGATAAGCAAATAATCGTTTATATTATTTCTTTATCATAAAATTATTACTATTATTGTTTTTAATAATTTATTTATATTAACATAAATGTATTCATTATTTAATTCTATGTTTATATATAATAATTGTATAGTTGTGTTATTTTATATTGTAAAATTATCACTTGCGTTTTTATTGTCTTGAAGACAAACATATGATTCTGCAGTAATTTATTAACTACTTTCTGTTTCATTTAGGCTTTTTAGTGGGCCACAATGAGACACTTGCAAATAATTTTTAATTGCCCATGAAGTTGTTAGTACATTATATATCTTGAAAATACATGAAATTGATGTACAATAAGACAAGGGTTTGATAAAAACTGGTTTTTACATTTTTAAACCAGTTCGAAAAATTATAAAAACATTTAAACTATTTTTGTCCAATTGTGGCCAACCCTGCTGTAAAAAGAATGTAATTCTTTGCTGTAAATGACAAACTGTAATTTCAGATGTTTTCAAACAGAGTAACCATTGACTAGCCTATACCACTGTAGTAGTATATAACAATTTGGTATTCACACCAATATACTATAATGGTGTGAGTATTGTGAATATGAAAATATTGCCATATATGTAAAATGTGTCCAAAAGTGGGTTGAGTTAACTCTGTCGATACTGTAAACTTTCTTTGTCATATTTTGTTGCTTCTCTGCTATGTACAATTTTCCCTCGAACGAGGCCTTTCGGTTTCGCAACCATAATCAAGTTCTTACTACAACAAAATTAAAATACCTACTTCCCTTATATATATACTAACCCTCCCATGCATAACCGGTTACATTCAACCAATAGTTACAACCCAGGCATTACTTACCACCCAGTCCTTGTTAGCCCCGCCCCTTACTTAGTCAACTTGACCTCGTCACATACATTACCCTCTAGAAATCTCCTACAGCTTTCTACCTTCTGAACACATATCCTGTAACCGTATTACACCTTTTATACATTACTCTTTCAAAATATAGTAAAATATATCATCATTACTAAATTCAGTCTTTATATTCATCAGCGCATTCCTATTCTTTTTCCTTACTTTTAATATTTCTAATTCTTCATACAATTTGCGTTTACTTATGTTATTCTCTAACTTTACTATTTCGACGTTCTCTGTTGGGTCTAAAAACTTATGCCCTGTTTCATTAAAATGTCTCGTGTAGAGCAAATTCGTAGTTCTGTCTCCTTCTCCTCTCGCATACTCTCTCGACCTAATTTCGAACTTACGTCCTGTTTCACCCAGATAAACCTTATCACACTGTTTACAGTTCAACTTATAAACACCGCTTTTCTGTAATTCAGGCATTATTTCAGTACTACTATTCTTTATATAATCAAAAACTGTCTTTGTCTTTTTCACCGCTACATCTATATTGTGTTTTTCAAAGCACTTGATTATGTTCCTCGTTTGAAATCCCAGATATGTTATTGATCCTATGTATTTCTTTTCTTTCTTCTCTTCTTGTCTACTATTTCCTTCTATTCTTTTAACAATTTTCTCTAGTATCCCTGGTTTATAATTATTTTTTGCTATTTCTTCTATTCTTTTTAACTCTTCTTTTTTACATGAATCATCTTCTAAGTATATTATTGCTCTATAACAAAATGAGTTTACTGCAGCCATCTTGTGACTTACGGGATGGTATGATTCCTGAGGTATAATTAAGTCTGTATACGTTTATTTTCTAAATACATCAAATTTAAAAACACCACACTCTATCTTTATATTTAGATCTAGGTAATTTATCTCTACTCCACCTATTTCCTCTTTGAACTTAATTTTATTTTCAAATTGATTAATTTCATTTGTTAGTCTGCGAATTCTTCATTCTAGTAGGTATTTTACTTTTGTTGTAGTAAGAACTTGATAATGGTTGCGAAACCGAAAGGCCTCGTTCGAGGGAAAATTGTATATAGCAGAGAAGCAACAAATACGACAAAGTTGTTATGAAGACTGCCAACACAGATAAAATAGCTGATGTAAACTTTCTGTGTAGTAATGGAAATAAAGGTAGGGTAAATTGTGCTTATATTTTTCTGTATTCTTTGTGATATTAAATCACACATCTTGACATTACTACAATTAAGTGTTATGAATTATGAAGTAATTAATGTATTTCATTTATAAGATTTTTACCTATAAAATGAGATCAAGTTACTTCACTTTATTCTGAATTCTTTACATAATAATAGTTCTTTCTACAACAATATATTTTTTTTGGTCTATATAGTTTCATCGCATCAAGATTTTACTGCAGTCAACGTTATATTTGTTTAAAAAGTAATACGTTTTCATTTATTTGTACTATTTAGAATTAAACTTACATTGTGGCAATTAATTAGAATTATAATAAACCAATAAAATTCATCACACACACACACACACACACACACACACACACACACACACACACACACACACACACACACACACACACACACACACACACACACACACACACACACACACACACACACACACACACACACACACACACATTTAAGCAATCTTAGGCATACAATAATGTAAAGAAAAAAATATTATGAATAGGTACCGTATAGTTTGAATGTAAATTCTTATAGATTCATTGTTAAATTATTATATATATATATATTGTAACATTACATAACCCATGCTCAGTACTGATTAGAAATAAAGAAGTATTTATATAATAATAGTAATAAAAAGTCAGTAGGTACCCATTACAAAAGTCAGAAATGGGGGATTAAGTATCATACTATGAAAACCTTGTACCATAAAACACTGTAGCAATTAAAAACAATGTACTAAGTGTTATCATAAAAGTGAGGTGTGTACAAAGTGAAACATAGTATGTTATGTGGAAATGTTAAAAACTTAAAAGGACATCAATCACAAATAAATGAAGATGCAGTATTACTGTAACAAACTATAATTTTAATAATAAGTTGTTGTAGTTTTGTGTTGTTAGGCCACAAAGGCAATATCAGTGTAATTAATATATTATTTTTGTTTATGTTTAAGGAATCCAGGGTTATATCAGAAATTAATAATGACTAATTAATATAAAATAAAGAGATGGGGGGGAAAACAAAATAATGTAGAGTAAGAATACATTAACTGAAATATAAGTCAGAAATAAACCAAGTTAAAAATCATTAAATTATAAAATACAAGTAGCCAAGCTTAAGTAAAGATGGGAAGAAAAACCTTATATACATTAAATTTAATTATAGCTAAAAATTGTAAAGGAGTATTTTTTCTAAAAGAAGAAAATAAATAATAATAATTAATACTAGCCTATTTACTAAAACGGTACCTAGGTTAGCCAATAAAAAACCATAAATTTCTTGGTTACTAAGAGTAACTAATCAACAAGAAATTAAGGTAATTGTTCAACGGTATTCAAAGTGAGCAGATGAAAAAAAAGTAATGTCCAGTAAAATTAAAAAAAATTTAATAACTACCATTCAGAAAAACCCCATACAAAATTAATTAAGTGAGTCAGCACCAGCCACTGCATCTGAGACATCCTCGGAACCACAATAATTCATGCCAGAAAATCAATGAAAACTGAACATTCATCGAAACATCTCTTGGCCTAGACTTCAGAACTATAAACCTTTGGGTGAGATCGCCTCTTTTAATAAATAAAAAAATTACACATCACCAATAAGTAACGAACACTAGAAACAGTACCACATCTTCCAAGTTATAAGAAACTTTAGTGTGAACATTATAAACTTTATTTTATTTAACCAAAAATTTGTCAAACATGGGTACACGGTGAACCTATAGCAGCCATCTTTCTTTTTTTCGCTTTCTGTGAGGATACGTAGTCTGCGCTCTGGCGGTTAAAAAACAAACTTGTTGAATCAGATTTTAAATAAAATATTAATTAACGTAAAGTATGATACTAATCAATATGCATTTCTGACTTTCTTAGAGTTCAAAGAACCCTCAAATAACCCTGAGATATATATAATTAATTTTTTTCTAATAACTGTAATTGAATACATGTGTAGTATTATATCTATACATAGTATAAAGTAAAGTCGGTCCGTTTTCTCTCTATGTTTGAAATCGCTAATCTCAGGAAGTACTGAACGGATTTTATTCAAGTTTTTGCCAATAGATAGTGTCTATCGAGGAACATTTATGTGTATAATTAATACATATAGGTTGTACATTAGCTTAGCTATCACGGTTTATGTCAAGTAAGTGGTATAGTTTACAATTTGAACGCTGCCTACTGCTGGTGCTACTGAAGAGTGAAAGTCACGGTTTATCGTACAGTTTAGAATTTGACCGCTGGCGCTACTGTGTTTTGCTTTGTTACGTCGCATCATATGAGTTTTGTATCTTGCAGTGAGTGGTCGCGCTGAGCACGGTTTATCGTATAGTTTAGAATTTGACCGCTGGCGCTACTGTTTTTGCTTTGTTACGTCGCATCATATGAGTTTTGTATCTTGCAGCGAGTGGTCGCGCTGAGCAATAATATAGATTGTGACATAGTATAAAGTAAAGTCGGTCCGTTTTCTCTCTCCGTTTGAAATCGCTAATCTCAGGAAGTACTGAACGGATTTTATTCAAGTTTTCAGTTTTTGGTTTGTTACGTCGCATCATATGAGTTTTGTATCTTGCAGTGAATGGTCGTGCTGAGCAATAATATAGACTGTGATAAAGTCGTTGGTTTTGTTTACTTTGCGACCTCTTGGAAGGTGGTCGCACTGCACACGCTACTTTCAAGATCCCACTTAAGATTTGCCCTGACGACACATCCAACGTTTGTAACATACCAAAACAAAGCGACACAGCTAAATTAATAAGGGATTGCAAGTTGATTGTTTGGGATAAAGCTTCCATGTCACATAAAAGCTTTGTTGAGGCTTTGGATAGAACACTGCGAGACTTACGAAATAACAACACATTAATGGGTGGTTGCACTGTCTTATTTTCTGGAGATTTTCGCCAAATACTACCAGTTGTAGCAAGAGGGACGAGAGCTGATGAAGTCAACGCATCACTAAAGAGGTCTTACCTTTGGCCAGATGTAACCAAACTGGAACTAAAAGCCAATATGAGGGTTTCCTCATCTGGACAAAATGGTAGGGCCTTTGCTGATGTTTACTTCAAATAGGTAATGGTGAATTACCAACCAGAAATGGAAAAATTGATTTGAGTGACCTATGTGTTTTGTCCTCAAATCTGCAGGACTTGATAGAAAAGGTTTACCCGGACCTTTCAAATAACTCTATTAAGACGCAGAGTTGGTTTAAGAAGAGAGCTATACTGTGTCCAACTAACGAACAAGTCAATAAAGTAAATGACTTGATAATGTCTAGATTTGATGCGCCGTCTAAAATGTACCATTCAGTTGATACTGTCATGGATATAGAAGAGGCGGTACAACTGATTTTACCATTTGAACATTATCCAACTGATTTTTTAAATTCTTTGACTCCTCCTGGAACTCCTCCCCACAAACTCATTTTAAAGGTAGGTTCCCCTATAATATTACTCCGCAACCTAAACACACCAAAATTGTGCAATGGCACAAGATTGCTAATAAAATCGTTAAAAAATTTTTTTACTTGAGTGCACGATCCTCAGTGGGTGTGGAATCGGTGAAACTGTTTTGGTCCCTCAAATACCAATGATACCCACCGACCTACCATTTCAGTTTAAAAGGCTCCAATTTCCAGTAAAAGTATGTTACAGTATGACCATTAATAAAGCACAGAGCCAAACTCTAAACGTTACAGGCCTAGACCTGAGAGTAGAATGTTTTTCTCATGGTCAACTCTACGTGGCCCTGTTGCATGTTACTTCCAAAGAAAATTTGTTTGTTTTGGCCCCAGATGGCGAGTCATGTAACGTAGTATATACGGAGATATTTAATATGTAAGGCCATGAATGTATAGAAAACACAAAAATAATGATGTATATGTAAATACATAATTTTAAATAAATACAATAATTGATATCAAACTTTAAATTGTGTTCACTTAATCTATATATATATATACCCAAATCTAGCAATAGCGAAGCATTGCCGGGTTAGCTAGTGTATGATAAAGCTAATATCGAAAAAGGTTGTGATTTCGATAAATAATCGATTGTAAACTCATGATTTGGAGACAATAATTTCCATTGAATTAAAATAAATTCAATAAATACCTTTCTTTTACGTAATTGACTGTGTATTATTTCTGGTAGATAGCAGTTTTGTTACAGGAAATGAAGGAATAGCAGAGAAGAGTAAGAAAATTAGCTCCGTCATAAGAAATTATTAAGTACTGCCAATAACATAACCTGAAATGGGTTTGTAAATAGAAAACAGCTGATGCAACACGCAGAAAAATTAAACGATTAAATCGTATCCAAAGAGAGGAATTCTCTCGCTCTCTCTCCTACCCATTTTCAAACAACGCCACTGATTTAATACCTAATAAAGAAAAGTGTGAATATTTTCATAATCACACACTTTCGAAGAAATAAAATAACACTGTCAGAATACAAACATAGTACCTATTATAAGCGAGACTTACAAATGACGCTAACAACATAGAAATTAAACAGATGTAAACCCGATTCAGTAGTAGAAGTAATAGTATTTGTTACAAATGGCGCTCAACTTAAAGGGCTTGAATTAGGAAGGAATTTCGAGATATACACAAATTAATATAACAAAAAATCTAATTTTTGTCGGCAACTATAAGAAGACAAGAAATGCATAATACCAGAGGCAGGTCAAAGAAGAGGGCAGAAGACACGGAGAAGGAAGAAGGTGGACAGGAACAAGAAATAGAAGTAGTCATGGACACAGAAATGGAAAAACAGACAGGCGATAAAGAAGAAACCGAAGTAGTTATGGACACGGAAAAGGAAATAATTGAAGAGGATGCCCAAGGGGATCAACTAGATAAATCCGCCCAAAAAGAAGACATGAGCTTGCAGGAGATGTTGAGAATTATAATGGAAAGCAATAAACAAACAAATGAGAAAAATAATGAAAATCTAAGGAAAATAAATGAGGAAAATAAGGAAAACTTGAGGAAACAAAATGAAACCTTGAGCGAAAAATTTGATAAAATAGATGAAAATTTTAGGAAACAGGAGGAAAACTCAAGGAAACAAAACGAAACCTTGAGGGACAGTTTAAAACAAATTGAGAAAAAAAAACGAAGAAAATTTAAAACGAATTGAGGGTAAGACGGAGAAGTTCAATAAGGAGTTAAGGGAAACTTTCAGGGGGAAGATTGAAAATGTCAATAAAACGCTTAACCAAAAAGCAGATGAATACAAGGAGGAGACAAATAAGCAAATGGATGAAAGTTTCAGAAAGTTAGAGGAAACAATGGACAGTGGTTTCAAGAATTTGAATGAAACACTAGACAGCACTTCCGAAGGTATTAAAGTAAGTCCGAAAACAGAAGAGAGCAGGAAGGAAATAGAAATTAGAGAATACCAAGGTGTAATATTATCTGAGAATAAAAATAACAACAGCAAAGTGAATAATAAATACCTGGAAAAGAAAACCAAGAATATAAGAAAAATATGGAGAAAGAAAATAATAAATACAAGAGAAGAATTGGAGATGATGAAGAATGGATTAATAAATGTGTTTAATCTATCAATTACTGACCATGAAGAAATCATAAACTTCCAAGATTATAGGAGGAGGTCAAACAAAATTTTAGAAATGAATTACTACAAAACCACATATAACAACTTTAAAAAATCGATAGGTAAATTAAATATCACAGAAATAGAAATGTGTAGCAAACGGTCAGTAATGTCATCAATAACTCAGATACCATTAAAATACCTGTTCAATAAAATAAATGGGAAAGTAATGGATGTAAGCATAGATACAAATGAACATGTAATATTAAAAGAATGGCAGTACAGGGTGACAGAAAATTCAGAAAACAAGATAATGAGCGGTATCTCAAGAACCGAAATTATTATGGACACTGCAGTAATCCGAGGAAGAGGAGTAACTGAGTTTATGGACCATGGTTAAACCAAGTAATAATCAACCAGAAAAAAAGGGGACTGATTTCCTGTATACCGACCAAGCAACCCATGGGAAAGAAGGAACCAAATAAATAATATTAATTAAACAAAATTCAAAAAGAATGTAAGGACAACTTACTTAATATATTTAGAAAAGATATGATTTAAGATAAATGACACAATGCCAAGAGAAGGTAACAACGACTTCCATACTTTATTTATAAATAACATGATTGAGAATGGAATAATAGAAAAAATAATATTTTGATGGGAACAACGAAAAAAAAATAAAATAAAAACAATTAATGGTAATGTGCTCAGACAAGAAGGTAAAATAAGAAGAACAATGGATAATATAATGACTATAATTACAATAAAGCTAAAGAATGATAATAATTAATACAGCTACAATTTAGAATTTCTTGAAGTTTAAAATGATAAAGGAAAAAATAGTACGAAGAACACCTGTCACAAGAAGGAAAGTTAAAAGGATTTACAAATAATGCCTGTCAATAACGTTATCTATAATTAGTTACTGAAAATAAGAAGGAATCAAGAAGAAAAAGAAATATATAATTAAATGTAAACAGCAACAGCGTGAAGAATCCCAAAAGAGTTTTTTATTAGTCAAAAAATAGACTATTATGGTATAATTTTTATTTAATAACTGTCTGTAGATTCCAGCAGTATTATATTTTGAGCAGAGATGATGTTCCTCTGAGCTCACAAAAGTATAGTATGGCCAGCAGAGTATATGTAGCCACAAGTGCCTCTCTGGACTGCCCCAGCTCAAGTGTTAGGGAAAAAATGTTAGGAAAATTGAATATTTAAGGGATAATAAAACAGCTGAGAAGATTGATATCAGATTCCAGAAGTATGAAGGAAGAAAACAGAAGGAAGATAGCAGACAGAAGCTCAATTGAGAAAGGACATTTATAGAAGTAAATAGAAATATGAGTGTTAAAACAAGTTTTTACTGATTATTGTGACCAGTCCTTATCAAGGGATGTTTGAAAAACTACCACCACGAGAAATTATATCATTAATGAATTTTCCTCCAAGAGAGAGAGTTGAGTATGAAATCAAGTCAATTACCATTAACAAAATAAAAGGTATAAATAACCAAACTGAAATGAAAATATATTATGAAGATTGATAAAAGAAGGCAAAGAATGAGGAATTCAACAATTAATTTTAATAAAGAAATAAAAATAAATCTGTTCTAGTGGGGGAGCTTTATGTAACATTACATAACCCATGCTCAGTACTGATTAGAAATAAAGAAGTATTTATATAATAATAGTAATAAAAAGTCAGTAGGTATCCATTACAAAAGTCAGAAATGGGGGATTAAGTATCATACTATGAAAACCTTGTACCATAAAACACTGTAGCAATTAAAAACAATGTACTAAGTGTTATCATAAAAGTGAGGTGTGTACAAAGTGAAACATAGTATGTTATGTGGAAATGTTAAAAACTTAAAAGGACATCAATCACAAATAAATGAAGATGCAGTATTACTGTAACAAACTATAATTTTAATAATAAGTTGTTGTAGTTTTGTGTTGTTAGGCCACAAAGGCAATATCACTGTAATTAATATATTATTTTTGTTTATGTTTAAGGAATCCAGGGTTATATCAGAAATTAATAATGACTAATTAATATTAAATAAAGAGATGGGGGGAAAACAAAATAATGTAGAGTAAGAATACATTAACTGAAATATAAGTCAGAAATAAACCAAGTTAAAAATCATTAAATTATAAAATACAAGTAGCCAAGCTTAAGTAAAGATGGGAAGAAAAACCTTATATACCTTAAATTTAATTATAGCTAAAAATTGTACAGGAGTATTTTTTCTAAAAGAAGAAAATAAATAATAATAATTAATACTAGCCCATTTACTAAAATGGTACCTAGGTTAGCCAATAAAAAACCATCAATTTCTTGGTTACTAAGAGTAACTAATCAACAAGAAATTAAGGTAATTGTTCAATGGTATTCAAAGTGAGCAGATGAAAAAAAGTAATGTCCAGTAAAATTTAAAAAAATTGAATAACTACCATTCAGAAAAACTCCATACAAAATTAATGAAACGAGTCAGCACCAGCCACTACATCTGAGACATCCTCGGAACCACAATAATTCACGCCTGAAAATCAATGAAAACCGAACATTCATTGAAACATCTCTTGGCCTAGACTTCGGAACTATAAACCTTTGGGTGAGATCGCCTCTTTTAATAAATAAAAAAATTACACATCACCAATAAGTAATGAACACTAGAAACAGTACCACATCTTCCAAGTTATAAGAAACTTTAGTGTGAACATTATAAACTTTATTTTATTTAACCAAAAATTTGTCAAACATGGGTACATGGTGAATCTATAGCAGCCATCTTTCCTTTTTTCGCTTTCTGTGAGGATACGTAGTCTGCGCTCTGGTGGTTAAAAAACAAACTTGTTGAATCAGATCTTAAATAAACAAATATTAATTATTGTAAAGTATGATACTAATCAATATGCATTTCTGACTTTCTTAGAGTTCAAAGAACCCTCAAATAACCCTGAGATATATATAATTAATTTTTTTCTAATAACTGTAATTGAATACATCTGTAGCATTATATGTATGATAAAGCTAATATCGAAAAGGTTGTGATTTCGATAAATAATCGATTGTAAACTCATGATTTGGAGACAATAATTTCCATTGAATTAAAATAAATTCAATAAATACCTTTCTTTTAGGTAACTGACTGTGTATTATTTCTGGTAGATAGCGGTTTTGTTACAGGAAACGAAGGAATAGCAGAGAAGAGTAAGAAAATTAGCTCCGTCATAAGAAATTATTAAGTACTGCCAATAACATAACCTGAAATGGGTTCGTAAATAGAAAACAGCTGATGTATCGTGGGGAAAAATTAAACGATTACATCGTATCCAAAGAGAGGAATTCTCTCGCTCTCTCTCCTACCCATTTTCAAACAACGGCACTGATTTAATACCTAATAAAGAAAAGTGTGAATATTTTCATAATCACACACTCTCGTAGAAATAAAATAACACTGTCAGAATACAAACATAGTACCTATTATAAGCGAGACGTTAGAAATGACACTAACAACATAGAAATTAAACAGATGTAAACCCGATTCAGTAGTAGAAGTAATAGTATTTGTTACAATATATATATGTGTGTATTAACTGAATTGCTTTATCTCTTCTAATATGGAGATTATCTACTCACTTTTATAACAGCGTGCAGGTTTGTTTGGGTTAAACACTTGCACTTTTAAAGTTAAAAATTTGTTAAAGACAAATTACCATCAAAGTGAAAATTGAGACATAGGCATGAATAAACAGAAACCAAGGTATAGCCATTAATGTGAATGATTATTTCCACATGGTTTTTAAAAAGAATTTCAAATTTTTCATATTTTGTCAGTTAAAAGCTTATGAGTTAGAGACAATAAGATTTGTGTTAATTGTAAAGTGTAATATATATGTGTATTACTGGACTAATATTTATGATTGCTCATGATGGAGCGTAGAAGTTCTTCAAGAAGTGTGACTATTTCCTCATATGTTGGATTTCTTATCAGAGGTAAACATGAACGTATATCAGCTATGATTTCTTGGTATGCTGAAGTGACATCATACATCATCTTTTGAGCAATCTGCATGATGCTTGTTATCTGCAAAGAAAGCTCCTCCATTTTGCCAGCAAGACAGGCCATTTGTTCAAAAGGACTTTTGTTTTCACAGCTTTTTATTTCATTTTCGATGTCCACAATAATCTCTCCAAATTGTGAGGATGCCTCTTGAAATCTGTCCAATAATTCCTGTGTTTTGTTTAGTGCATCGTAATAGCCTTGACATGTGAAATTTGCATTTGTATTGAGTGAGAGATGTTTGTTTTTACTAAAGTCACGGTGTGTAAGCATTATATATTTCAATCTGTCAACAGCGAGTTGAATTTTCTCAAGCCTTTTTTCATTTCTGAAGTTTTGTAAGTATTCAGTGATATCATTGGTTAACTCCTGGTTATTATAAGTTGGTTTTGCCTTG
This sequence comes from Magicicada septendecula, assembly GCA_034769895.1. Taxonomy (NCBI): domain Eukaryota; kingdom Metazoa; phylum Arthropoda; class Insecta; order Hemiptera; family Cicadidae; genus Magicicada; species Magicicada septendecula. The sequence continues at coordinate 263,715,854 of CM068370.1, read as the reverse complement.
AACAGATTACAGAAACAAGTTTTCAATAATATTTGTATCAAACTATTTTATTGATAAATATTATTTGAAATATATTATTGATAAGTTTTTAGTAAACAGTGAAAATTTAGTATGCTTAAACAATGATAAAAGTAAAAATATGATGTTAAATTGAAGCTGAACAGTGTGTTACAAGTATATGTGTGTTACTTGAGTAGGCCTACACATGAAATTAATTCAGTAGAGTTACATAAACATAAACACATTATAGAAGTAGATGCACTGAAAAAGCAACTGATTTTGATAGTACACAGTTAAAATACAAATGTATACAGTAGTGCTGTTAACATATATAACAACTTTCTGTTGTTGTTGATACTCTGATATTCTTATATTATCAGTTCATGACCTTACACATAGTTTGATGATGATGGTTAGGATTTTAGTGATTTATGTAAATTATTTTTAATTGTAAATTAATATAAAATACTGTATGATATTAAGATAACTAAAAAAAAAATCGGTATGGAGAACCATACATGACTTCCATGTTGTAAGATTTATGTTTAAAATAATTTACTTGAATTCGGTTCGGTAATTTAATTTCTAAAAAAATATTGCCCACCCTCAAACTAATTTCACTATTTATAGATATTTTTGTTATTATGGGGTAGTCGTTTAATATAATATTATTTTCAGCCACTTTATCCATAAAAATTAGGTAGGCTTACTTTATTCTTATAAAGAAACTGTACTATGCAGATAATCATCCCTCCTCCAAAGTGCTCCAAAGTCACTCATGGACCCTGAGCATCTTGCAGAGGGTTCATTCCCTAAAGACAAAAAGTCTGTCTATGAACCGTTCCTCTGTAAACACGTGTAGTTACACTGACCAGCGATCCACAGGAAGCAAATCGCTATCCACACTGGACACTTTTTCAGCTTGTACGCGTTGTGTTGGTGTGGGTTTCGGCACTTTCCATTTAAAAAGCGTGCAAATGTAAGAAAATAAACATGAGTGAGGCTAGAAATAACGCGAATTGTGTGTGAGTGTCTTGCCTGCCTTTTTATTGTGGTAATCATTACATAATTGAGATATGCTTGCCTGCCACGAACGATATATTTTCTCTCAAACATGATTTAAATTAAAATGACAAAATATAGAATTTTATTAAAGTTAAATGAAATGTTTCCATAGAAACTACTTCTTTGTTGTCAATAACGTAGTACACATATAAAACTTATACAAATTTACCTCCTCCATCAACTACCATTTTAATTTATAAAAAAAATGACCCCCTCCCCCTTCAACTACCCTTTTTATTTATAGATATTTCATCTACCTTTCTACATTGGATTATTATGACCTTCTTTTCAGGATACTTTATTTATCAAAATTAAGCACTTTACTCTTGTTAAAACGTAAAATGTTGCAGGTAAACTACTCCTTTCCCTTAACTGATCTTCACCAAAAACAATAAGCATTGAGTATTCTACAATTCACGGCTGTATGCAAAAAATTATTTGATTCTGATTGAATTTGCGGCTGTTTGCCATAGAAAAAGTTCCACACACACACACACACACACACACACACACACACACACACACACACACACACACACACACACACACACACACACACACACACACACACACACACACATTTCGAAAAATGACTTTTCATGTTTTGATGGTAGTACAATCAGAAGCTGTCGTTATCTCGAACATGATTTTTTTTGGCATGATCATACATCCATTTCCTTATGGAACATGGAAGTAATAATGAGCCTGCTGTATTGTGTGTGTGTGTGTGTGTGAGTATGTGTGGTGAGACATAACTGAGAAAAACATGAGAGTGGAATGTACGTATTGAATATTAATAAGCAGTAAATTTTTATAGGACTATCTGTTGGTTAGATAGTTGGTTTTACTGACTATCTGTTTAAATAGTTAGTTAATTTGTGAATATTATAATAGTTAATTTTATAATATTTGTGAATATTATTATTCTTATTAACTATTTAAATTCGTGGTGAATTCATGTATCCGGAACAGGCTTCTGAAACCGGAACAGGTGTCTACACCTACTCCAGATTGGCCAGGATGGTTGGCCAATATTGTTCCTAACCAGTAAAAACTCCAACAACCTTTCCTTATTTGAATAGAATGATGAAGTTTTTTGTGTACAAGTCTTATAAACACGTAATAAAATTACCCATGTTTTTATGTTTTCCCAGTTATTCTTAAAATATAAAACTGACAATTATGAGTTTCTTCAGTCATAGATTTTTTTCTAAAATAATATTTTATTGAATACCTTGAACCTTTTTTTCATTGAGTGTTGATTTCTTTTTAATGAGAATGTCCTGGTCAAATATTAATTTTGAAATGATAAGTACTTTAAAAGTAGTAAACAGGAGACACTGTTCATAAAAATCATGGTTAAACTGAAGGAGTGGTATTTATTTTTTCCTTAGTGTCATAGTTACATTTGTAACTATGTTATAATATATATTGTGTGTGTGTATGTGTGTGTGCATGTACATGCATACAAATATGTTTTGTTGATGAAAAACATGATAATAATTTGAATGACAAAGTGAATTTTCCAATAAAAACTATGAAGCTTCATAACAAGTGAAACCTGTTACAGGCAGTGAGGTAAAAATTTTAAAATGTTTATCTAAAATAACTGTGTTCTGCATCAGAATAATTATTGTAGTTAGAAAAAAAACTATTAAAGGTACATACCTGTGTATAAGCCAAAAAGAAGAGGACACAGACTACAATTTTAAAATTCATTTTAATTATGGCAAATAAAAATAATTCAGCAATCACAGTCCTTCACACTTAACACTCATTCAGTAAAAATTACTGAGCATTTATATGTATAAAAAAACTATAGTGCACCGCAAACAAATAAAATCTTATCACATGCGGAGCATAATTTCTTAGTAATTATTTTGTGTAAATGTCCGATCTAGAAATTAATGTTTTAAGTTTCAGGTAAAGTTTTGCAATGTTTTCCTTGTGTAAAATGCCTTCTTGACTAATCATATTATCTACAGTCACAATCACGTGAAGGTGAATAACGTATTTAATACATAATAAATATTTACACAATCAGGTGATATTGAGTGTGGTATCTAAAATCAATTCTAAGATAATGGAAAGAGAAGGTCACAAAATTTTGATTGTTTGTTTTTTCACTATTATTAAACATTACTTTTTAAATGCAGGGTGACTGTTATATTCCCTACAAATTGTGTAGAGATTTTTGTTTGTTTTGGAACATATTAACACAAATTTTAAACTGTTTCGTTCACAACTACACATAAAATTTGTCAATAATATGTAAAAATTGGGTTAGAATATTCTAAAATGTTTTTTGTTGAAAAGATCCTGGTACTATCCTCAAAGAAGATAAAACATTGCAGGAGAAAAAGAGAGAAAGGGATAGTTCTTTCAGTGGACTGAAGTCCAACATAAGAAGTGTGCCAGAAAGAATAAAGTTTCATATCTGATGACAGGCCTTCATTGGAGATTACTGCCTGAAAGAAGAAGAAGACAAATAAGAAAAAGAAAAATAGGACACGTCCAGATGTGGTTTTACTAAGGCCAGAAGAGGGATACTAATACTCTGAGGTACTGAGTACTGTACACAAGAAAGTGAACCAGAGAACCTGAATGCTGAAATATAGTCAATTAGGCCTACTGATAAAGCTTGGAAGCAAGACCCAAGAAGGAAAAGCGTTGAGTGACACACTAAGGAAAGCCTTTGGTGATGAGGCCACAGTGAAGAACCTGGTGCCTAGAGTCATGCTACAATTTAGAGATTTTACCAGTCTGACAAAAAAGAAAGAGGTGCAAGGGACACTTATCTGCGAGTGTCAGAATACTGTAGATGAGGTCAAGGTTTACCTTACAAAGAGTAATAACAGAGAACAAAAGATGGCAATCGTGGAAATGGACAAATGAGGTGCTGCAAAACTACTCGAGACTACAGGTTATGGTCACACACTGTTGTTGATGCTTCAGCTTTGGTCACAAACAGGACAACTACAAGGGATCAAATAGAAAAAATTAGGGTTGAGCATGAAATGTGGTGAGAAGGATCACATGACTGACAAGTGCACTGAGAGCAGAAATTGTTTCCTATGCACTAGTCTAAACATTAAGAACAAACTCCTCTATCAGGATCAGGACACTGACAGGCACTTGAGAAAGCAAAAGGTAACACAAGATGGTGAAGGTCCTACAAGGAAATTTGCATAGAAGCAGAATGGCTGATGATCTCTTGAAACAACTCAGGCTAGAATTAGCTGTTGATATAATAATAATTAGTGAGCAGAACCAGAATAAAGAAGGCCCAGGTTGGCACTCAGATGGTCTGGGAACTGCGGTAATATCGGTCCCAGACTGGGTAAAACTCCCAGTGAAGAATAATGGATCTGGTGTTAGATTGTACAGGCATTTGGAGCAGCAGTATTATATAAACTGCTACTTTACTTCCAATGAAAGTAGGTGTATTGACAAATTTCATGCAAAGCTGGGTAGATTTGAAGACACTACTTGTGACACTGAAGGTGACATAATGATTCAGGTGACTTCAATGCAAAAGTACTGGAGTGGGGTAATAACAACTCTAGATTCTAGATCCAGAAGAATAATGGAAATGGCTACTTGAACTGGACTCATAGAACTAAACGACACTTTGATGACTGGCTGTAGGAAAATGATATCAGATATCTCCTTTGCAAGGCCTGGTGTCAAAAGTGGAAGAATGATCGAACACCAGGATTTCACAGGAAATGATCACCAGTATATAATGTTTCAGTTACTGATGATATGATACTCTGATACTCACATTTCTTGGATATTGTTGTCTATGACGTGTCCGTTGATAAACTAATTATAAGTATAATATTATTGACTCGGAACACTAAGTTTTTTATTGGTAAAAATGTAAAAGTGTTTCGAGTCAGTAGTATTATACTTACAATTGCTCACATTTCATTAACAGGTGGAAAACACAACATGGAATGTTAAAAAAATGCATGAGGATAGACTGACAATAATTTCTAGTGGAGAAACAGCAAGACAGGGACCATAAAACATACAGCAGACAGAACCTTAATATGTCCGGCCTGAGGAAATTTCTAGTCTTGGGAGGAGATGTCTTAATCTCAGACACAAGGTTATCAGAGACAGAAGAAAACTGAAGGACCAAGAAGCTGCAAATGATCTGGAGTATAAGCAGACTAAAAGGAATGCCAGACAGCTATTAGAAGAAGCTATGATAATGCTGGAAAGCTCTCAGGCAAGAAGTGGATAATGGATCATTGGGTTACATGATTGTTACCCACACACTTGGGGTCTCTCAGTGCATTGGTTTTTGGATGATGCAAAGATGGACAACATTGTTGATGGTTTATTTCTGGCTCATCCACTGATAAGTGATGATAAGGAGCATAACATGTTAGAAGAGCAGATACTGCTTTTTACTACTGAGGAACTTGAGGATGTGAGGAGCTCTCTACAAAACAAGAAAGTACCTGGTCTAGGAGGAATTCTGGCAAAAATATTGAAGGTAGTGGCTAATGTTAACTCATAACTGCTGTTGAATTTGTATAATAATTTCTAAGAAAAGGCACCTTGGATGAAAAATGCTTCACTTAGTGCTTATAAACAAAGTGAAGAGAGCTCTAACTTTCCATCATATTATAACCCTTGTGCACGGTGCACACTGCTAGAAAATTATTAGATATATCTTATATTTTGTTTATCATTAACCATCCATGCAGCAGGGGATCTTTCCAATAGACAGTATGACTTTCAGAAAGGATGGTTCACTACTTAGGACATATATTAACATCTGAGGGTCTGGAAAGGCAACCAGAGAGCAAGGCTATTGAAATGGACAGACCCCTTAGTAAACGCCAAATTTGTTAGTTCCTAGGACTACGTGGGTGGTATAGCAGCTTTGTACCATACTCTGAGACAAAAGCAGCTCCTACAACAGATCTGTTGAATAAGAAACATCCTTTCAAATGGATTGACAAGGAGGAAGAAACGTTTCATAAGACCAAGGAAGCGATGTGCAGTTCTCCTCAACTTGCCTAACTGGATGCCAATTGGAAGATCTGTATGCCCGTGATATGGGATTAAGAGCAGTATTCCAAGAAAAGGAGGATGGAAGAAGCGATATAGTGGAATATGCCAGTGGGAAACTGTCCCCACAGGAAAGATGTTATTGCACAGCAGAGGAGGTATTAGCAGTGGAAGGAGGGCTATTGGAAAGCTTTGGGGTTACTTGGAAGGTAGGAAATTCCAGCTATACACTGACAACTCATCCCTTCATAGTCTGTCTGGTACAAAATCAAAATTGATATGCTAGGGATTGCTCTTGGCAGACTTCGATTTGGATGTATGCCAAGCAGCAGCTACACTCTGCTGCAATCAAACAGCAGATAGCCTTTCAAGACATCCTGTGTGGGAACCTGAGCCAGAGAAAATGGAGCTGTTGAAAAGAGAAATTCCCAAACATCAGATAGGTCAGGAGGACCAGTCTTGATGGTTATTGAAGATGCTATAGACACTGAGGTGGTCAAGAAGTGGCAAGAAAATGACTGGGCCTGTAGGGAGATGAAGGAATGGTTTATGAAACAAACAATAAATTGTCAAGGTACCAAAGCAGTTCAAGATGTTCTATCAGGGTTTCCAGTCGGAGAATAACCTTCTTATGTATTTATTGTATCTGACACAATCACACCCTGTTCTAGTTGTTCCAAAGGTCGTGCAGCACCCAGATCCTGGAGATGTTTCATGACAATGCTGAGGCCGGATATCCAGGAGAGACAGAAACCTACCAGTGCATACGTCAATGGTTCTGGGTTTCCATGAGGTAGGATATTGCCAGCTGCATCCAGACATGTTCCATCTGTGCCTGTACTAAGCCAAGCAACCTGAAGGCTGACACTAGTATGCGAGGGAGACAGTCATACTAGCCTTGGGAAGTCATCGCACTTGACTTGATGGGCCTATATCCCAAAATATCACGAGGAAAGATGGGAATCCTAGTGATCACAGATCTGTTCAGCTGCTGGGTGGAGGCTTTCCCGAATCCAGAAGCCTGACAGGATGGATCCTGACAATATAAAGAACCAAAGTCTTCAGTCACTATGGTTATCCACGTCTGTTGACTGACAATGGCTGTCAATTCACTTCTCATCAATGGCAGCAAGCACAAGCAACATGCGGCACTGAACATTGGGCAACTCCCATCTACAACCCAAGGGCAAACCCAACAGAGCAGCAAAATTAGTTACATATGAAAATTATTAATTGTGAGCATAACTGTTTTGCGACTACAACTTTTGAATATGTGGGATCATATATAAATTATTGACTGCACAGTGCCACACAATCAAATTATACTGCAATGCGTTCTTTCTTAGTATTGCACGTGCTCCATCACAAAGAAATCCAACAAGGTTATCTCTGAGACATTAAATTTACCAAGTCTTTATTCTATTCCATATTATTTAATTTAACTGTATCAGGTCCCAAAATAATAACTGTGCAGAGCTGTCCTCTGATATAGGACAATACAAGCACAAAAGGAGAGTGCATTGTTTAAAGAGTGGTAAATAAATTCATAGGAAATGAATACAAAAATCTTAGTTATAGTGGTTTAAAAATCACACAGTTATACTGTAATACTAAATAAAAAGAGGTTCCTTTTCTTTTATAAAATTGCTAAACTGCTATAATTGTTATTATTTAGACAAAGCTTTTCGTCATCACTGACATCTTCAGGTCTTAAAACGAACTGCGGGTAAATTTACCTTATGCGGGTAAGGTAGTGGGTATTTTCTATCATTGGTAACACTGCTACCAACATTTGCTGGCGTTGTGGTGACTGTACGGGGAATCCCCGCCATAGAGATATATAGATAGAGGTGGTGAACTGGCTGAGAAACCGTCCGGCTGGAAAAGAGAGATGGAATCACGCGAGTTCCACTCTCGTGCATGCGTCAGTAGACAAGGATAGAAACGAGCGTGTGATGTTTCTGTGTGGACATTTCCACTAAGGGCTCCTTCACACGACGCCACCATGGCCGCGCCACCATGTCAACACATAGGTTCAAATGAGCAGTGGCGGGGAAAAAACATCATGCCACCAGTGGTGGCGCTGCCAGCATCTCATTTGAACCTATGTGTTGACGTGGTGGCGCGGCCATGGTGGCGTCGTGTGAAGGGGCCTTTACACGAGCGCCTATACTTTGCCTCCTCTATCTATATACCTCTATGATCCCTGCCCGCCGGGGATTTCCCATTCCGTTTGCTTCTCGCCTACGTTCACGCTTCTCAACGGCTAGAGAGCCCATCAGAGTGCCGCAAGCAGTCATTCCATCGTGCGCCGTATGTAATCTTATTTTGTTTTTCTGACAGATTTTGATGTGAGAATGAGTGTGGTTCATTGTTTGAAAACGATAAATATTAAATAAATAGGTAGTGATTGTTAATCGGTCCAGTACATTGAACTAAAATAAGTAAAAAACTGTTTTATGTTTAGAACTTTTAGAAGTTGATAAGTTTGATATTTTACGTGGTTATTATTATTAGTCAAAAATACCAACATAGGTCAATTCTCAGCCTATGCGTAGCCAGTTCATAACAATATTATCAAAAAAATAAATTTAAACACCATCGTGTGCATGACCCCCCCATTCGACATGCGTGAATTACTACATCTTAGGTAATTATACTTTCACATGTTAGACACACATTATAATAATTTTATTCATAAAAGTCATAATAAGAATAAAGCTAACTAAAAATTGAGTCAATCATATAGTTTATAATTACATTGTTTTTTGTTTTTTTAATTTAGCTTTGGGTCTCATTTTAGCGTGGAATGGCTGAACTGATAGTTTGTGAGCTAACATGTTTTTTTTCTTAATTTTGGAAACTTTGAAAGGTATGTTTTGCTATTAATTATATACAGTCATATTAGTTTAAATTCATGCTAGTGTATTATTACATTGGATAAAATATAAATTTTATTACAAAACTTGTTAAAATATACATATTAAATATATATATTTTAATAAGTTTTGTAATAAAATTGTGTACTAAAACGTATCTACTTTTCATTTAATCAAAATTTATTCCGGGACTTCGAATTTCTCTCAGCGAACCTGATTATAACTATAGTGGAAAAAGTACTTGAAAGCAAATATTTTTTTATATAAAGTTTATAAATTTAAAAATCGTGACCATTTGGAAAATAAATGTTAATCGCATATAACAATGATTTTATAAACTTTATTTGTTTCATCACATTTTCCTTATTACATATTAGTATTCTTGAGTTTAAAAGCTTGGCTTTTGACAATAATTTATTGTGGCATTGCACTTAGTTGTTCACTTACAATTATATATGTATACATACATATAAATCTTATACATACGCTTTGATAATTTATTTATTCATTTATGAATTAGTTATGATGCATAATACTTTAATTTTGTGATGCTAATTTTATTATTATCTTGCATCTTGGTGTTTCATTTTCTTATTTTTTGTTGAAAACTGTAATGTCAGTGCTTCGTGCTTTACTATCCACAAAATATCAGTAGGCAATATTAAAAATATATAATACAATATGAAACACAAGAAATGACATTTAGATTTTGTTATTATTAATATATTATAATTATTTATAATATTATATTTATAATATTATAAATAATTATTCGTTGTGGACATGTGTAGTAGGTTTTATAATGTGTAGGTACTTAAAGTACACTCTAAACCTGAATGTAGGAAATCTGACACGCCAATGTAGGAAACAAGAGATTCCTACATTCGTAAAGTAGGAAACCAGCATTTTATACATTGTAATGTAGGAAACTAGCATTTCCTACTTTCATAACCTCATGAGCGTTCCATACAGTAGCACGTGGCGCTTGAGACAATGACATCTACCGCTTTAAACATTCTATCTATAATTTCATTAATATATTTAATTTTCTTTTTGACTGTTGTATATTAATAATTATATGGAACCTATATAATTATTCTATCTCTATGGTTAAAAGATGATTAATCTTTTAATTTATCTGTATAAATGTCGGAAATTCTGATTTCCTACTTTATGAAAGTAGGAAATGCTAGTTTCCTACATTACAATATATAAAATGCTGGTTTCCTATTTTACGAATGTAGGAATCTCTCGTTTCCTACATTGGCACGTCAGATTTCTTACATTCAGGTTTAGAGTGTATTTATGCAAAGAAGTAAAAATGTTATTATTGTTTACAGGTTACAGATACAATATGAGGGGGTACCCAAAAATAACCGAAATTTTTTTTAAAGCTATGTATTTAATTTTTTTACAAAACAACCTTATCACCTTCAAAGTACTCTCCATTACACTTAATACATTTGTCCAATCTGCGATCCCATTCCTGGAAACATTTTTCAAACTCGTCTGTTGTGATGGCCGACAGCTCCTGCCTCGTTTTTTTCTTTACCACTTCCACATCGTCAAAATGTTGTTCTTTCATGTCCCTCTTCATTCGCTGAAACAAGAAGAAATCGCAAGGAGCGAGGTCACGTGAGTAAGGGGCGTGGGGCAAGGGAGTCATGTTGTTTTTTTGCTAAAAACTGGTGCCCTGAAATGGCTGCGTGAGCAGGTGCATTGTCATGGTGGAAATACCAGTCCCTCGTCTGCCACAAATCGGGCCTTTTTTGTCGCACATTGTTACACAATCTTTTTAAAACCTCCAAATAGAAAGCCTGATTAACAGTCTGACCTGGTGGGACGAATTCAGAATGCACTACCACTCTCACATTGAAAAAACAAATGAGCATCGTCTTGATGTTTGATTTCACTTGACGAACTTTTTTTGGGTGAGGCGACAATGAAGCTTTCCACTGGCTTGATTGTTGTTTAGTTTCGGGGTCGTAACCATAGCACCATGACTTGTCACCAGTAATGACCTTGGAAAAAATCTGGGTCGGTTCGGAGCTGGTCTTTCAATGCACGGCATGTTTCAACTCGATTCTCTTTTTGCTGTTTAGTCAGGACCCGAGGCACAAATTTTGCAGTGACCCTTCTCATCCCCAAATCTTCTGACAAAATTTGCTGAACCGAGCTCCAAGTTATTCCAGATAACTTACTAATCTCTTCAATGGTCCGTCGTCGGTCTTCAAGCACAATTGCATGAACTTTTTCAACATTTTCGTCAATTCTGGAAGTTGACGGACGTCCAGGACGAGGTTTGTCATCAATTGATTTCACCTTCTTTGATCCTACATTACGGGAACACATGAAACGCATTAATGACAAACAACTCGCACACCATTATCTAAGCCACAATATTCAAAATGAATTGATCACATTGATGTCAAAAACAATTACCGATGAAGTGATTCGTAGGGTAAAAGAGGCAAAATATTATTCTATTTTGCTCGACTGCACTATAGACTATAGTCGAGTTGAACAAATGTCAGTTATCTTAAGATTTTGTAATACATCAACCGGCACAATAGAAGAAAACTTTATCGGAAATTATCGGAACTAATGCAATACTGGAAGAGCTAGAAAAAAATGGATTAGATATTCAAAACTGTCGTGGCCAAGGATACGACAATGGTGCAAATATGGTAGGCATAAATAGTAGAGTTAAAACTCGAATATTAAATATTAATCCCAGGGCATTTTTTACACCTTGCGGGTGTCCTAGTTGGAATCTGCTGTTGGTAGATGCAGCTAATTCTTCTGCGGCAGCAAAAACATTTTTTGGTTTTATTCAGAAAATTTATTTGCTATTTTCAAGATCCAGCAAATGCTAGGAATTAATCAAAGGCAAATCTTTCTGTCTTTATCAGACACAAGGTGGGAAAGCAGAATCGAGGCAGTGAAGGCCATATTATTGCAATTTGATGATGTTGTTGAATGCACTGAAAGCTTAAAAAATCACACGGAACAATCAGACACACTCAGTGATTGTGATTTGGTTTTGAACAAAATGCTCAGCTTAGAATTTATCATATCATTACATTTATGGTATGAGATATTATCGTGTGTTAATATCATAAGCAAATTATGGCAATCTGTACAAGTCCACTTAAGCATTGCTCTTGAACATTTGCATACATTTTGTGACTGGATCAAAGAATATCGACAAACTGGGTTCGAACAATGCTTGTCTGACGCTCGTCAATTTATTGAGAAAAAAAGCAGTTATGATCTGCCAAAAGACTTTAAAAATAAAAGGGTAGCCAAAAAGAAAACGATGTTTGATTATGAAAGCAGCGATGAACCTACACAGTCTCCCAAAAGCCGGTACGAAACAGATTTTTTTAACACCATGATTGATTACATAGTGAGCAATATGGATTCAAGATTTATATCTTTAAATCAACAATTTGAAAATTTTGGTTTTCTCTATAATCTAAGCAAGTTAAAAAATATTCCAAAAGAGCATATATTAAAAAACTGTCAAGATTTACACACAGTTCTGCGAGTGGGTGAGAGCAGTGACTTCCAACCTTACGAATTATACGAAGAATTACAAACAATGATCCCAAATTTACCAGACTTCATTAAAGATGTGAAATTCAAACAGCTGCTCCCATACGTAACAGAAAATAACTTAAAAGAAATTTACCCAAATATTTATATTGTCATTTGAATTTTGTTAACAGTACCAGTAAGTACAGCCTCCACTGAAAGGAGCTTTTCAAAATTAAAACTAATAAAAAATTATTTAAGAAGTACAATGGGTCAGCAAAGACTTTCAGCTTTGGCAGTTTTATCTATTGAAGCAGATACAGCATCTAAGCTGGATTACGATACAGTTATTAAGGAGTTCAGTAAGGCTAAAAGCAGGAAATTTCTGATTCTTTAATTCTTTACTGTTAGTTATTACTTAATAACTAGATTTATCTAGATATTACTAGATTGGATTCCCATTGTGAAACAGAACTTGCTCTTTAATACAACTCATATTTCTTAATACACTCATACCCATTCAAAAATCGAGCAGTTATATTTGATTTGTGACAGGGATGTAATTTGGGGAAAATGTGAGAGAGAGAGAGAGAGAGAGAGAGAGAGAGAGAGAGAGAGAGGGGGGGGGGAGAGAGAGAGAGAGAGAGAGAGAGAGAGAGAGAGAGAGAGAGAGTACTGTTCACTGTTACCAGCTGGTTCCTTGTGGTTATGAAATTTTCAAAAACTGCAGAGAGTAAACATGGTACAGCCACAGAAACTGATTACTAATAACTCCTTTTGTGTGTCAGGTACCCACTCTCCAAAATAAACAAGACGGAAAATCTAAGTATAGTATGGTTAGTTATCCAAAATTTCAAACTGCTTTTCCTTAAAAAATAGTGTTATTTGCCAAGTAAAACAAGACTATATGAAAATATAAAATCTGATTTGTCTTTTAAAATGTGATATGCAAAATGATTTGTTTTTCAGTGTGTAAATAAAAATGATTGTTCTTCTACAACACCAACACTACAGACATAGAAAATAAAAAATGCAGTTCTTGAAACTTTATGGCCATTAGGGACTATGTAATTAGTGAGAGTAAAGTATGATAAAGTAACCTGCGAGTTGGTTTTTGCTGCTGGTTGAAAAAATTTGGGGCTGAGTATTGTGTGTTGGTTGTGATGTTCAGCTTGAATTTGTTTGTGACTGTGATGTTTGAATTTGTTTGGGTAGCAATTGAAGACCACAGAAGAAGTTGATAAGTCACATTTTCCATTTTTTACAGGAGAGCATTTTTAAACTTTCAAAGTCTACAGATTCTGTAAATGACTTAAATAGCTAATTTGCTTTCAATAATTTAACTACACCATTAATACCATTCACCTTATGTTGTAAAAAATGTTTTTGTTTGGATATTAAAGTAGTTATAATTTTTTTTGTAACATGTGTCATGGACTTCTCAGGTTATTTCATTGACTTAGATTTAATTATTTTTATGAGAGGTTTTTAAGAAAGAAACTTCAGTTATAGGTTACATTTTTAATTGATTTTATTGTTTCACTACATAGTTGTATCAAAAATTAAATTTTAAAATCATAAATGAAATTTAACAAGAAAATCTAATTGTTGTTAGTTCTTCTAAAAAAATAACCTTTAAACAGTTTAAGTGTAACATATTGTTCAGTTTAAACATAACTGAATGTCCCAGTGAACACATTCACTTGAATTGTCCTTTTTTTTAAGTTTTCTGAAGATTATTTAAGTAATCTTTTGCTACTAGCCCACAGAATTCCTTTAATACTTGGAGATCGTTAAACTTTTCGGATGAAATTGGCAACGAACCTATGGACCAAACAAAATTGAAAGAAAACCTAATAATAAGGTTTTTTCAGCAAAAGGTGCATTAAAAAGTAAAATAAGATTAAATACCTTGGTTAGAATTACCTTGGTTCCTTCTTTGCAACTTCTTTGTGCTTTTTCCTCAAGATACACTACGCATTTCGGGACTTAAATTCCCATCATCAGGTGGATAAACTCACAAGATAAAGGACTCTATCATGTAGAGCACGTCACAAGATAAAAAATATATAAAGGTCACGCACATCTCGCTACTCAGTCGATTTCCCCACTCGTGTTATCTCACGATGCGCATCGCTACCGACCCCGCGAGCGACTGACAAATCTATTCGGCCTGTATTTATTTGTCGTGCTGTTTCAGCATGCGTATAGCAGTATCATACAGTTCGTTTGACTTGAATGACAGTTTCTCGTTCAAAAGCTGATCATTGTGGTTGCAGAGGCTCTGTAAATTTCAAACTCTTCCAGTGCGTCCATGAGTTTACTCTTTTTGCAAAAATGCAGTAGTTTGAAATTATTTCTAAAATTGGAATAGGCATGGTTGTGATAAGTGATATGCATGGCAAAGTTTGATTTGACGTTCCTGATGTTGCCCCTAGGCAGGTGCTCTTTATATCTATCTAACAATTTTTTGCCTTTTGTCCAATGTAGAAACTATTACATACTTCACGTTCTATTTTATACACCCCTGAACAGCTTTCTACTGGTTTATTAGATTTTGGCCTTAAAGTTTTTAAAATGCTGTTATTCGTCTTAAAAGATACTGTATAGTCATACTTTCTAAAAACATTATAAATAGTATTGGGTAAAAGATCCGTATATTCAGTTGCTATGTATTTCTGAACCCTATTGTGTGTTTTATTGTTATTTCTATGCAGGTTCTTTTTTTGATTTTTTACTAACCTATCCACAATCACGCTGTTATAACCGTTGGCCATCGCTATGTACTTTATAGTATTAAGTTCTTCACGGTAGTCCTCCGGCTCCAATGGAATTTTCAATAGCCTGTTGATGAAGGAGTTAAAAGACGCCATTTTCTGAGCGAATGGATGAAATGAGGACGCATGGATAGTAATGTCCGTAGTGGTCGGCTTTCTGTAGATTTTAAATTTAAGGTGGTTATTTATGTTTTGTATCATCAGGTCGAGAAAATTTAAGCTATGTTCGTTCTCCAACTCGAGTGTAAACTTTATGTTTGGATGTATACTATTTATATATTTATTCAAAATTTCTGCCTGCCTACATGTGCCATCAAATACAAGAAACGTATCATCTACATACCGCGTATATGAAATGATCTTTTTATAAAACCTATTCTTATTAGACAATACGTATTCATTTTCAAAGTGGTTAAGATAGAGGTCAGCCAAAAAACCACTAAGTGGCGAACCCATTGCAAGTCCATCATCCTGGGCAAAAAACCTATTATCAAATGTAAAATAGTTCTGGCTTAGTATTACTCTTAATAGCATGATAATTTCCTGTACTTCTTGTTGATTCAAGCTGCCAGACCTCTCCAGATTTTCCTGTACAATATTGATGGTTTGGGTAACTGGAACATTGGTGTAAATGTTCACAATATCAAAAGACATCAGTTTATATTGTGGCAACATTCTTAATGATTTTACCCGATTCACAAATTCAATGTTATTCCTGATACTGTGGTTATTGTTTATTTTTATATTATTTTTTAAAACCTGTAGAAGTTTTTTAGCCGCTTTATATCCGGGTGCTGTGGTAAAATTAACTATGGGTCGTATGGGCATATTCCCCTTATGTATTTTTGGCAGACCATTAAGCGCAGGGGCGCGAGTATGTATTTGTTTGAGTTGACACATGGTACGTATATCAAACAGATTCATACATTTATTTATACTGTGGTTTATATCTTTAATATAGCCTGCGGAAGGGTCCTTCGTTAATGCGCATTGTTACAACACAAATAAGCCACCCCAATACCAGGGATAAAAAAGATGAATCATGAATATAAAAAAGTAATTCGTATAAAATAAAATGTTTAATATAAAGAAAATAAAATGACGATGACACGACAAATGACGACATGACCTAACCCAAGTGATTGACCAAATAAAAATAACCAAAGGAAGAAGGGAAAAGACGAAACCAAACAAGAAACAAGCCAAATAAGAAAGTGATTGACGAAATCAAATGAAGAAGGGAAAAAACCGAAACCAAACAAAAATGAAACAAATTGAAGGAATTGAATGACTCAATGCAACATAATAAATTAAACCCAAAGGAGAAGGTGGAAAACCAAGTTATAAATGAAATACACTGAAAGTGAAGAAGGTGGAAAAAGGAAAAAGAAACAAACCAACGATAAAGGGAAATAAAATGAAATCAAGTGATAAGGCACAAACAAGTAATATAGAATAAAGCAGGAGAAATGGTACACTCAAATGTAATATTGGAAACGAAACCAATAACTAACCTAAGTAAATAATAAATATTATTATCAATTAATTGATAAAGGTAACTGATATGTGATGAAACCCAATTAAAGACTATTAGAAATAAAAATACACTAACCCACAAATTAGAGTTAGATGTAATGATGAAATCGATAGAGACATAAACTTGTTAATATTATTAATGATATTTGTAATGAAAGAGATAGTAAGGTAGTGAGAAAATAAACTTTAGTAAATAAGAAAGAGAAAGTAATTACTGGGATTACCCATTTAGAAACACTTAAAATAAAAACATTTAAGGAGTGCAAGAGTGGAAGTGTAAAAACCCCAAAGTAAAGTGATCAAGAAAAAACACTAAATAAATTATAATAAACAATAGATAATTTAAAAGTGAAGGTAATGAATAAATAAGAATAGTGTCAATGATAGTATTATGAAAAATAGTGAAGGATAGAAAAAACACTTAGTAGCCTAAATCAATAAGAAACACTAAATGATTAATGGTGAACAATATTAGTAATTAAGAATGTTGTTAAGAACAGTATTAGATGTAAACAATTAATTAAGAAGTAATGAACACTGAAGAGTGATGATAATAGTATTAATTAAAAAAGAATATTATTGTTAAGTTTAATTGAATACAATTGTAGTTAAAAGGGAGAATCCCATGAAAGAGGAACCAGATAGTGTTACCATGGAGTGAAGGTAAAGATTATTTAAAAAAATAAGAAGTTAAAAACAAAATCAATAAACACCCCATGTTATAAGGGATAATTATTTAAGTCAGTTCAAAAGGTGTGATGTTGTTTAACACCCAAAAAATAGTATAAAAGGAATTGAATTGTAAACTAACACTACATAATAATTGTTAAATAATTGTTTAATCAAATTTATAAATAGGATATGGCTGGAGGAATTGTACAGACCATGGGCCTAGATGTTATATTTTATAGTAAATAATAGCTATATTATTAGCAATGGCAAGTTAAATACACATGCAGAACTTAGAAAACGAGAAAATCAGTTGGTAAATAATTAGCAATCCATGATGTGTAAAATAATATAAAACATACAAATAACACAAAAACAGATCCAAAACACATCAACAAATAACACAACCAATTATAATAACAAAACAAAACTCATTAGGTTAAAATGAAATGTAATTTGTAGGAAATAAGTAAATATAAGCAATGGCTACTTAGGCCTAGGAAATGCCTAACTGTCAAAAACAAACAACTACAAATTGTAACAAATTAACAAAGAAATTAACAAATCCGAGGCAAGTAATAAACCAAGGATAAGTTGTAAATCATATTAAAAGCAAAATGTTAGAATAAGGACTTAAATTAAAAAAGAAAAGTAATTAACAAATGTTAACATAATTGTACAAAAGTTAATATCTTACAGAACCCAATCTTATGGGGTATCAAAACAATCTTTGAAAGGAAATAATAACAGTAGTGATAATATTTAATATGTAGGGAGGAAGACAGAAGAATATAAGCAATCAGAAGATATACGGCTATTCTGAATAATAATTCAAATTTGATAACTATGGTAATAAACCAAGATTAACCAATCAGAATTAGTTTGTAACCATGACAACACACGTTGGTTACGAATTTTTCCATTAATTTCTGATACTCTCAAAGTGACGCTCGTCAAGATTAGACGCCGAATATTGAATGACCTAAATTTTCATTTTTAAATGTATAAAAGTAATCAAAATTCAAAAATATGTACCAATAAGAAGAAGACGAGGGACCATAATGCCAAGAAACTGATGCCAAGGACCATTTTACACGAGAATTAAATGAAAAAATCGTCTACAACTAACATGAAAAGGACGCAAGACATACTTAAGCCCCAAGATTATTGAAAATGATGACTAATGCAGCCCAATTACCTTTTTGACTGACGACTGTTTAGACCAAGTCGCCTGATTTGATAAGTATAATTGAATTACCCAATTCCAGGAATAAACTCACTTTAAATATTTCTCACAGTAAATTGAAGTCTCACTATAAACCGTATATTCTCTTTCAAAGATTAATTAAGAAAAATAAAACACTGAAAATTTGTTAACTTAGAATATAACCTGTTGATCGAATACGAACTTTAGAAACACACTTAACTACACTCCAGAACAAATTATAACCAAACACATTATTATTTAAGTACAAATAATGTAAGGTAAAGTACTTTTTATTGTAATCATAATTGATATTTATCTTGTAATCAAAAGAACTCCAGGTTTTGAACGAGTACAATTGTAAACCAACAAAACAGCTGCCATACTGGACTGAATAACTCGTTACAAAATCGATTTCGTCAACCTGAGAGAAATTGTTTCATAACTAATGTCGGTGCAAATTTATTAATAAACAAGTATAATTTTCTTGTCAGACTGAAACATTACAAATCAATAATTAAAGTAACTAGTACAGAGTGTAACCATTGTTTTTATTTCATAGGAAGTGTATTGTATAATTTGTGCTTGTTAACGAAAACTAGATTTGACGGCCAGCGCTCACGCTGCAATTCGACAAACTACCTGCTCGATTCAGGAGGTCGAACAGGCGGGAATAAATTTGAATGCCCCGGCCGTCATAGCTGAGAACACCTTTTTAACACATTATTTAATAAGTTTAATTGTTTTCAATAAACAATTTGGCGCCACCCGGGATTCACAAAACCCTATTTATAACAGGTAAGGATACTACTGCGTTGTACTGGTAATTAAAACATCGCTACGGACTTCGTTAGCACAAGGATTGAAGTAACAACACCAGTGTGAGGCGAACACACTACCTATACACTTTTTTACAGAGACGACCGAGTCATATCGTTACAGCGTATATTATTATCCTTGATAAATTCGTAAACTTTCGCTTTATATTCATGTTGATCTAATGTTGTGTATAGTTCTCATATCGTTACGATATTTATCAACCGATGGATGCCTGCACTCATTCTTTAATACACGGTTCAATTTATTATTATGTATAATATATGTATATATTTAATTATAATGTAATTATAAATTTAATATATATAATGTATTATAATCTATTTAATTTATTAATCTATATATATAAAAGAGAAATACCACTGACTCACTCACTGACTCATCACGAAATCTCCGAAACTATAACACCTAGAAACTTGAAATTTGGCATGTAGGTTCCTTATGTGATGTAGGTATCCGCTAAGGGATTTTTGGAAATTCGACCTTTAAAGGGGGAAAAAGGGGGGGAAGTTTGCCTGACTGACTGACATAGAATCAACGTAGAGCAAAAACTACTGAATGGATATAAATGAAACTTTGAACATAGCTTCATCATAGGTCTTAGGTGCTCACTAAGAAACGGTTTTAAAAACTTTCACTCCTAAGGGGCAACCCCCCCGCCATTGTGTCTATGTATGTATGTTCCACATCTCCTCCTAAACCACTGGACCGATTTCAACCAAACTTGGCACAAATATTTTACGCGACGGGAGAACCAACACAGGATAGGTGTTTTTTCAGTGGGGTCCTTTGGGGTCTTTCACATCTCCTCCTAAACCACTGGACCGATTTCAACCAAAACTTGGCACAAATATTTTACGCGACAGGAGAACCAACATAGGATAGGTGTTTTTTCGATGGGGTCCTTTGGGGTCTTTCACATCTCCTCCTAAACCACTGGACCGATTTCAACCAAACTTGGGACAAATATTTTACGCAGCGGGAGAACCAACATAGGATATGTGTTTTCTTCGATGGGGTCCTTTGGGGGTTCTTTGGGGTCTTCCACATCTCCTCCTAAACCACTGGACCGACTTCAACCAAACTTGGCACAAATATTTTACGCAACGGGAGAACCAACATAAGATAGGTGTTTTTTCGATACGATCCTTCGGGGGGGTCCTTTGGGGTCTTCCACATCTCCTCCTAAACCACTGGACCTATTTCAACCAAACTTGGCACAAATATTTTACGCAACGGGAGAACCAACATAGGACAAGTGTTTTTTCGATACGATCCTTTTGGGGGTCCTTTGGGGTCTTCCACATCTCCTAAACCACTGGACCGATTTCAACCAAACGTGGCACAAATATTTTACGCAACGGGAGAACCAACATAGGACAGGTGTTTTTTTCAATACGATCCTCTGGGGGGTCCTTTGGGTCTTAAACAACTATTAGATCTGGTTACTATGGCAACCCAATAGAATAGATTCTTGTTACCATAGCATCGGTGGAAGTCTCCCGCGTAGGAAATAGCGCGGGAGTCGTCCGACGGGCCTTCCCCGGAGTTCATCCACGGAACCCGGGGAGTCTTAGGTCGGATCCCGCGAAAGACGGCGGGGCCAGAGTCCACGGTTCTTATAAATAAAGATATAGGTTATGATATCAAAGGTGGTGTATGCATCTTAAGAAACGTCTTAATAGTGTGTGAATTCAGAGTTGTTTCAGTTTGAATTTAAAAGTGGATAAGTTAAGATCGAAGTAAGTTATAAGCGAGTACAAAAAACAAAGTTTTGATAGCGAATGTATTCAGATCATAGAGCTCAGACAATATAAATGCGCTTGCTTCAGTTTGAATTTAAAAATTGATAAGCTGAAATCTATAGAGGTATTGTATTGTTAGAATAAGTTTAGGAGACACTAATTTAACAAATGCCTTATTTCAACATTAACACAATGAATTATAAAACGACAGTTAAATACGCAGCGCGTGCAAGTACTGTAGACATTTTATTGAAAACTAATTTAGCTGTTCGCCCTCTCCGAGAGTTAGAAATCGAGCAGGAGCATCACGCGCAACAGAATTCTTCTCCAGATATAAGAATACAGTTTATGACATGTTCTTAAACAGGTGCGCTACAGAGTATTCCCCATTGAGAATGCGAACGTAACAATATAAGGAAGATTATACAGTATACAAGTAATA
Source organism: Magicicada septendecula (assembly GCA_034769895.1). Taxonomy (NCBI): domain Eukaryota; kingdom Metazoa; phylum Arthropoda; class Insecta; order Hemiptera; family Cicadidae; genus Magicicada; species Magicicada septendecula. The sequence continues at coordinate 263,694,135 of CM068370.1, read as the reverse complement.
TAACGTTAGAACAAGAATAGGTGCCTATGAGCCTATGAATAAATTATGAACCCGAGCAACGCTGGGTAAATCGGCTAGATATAGATATTTATATAAGCCAAATACCACTGACTGACTCACTGATCACGATATCTCTGAAACCACTGAATGGATATCAATGAAACTTTGAACATAGCTTCATCATAGGTCTTAGGTGCTCACTAAGAAACGGTTTTAAAAATTTTCACTCCTAAGGGGCAAAAAACCAAATACCGAAATTTATAGCGGGAATTGCATACTTGGTAAATGAAGTGGTTGACATCTCAGTTTACTGGAAACCCCGAATACATTTAGTCCTGAGTTTTTAATCATTGTTTTAAATTGAAAAAACTTCGTTGTTTGCAGGTTCTTATAGTCGAGAAAATTTCGAAGTTCAATTAATTAATAAATGTATGTCCTTTTTTCTCAGAAACGGCTCTAACGATTTTCTCGAAATAAATAATAAATAGCTGTTGCTATGAATGTAAATAGACAAACTAAGAGTTGAGAATTTGTACAATCTATCTAATCCTATACTATTAAGCGAGCAATAATTGTACAATTACGTACAACGTGAAACTCCGTAGCGAAGCACGGGTATTTTGCTAGTTATGTATAAAATAAGATGTTTTTATAGTTACTCTAACATAGATTATAGATAAACAAAAAGATTTTTTAAAATAATTAATTAACTAGGCCTGAAAAATATTCGAATTTTTACCTTCATAAGCAGGGTGTGGTAAGAGCATCTCTCCTTTTCTTAGGTTCTTTATTTCTTCCTTTATCTCTTCTCTTTTCCTTTTAAGATCTTTTTGTTTCCTCTGCCTCTCCGTTAAGGGATCGATAAAAGTTTCGCTTTCTTTATTGGAACAGGTTTTTTTCAATGGAACTTGTTCCCATGGACCATTGTAGTTCGATCGCTGTTTGATTAGTACAGGTTCTGACTTTTCAAAGAGAAGCTCTCATACTCCTCTTGTTTGGAAAGAAAGTTACTTTTGGTATAGTAGCTCTGTCCAGTCTTTTATTATGTTAGGCTCATCCTCCACTCTGATTACAACAAAAGGGGTCGGTTTAACCTGTGTGTTTTCAATTTGTTGGCACCAATCAGCAGGAATCTCACATCTAGCATTTTTGTTTATGAGAGCAGTGTTTTTGTCACATTTCAAATAGGAATGCCCTCTAATAGGATAAGTGAACTTAACAGAATTTAGCTTCTTTAGAGTGTGCACAAGGTAATGAGAAAATCTGATCAATGTGCTATTCTTATTCTGACCCGCACATGAGTCACAAAATACCTCCAGATCATTGACATTTGGGTCAAGATAATTAAAGATAAAGTGAAAGAGAAAAGAACAAACTTCATTTGCTCCTTTGTGTCCTACAGTTTCAGTATAAATATAGAAGAAACTTGCACCAGTTGATAAAACGTGAATGTTAAACATAAAGACAGACAACTGCCTTTTGTAGTATACACCGTTCGTCTCAATATTTGGACATGGAAAATTTCGAGTGTAGTCCATTGTTATTCCTTCCTTCGTTTCACATTTTCTAGATTCTTCCTTTGTTTTTCATTTCTGTCATAAAATTCCTGCTGTTTCTTTAAATGTAGTTTTTGTTTTATTTCAAGTTTGTTAATCTCTGTACAAAGCCTACCTTTTTCTTCGTCACTTGTTTTCTCAGCCAGTTCTAGCTCAAGAGCTTTCTTATTTACATTGAATTTGTCGCAAGTGCTACACGTGTCTGACCGTGGGTAGCCGAAACCTATATTGAAATTTTTATTGAAAATTGCTCGGTAGCTTTCATATGACACTGCTGTCTGGAAATTTACCTTCGTAGTACATTTTTTAATGTTCAGAGTTTCATCTAAGTATATTCGTTCACTCTTTTTTAGGCTGTAGTGACTGTTCTGACTCTGGAACAAACTAATATGTTCATGAACTGATTTAATAGTGTCTTCGCTCATTTTGTGAGGGCGATTGTCATGTGTACCCCTCAGATCTCTTGGTATTTGACCATGATGTTTCATTTTATTAACAAGTACCTCGAGTTATCCCACTTCAAGTTATCTTACCTCGAGTTATCCCATCCACTGATATGAAGGTTTTTTTGCATATCTGAATCTCCACAACACTAACATCACGTTTTACTCTCACCCGATAGAACACTGTACAGTCACGAAACCTAGCGTTTTCGTCATCTTTCCTAGGCCTTCTTCATTCTACAGACCTCAATGATATTAGACCCCCTAAGTATAAATTTATGTCATCATTACTCTTCATGATTTTAATCATTTGCTTCTTTTCATCTTCACTAATTACATCAAAACACTTTTTAGGGCAGCTACAAGCCTCACCCGTCTCGTGAGATTGTAGTTTTAATTGCTTTGCTAAATCTCGAACCCGTCCAAAACATCTCTTTTTCTTGGTTTTATTTTCATGATTATTACACTCACTAACACTGTCTTCACTCGCACTTATCAATAACTAATAAGAAAAAGCGATAATTACACAGCTACAACACATAATGCACAACCACAATAAGCAACATAACCTAAAACATCATCAACAAAACACAACCTGTGTATAGGTTAGCCAATCGAACAATGTAAAAACACCCGGACTTATCAACTTCTTCCCCTGTACATATTATAAAAAATAGCTTATATCTCATGACTTATCCACTATTTCCCGTCTAATATTACCATCTAAAAATATCTGGGGTTAGCTACCAGATAGTAGCATAAACTCAAAAGCAAAAAAATGGACTTATTAACTTCTTCCCCTGTGGTCTTCAATTGTTTTTCTGTTTGTAACACTGTTTCTATGCATGAAGTTTCTTAAATGTCTTAATAGTTCCTTTCTATGGGTACATGTTTCACTAATAGCATTTTATTAACAAGTGCGAGTTCATGTCTTACAAATATGAATTGTAGTTTGTAGTTCAACAACAAAGCATGATATGATTAATGAGGTAGAACTGGGAGGTTGATGAGGCTATAATTTGTACCCATTTGTGATAAAACAAAAGTCCACAAACAGCATGAAACAACACATTATAATTAAATCCCTGACAACAAAAATTGTTAACTATTAGAAAGTTCTTCCAAATTAAGAGACAGTAAGAATACTCTGTCAGATGTTAGTACATACAAATGAAACATTTACACATTGTGGGAAACTGGAGAATGGACAACGTACAACCAGCTGACAGTAAAAAACATGGCAATGAAATGCAGCTAACAGTTGATGACAGACAAACACAAGATTACACATGTGTGTCACAAATGTTTTGATGGTATGACTAGGAAGGAGATGCTTCTTATCTTTATCACGACAGTAGATGAGAGATGTGTACATATTTCATAGCCAAGAGCAAATATGTTTCATTGGAGTGGTGTTACGCAGAGTTTACAAAAATTCTTAAAAGAAAAAAACACATTGTCAGTTGGGAAGATTACCGCATATGGATTTCCTTGCTTATCATCACATAAATGCTGAATATTACTCGAAGGATCAGTGACAACTGCTATCAAGAACAAGGGAAAATGGTACAATTATCAGATCATTTTGTTGGATAACGCCCCTTCACACATGACTGCTCGCAGAATTGGTCACCATCTACAAAGTGGATAATGATAGTATTTCAAGAAATATATTATAATGAATACAGGCTTCCAAGGACAGCTGTGCCTACAACTACGACTTCTTCTCGAGTGGAATTTGCAATCTTCTTGGCGACTTCTTGCATAACTGTATCGCAAACTTTAGGGATTATGTTGAAAGGCAGTTTCAGTAAGTGAATCACAGTTTTTGTTCCTTAACAATTATAATTCATGTTTGGTCAACCACTGTATATATACAGTTTTAATTTCATTTATACCTTTACTGTATGACTTCTGTTTCCCTTCTGTCTCTCTTGATTCTAATATTTCTATTCTTTTGTAAATTATTGATCAAATAATTCCTTTTTTATGACTACACTAAAACTGGACTGTTCTGTTGTACTGTAACAGTACAGTTAGACCCACCCAGGGATATTTTGTAATAATTTAAAATAATAAATTGTATTTGAGAATGTTATGAAGAAACAATATATGTGAAGGTATTAGTGTCAAGGTCAATTGAATAAGCTGCTGGAAACAGTTAATTTTAACCGCATGAATTCTGAACTAAGCACTAAGAGATCACGTTATATGACGTAAATGGCCAAACTTTTGTTTACGTCACTTTGGAATTTGGGAGTGTCGGGCGTCAACAGTCTGTCAACGCTTGGCGTAAAGTTCAGTCGTCATACAACTCCTAACGGCGACGGATGCAGGCCATGCGCTCGCCCGTAAATTCGCAAAGGCCCAGTTAAAATTACACCTTTGTGCCGGCCAGTCATGCAAAAAGTTCCGGAACGAATTTCGGGCGCCCGAATAAAAAAAATGTAAATTAAAAGAAGAAGCAGTTATTTAAATAATATACATTGAAATAACAGTGGTGTTTTGATTAACAGTTTTGAAATTATGGCAAAAAAAACAGAAATGTGTGGAGTGATTGAAAAGACGAAGGAGGCTGGACTGTTTTGGGGACGCAATTACAGCTAAGTAACACTGGGGAGGGTAAAACAAAATTTGTAACAAGGGCCCACCATTTTTTTCAATGTCATTCTTTTAAATTACGATGGAGATCTCCTAAGTGAATGGGGTTTGTATGTGTGTGTGAGTGAAGCGCTGGTTTGTGGTAGATAAACTTAAGTTTGTATCTCAATATCTGTTTTAAATCAATGTAGTATGGTATAATTAACATATGCGTATGAGATAAATAAAATGTTTGTTTATTTTATGAAGGGAAGTAAATGAAGTTGTAATGTTTGGGAACAGATGAAGCTAATTTTATTGATGATGGTTTAATGAATTAATAAAGATATAGAATGTTAAACTGAAAATACTGGGCTAGACTAATTAAGGTGCTCCGGGGTTATTCATATCCATATTTGTGGGAATTATAATGTTATTTGGTTGGCACACCTTCATCTTCTTGTTTCTCTCTAGAACAACAGGCATTACTTCATTTGGAGCCATTTTGTAGTTGTGAGAGGTTCAATAATTTTTAAGATGAAATTTTCTCAAACAACGTCGTGTTTTCGAATGTTTAACGGGCTTCCACCATTTCTTGGTAAGTACCTGTTTCTTTATTACTAGTTAGGCATAAACATAATGAATGATTTTATCTATAAATATGCTAATTACCACTCCTAGGCTTGTTGTTGTTTGTGTGGCAGGGGTGGTCCAGTTACCCCAAAAAATTTTCAAAAAGGGGTAACTGGGTCCAGAGGGACCCAGTTACCCCAATAATATATATTGTAGCCTAATATGTTTTTTTTTTTGCTTTGGTAAAACCTAGTTACATCAAGTCTTGTCATGTACTCAAGACGTCTTGTTCTGTACAAGATATTTCTTCAAGTCTAATAAATTAAAAAAAATATTACAATTAAGCACGCCCCCTCAAATACTAAAATTAACTTAAACTTATACAGTTTTAAGTTAACCTAATTTTTTTTGCTCTGTTGCAGAATATGGTGTGGAACTACAAGAGAAAAACTGAGAAGGGTGCTGGGGCAGCCTACTCATCTGAGGACCTCGAAAAAGCTCTAAGTGATGTGAAAAATGGGAACAAAACAACTCGAGGAGCAGCCGCTTTTTACAACATTCCATGGAGTACATTAAAACATTACGTTCTTGGAACTCGTGGGAAGGGAAATGTCTCTCAAGGTCTGAATAAAGGTGGCGGGGGTGTAAAATCTTATCTCTCTGCTGCCGATGAAGAAGAACTTGCCAATGGGATTAGAATTATGGAGAAAAATGGTTTTGGTCTCACTCGTGAAGAGGTTTTAGATATAGTACAATGTTACATTGTCCAAAACAAGTTGAAAACCTGATTCAAAAATCAGCGGCCTGGCGAAGACTGGTTTCAATCATTTCGAAAGAGGAATTGCCTATCAATTAAGCTGCCACAAAGCATTGAACATTCTCGCTGCGACCAAACCAATCCTTGGATAATATGTGATTTTTTTGATAAATTAACACAGGTTGTTAAGGAACTTGGACTAAATGGGAAACCTGGGCAAATATACAACTGCGACGAAACCTCTTTTTGCCATGACCCCTATAAAACCCGAGTTGTAGGAGCTATTAATGAGAAGAGCCAATGCATAACAAGTGCTTCTGGAAGAGAAAATACCACGGCATTGTTGTGCGTATCTGCTGATGGTAAGCTGATACCTTTGCTTTGCGAATCAAAGGGCAAATTCGTCATGGAGAAATGGGTAGACCAACAAATGCCCACACAAACAGCAGTATCTGCTAGTGAAAGAGGGTGGATGGAGACAACATTATTTTTTCATTGGTTCAGAGATGTATTTTTAACTAACATAGGCACAGAGAGACCAGTGCTCCTCCTTTATGATGGGCATTTAATGCACATTTCTACACAGCTCATACGTTTAGCACAAAAGAACAATGTGACGATTATGAAACTGCCACCGCATACAACACGTTTTGCAGCCCTTAGATGAGGCAGTATTCAGGGGCCTAAAGCAGAAGTGGGACAAAGAACTTTGCAAATGGCAAAGGCAGAACCCAAGGAAGAAGATCCCTAAGCCAGACTTTATAGGTCTTCTTAGTAAAACTGCCCAGGAGTTTTCTTCGTCTACTATTATTAATGGGTTTAGGACAACTGGTATCTATGACCCTGACCCAAAAATTCAAGGACCCAACCGAAAAGCGATTCTGGAGTCAATATTTTCTCCCAGAGACCTTGAAAAATACAAGAAACGTCTTCTCACGATTTGTGATGGTACCAAGGAAACAACAGAGGCAGGACCTTCAACAGCCGAGCCTGAGGATTCTATAACAGTGGGGCCCGAGCAGCATCTGACAGCTGAACCTGAGCAGCCATCATCATCTGAGCTTCAGCAGCCCATGCAAGTCGATCCTGCGCAACCTTCGACATCTCAACATGAGCAGCCACTGACACTAGAGCCCGAACAGCCCCCGACAGCTGAACCTGAGCAGCCATCATCATCTGAGCTTCAGCAGTCCATGCAAGTCGATCCTGAGCAGCCATCAACATCTGAGTCCGAGCAGTCATCAACATTAAAAAGAAAGACTTTTGAAGAATTGCTACCGGACCTTGTAAGAAATGACAAAAACCCGGACAAACCAAAGAAAAGGAAAAAAATTGTTAACAAATGTGAAATAATAACTACTACAAAATACCTTGAAATGAAAGAAAAAGAAGAAGAGGAGAAAGAAAAAGCTTTGATTGAAAAAGAAGAAAAACGTAAAAAAGAGGAAAATGCAAAAGCAAGAAAAGAGAAAAGTTCTGAGAAAAAAGCAAAGGAAGGAAAAGGAAAATCGAAATCACAAGAAGTTCATTACGACTCTTCTAGTGATGAAAATGATTGTGATGCTTATTCTATCCAAGAAAGTGAAGAAGACTACCTCGAAAGCTTCTCAGAGTATGAGGATGAAGATAGAATTACACTTGAACCTGGTGAGTTTTGCATCGCTAAAGTTTTTGGCAAAACAGAGAATAGCTTCAGATTATATGTAGCAAAGGTTTTACAAAAAGAGGATGAAGGCTACATGGTTACTTTTTACAAAAGACATTCTCAGACAATGAAATTCAAAGAAACCGATAAAGAATCCTATATTAGAGAGTCTGACATCGTACGGAAACTTCCACAACTGGTAACAAGTAGTTCCGCTCGATTTAATAATATGATTGGTTTTGCAGCAGACCTGAGTGATCTAACTAACATCCACTAAGTTTTCCTTAATGTATAAGGACTCAAATAGCAATTGTTTAAACTCCAATTTTTTTTAATTAATTACTTAATTTGTAATTAATTTTTTTATTTTTCCTTTTTTGTCATTTTTTGAAATTTCATGGTAAGAAATGATTGTAATTTCTTTGAATTTTTTGTAATTTCTTGGTAAGAAACAGGTTTCTTTAAATAAATGTATAAATATATTACTTTTTCTTATTATTTGGATTTTTTCTTTGCCCTTTTTTTCAAATGCCCTTATTAGGGTCCCGATACAACGTCCGGAATGTGTAATTAAATCAAACAATTGATCATACCAATATTTTTTCTAAATCAATTGAATGTACAACAATAGGTCCACTTACCCCAGACATTTGCTGCAGTGCTCTTATAGAATATACCCTGGGGTGGTCCAGTCACCCCAAATTCACGGGACAACTGGTCAATAGGACAAAAAAATTATATATATATATATATATAAATATATAATGTTAAAACATACCTTAAATGGTATGTAATATGTTGGTCTGTTTATTGCTAAATAATCATGCAATATTTTGCAGTCAAAAATTGCTTGTTACTTGTCCTAAATTACAGTTTTATGAAGGTAACTGGAGGTCATGTTAGTTGATTTTTCTGCAGAACTTGATGTTGTGTTGCGAGAACATCTGCAGAATGCTACAGTGTTTAAGGGGACTTCTAAAAGTATACAGAATGATATTTTAGATAGCTTGTGCAAAGAAATTTATAATCAAATTAAAAATTTCGATTTCTTGGCTATTCAATGTGATGAAACTACAGATGTTACGAATTGGTGCCAAATAGTACTAATATATTGTATATTGTGATACGTTTTTGACGGAACTGTTCGTGAGAGTTTTTGGTGCTTTAGAAGAGTCAAGGATAAATCAGCAGAAGGGATACAAAAATGTATAGAAGATGAAATTGATCCTATAATTATGGTAAAACCACAAAAGTTAATCGCTCAAACATACGATGGGGAAAATGTAATGATTGGTGCTACAGGTGGTGTTCAAAGTTTTATTAAGAAGAAATATAGTTACGCTCATTACATACATTGTTATGCTCACCAGCTTAATCTCTTGATCCAAAATGCAGCATCACAGCATGCTAAAGCGCGAGTGTTTTTAATAATTTATCAGCAATTCCCACCTTTTTTCAAATCTTCAAATAGGTGCGATATGTTAGAAGAAATAGTCAAGCACAGGTTACCAAAAGTAGCAACAACCAGATTGAACTATAACATTAGGACAGTCAATACTGTGTTTGAGAATGGAGAGAAGCTCATAGAAGTGTTTGAAGAGATTGAAGATAAATACCTAAGAAGTGCTACTTCTAATGAAGCTTCTGGTCTCAGACGAGCTCTAGAAGACCCAGAATTTTTGTTTTGGCTCACATTTTTTCACAAACTTTTGCCTCATGTTGACATTCTTTATAATCAAATCCAGTCAAGAAATAAGGATAGTATCCAACTTCAAAGTGATATTCAAAATTTTGAGACTTGTGTTAAAAACATTAGAAACGAGACTGACACTATTCAAAGCAATATTGAAGAAAATTTTCATTCAATAAAGAGGAAAAGAAAAGAAGATAATTTACCAAGAAGTGCGTTTGCCAAAGAAGTGTGTGATGTAATTATTTTACAGATAAAAGACAGATTCTCATATCGTGGCCATCTGCAAGCAGTTCAGTTGTTTAATTCAGAATCAATACCAAAATATTCAAAAGAATTTCCAGCGGGCATTTTGGATACAATGTGTTCTTCATATCCATTTCTAGACCAGACTCGTTTAAAAACAGAATTAGAAGTTATTTACTCACGACCGGAGATTATTCAAATAATTGGAGCCACAAACTTCCTTACATTACTGCTGCAACATAATCTTACTGATATTTTCCCAGAAACTATAAAAATACTAAAAATAATTTTAACAACACCAATGACAACTGCAGAATCAGAGCGTTGTTTTTCAACTCTTAAAAGAGTCAAGACATTTTTGCGAAATAGTATGGGTAATGACCGTTTAAATGCGTTGGCGATGATGTCCATAAATACAAATTTAGTGCAAGACATTGACAGTTTCGATGACACAGTGTTGGAAAAGTTCATATCTATGAAAAACAGAAGGGTGGAATTTACTTTTAAGAAATAATTGGCTTCATTCAATCTACTTTCCATTTCAGGTAAGATTTTACATTGTTAAAGATTTTTATGATTCCGCCCCTCCGGGTGAAAAGTCACCAGCCGCCACTGGTATTTTGGTTTATTAATTTACAATTTTTTAATCTGTATTAAAATTTTTTTACAGTATTTAATGTGACAAATTTGTACAACTTTGTCTTATACTAATATAATAATGAAACTTGATCATCTAAGTGTTAATGATCTTCTGTACTGTTAGAGTTAACAAAAAAATGAACCTCACAATACAAAAATGTTTAAAAATAAATAAAACACTTTTACATCAAAATTACATTAACAAAGTACATTGTATATTAACTGATCAATTTTTTGTTGTTACAATTTTTAAAATCAATAAATATTCACAAATGTATTTATAATAGAAACTGTTTCATGTAATTATAAAATATTACAAAAAATAATAGTAAAGTCACAAATACAAACACAAGAGATGTCTAACCAGAAAAAGTAAAAATTGTTGCTATATGCCAAGACCACAATTCTAATTTTACTGAATTACACAATACGTTGATTTTTTAAGCTAAAATATCATAATTACACAAAGAAATTTAATGACCCACTTTGGACTTTAAAGTTTCAGTTTTACAAGTTTAAACTTCAAATCATAAAGGGTATACTTTCACTAAAATGCTAACATACATACATACATTTTAATTACATAATGAATATCAATACATTTTGTGAACAGAACAATATGTACGACATTTTTAATTCCATTTACAAGATATATTCACTAACATAACAGTATCTTAATAATGTATTTAAACATGGATGACTTGATGGTTTACAACAAAACAGCTAATATCGGTGGCACAATGTTAGTTAAGGCTGCTAATAATTGGCCTATTATTAACTAGTCCAATTAGAATATGCTGGAGTAAATGTGGGAGTAAATATGATACAAAAGAACCTCTGATACTGTCAGTGAGATGATGGACTTTCTATATATTACAGCTTACGAGGAGAAAATTGTACCTCACTTTGCATGTCTTTCACTGCACAAGATCTAAAAATGAAAAAACAAAACAAATATCAGATACACAATTTCTATAATACAACCAACAAAATTTTAATTCAGCAATATTCTATTTAAAAGTGAAGCTCATATTTTTTTTCAAAACTTAAAAAGTACTTTTATCTAGGTAATACATTGAGCACCTTGAACCTGTATCGCAGGTTGTAAAAGCTGTTTACATTTTATATACCAAGATTTTAATTTTGGTCAATGTTCCATGTATACAAATCATTTATTAAAGAAAAATCTGCTACTTGGTATATGATAGATATGACAGAAATCTATTTTGTTAAACATATATACAAGTATGTACTGGTCCAAAATAGTAATTAGGATGTTTAATTCTGTTGATAAAAAAGTCTGATGTTGTTTTTCCTTACCCTAAAGTATAAGTACAAACTGGAAAAATATAATAGAGACGGCATCCATTAGTTTCATGATAGTTTGATGCACAAAGAAAAGTCAATAAGGTAGTAAGGGGTAGTTGAAGATTGTAGTGTGTAAATTCTAAAGATATCAGTAAGTGTCAACACAATCCAGCTTGACAATATTCAGTTAGCAATTACCAGCTGGCAATTGTTTTACAGTCACTCAGCTTCAAAAAAGCATCCATGCTTGAGGACTGTACATTAGAAGAGCAGTGTGCTGTTTTGCATTTCTGTGGGAAAAAGTCTTCTACAGAGGAAACGTTACTTGTTTATGGAAAGAAGTTTTTTGCACATAAAGCAGTGCACAACTGGGTTGATAAATTCTCTCAACGATACTCAAAATTGTTGACAAACACTGACCTGGTCACCCTGTTGAGATTGCAATGGAGCCAACAGTGTAACAGGTAAAAGAGATGCCAGGCAACTAACGATAAACACCACTACATCTATAATAGGATGTACAGCATAATAAATGATTGTTTGAATTTTAAAAAAATGTGTGCAAGGTGGGTGCCCTGACAACTGACGGACAAAAAAAAAATTCGAATGGGCCTGTCCTGGAAAGCCCCAACACATCTGTCTCAGTACACGAATGAAAAAGGTATGTTTAAAAGGATTGTTACTGGGAATGAATCATGACTGTCAACCCATGTCAAAGTGTGATTCATGCAGTGGAAACATCCTTCTTCACCTTCAGCCAAGAAATTCAAGCTGGAACAAGCAAGCTTACAGTATTATGGGATTCTCAAGGGTGCTGCTAATTCATTTTCATAGATGAGGTGAGAATTTGAATGCTGCATCATACTGGAAGTGCTGTTGAATGTTCGAGCTGCAATTAGAAGAAAACACCCGCGCTTGCTGACTACAGGAGTACTGTTCAATCATTACAATGTCAGACTTCATATGGCACGATCAACTTGGGAGAGAACTGATCAATTATGGTGGCAATTGACAACTCCTTCAATATCTGCCTTACAGTCCCAACTTAGAGCCTCCAGTGATTTTCACCTGTTTGGTCTGCTGAAATGTCACCTGGGAGGCAGACATGGCCTAAAGCTTCCAGTAAAGAACCCATGCCATTATAGAGGCCTACACTAAGTCCTTATACTGGAAGAAGAAATGTTCAAATTCAGACTGCCTGTTATTTTAGTATTCCGCTGTAAAAGATTCCATCCTTTCAATCTTGATGCCAGTTAGATCTTGACTCTTTGACAAATTTAGATCACGAACGAGGTCATTTAATTTTGACTGACAATTAAGTGAGGTTCAGTATATGTATTTCCAAAAAAATTGAGTCTTTTCTTTCTTCATCATCTGATAAGTCTGCACAAGGTTCAACATTAGTAACAACTTCATCTTCGTCTAAGTTCCATGTTTCTGGTGGTACTGCAACTGGAAGCTCTGGAGTGTGTGGCACTGGCCTTATAGTGAGGTAATATCAGATTATTTAACATTATGTCTAGTCTTAGCTGTTAACCCAGATATTTTTGTTATACAAAAATAACAGTCTGATAAAAGATCCTTCGGTTTTCTCCAAATCGTTGAAGTTGCAAATGGCATGTAACGAGATCCGCTTAGCCATCCAGTCAACAGCATTACACATGAAGCACACCAAATATGAGGAGCCCACAATTTGTCCTGATTACCTAATTTACATCTATAGTACAGTTCATATAACTTTTTTTATCAATGCAGTTATTTTCTTGTCTGAGACTTCAATGTTACCTCACCACATACTTAGTAGAAATTGTTTGGATGACTGATGCAATTGTGAGGATTTGTTAATATATGATAACTAACACTGTATAAAAACAAACACTTCATAAACACACAGTAAAGTAATATACTCACTCGCTTTACAGAAAAAATTAAAACGTAAACAGATACAAAAACTAAATGAATGAAGTATTCAGAAAGCTAGTTCTAGCCTGCATGATAGTTTACTGTTTAATTTACTTATTCTATAATTTACAATATCAAAGCCAACCAAACCACCCTAACCAAAGCTATTTAGGTGATATTAATTAAGTTCACAAAATTCTATACATATGGAGTTCATGCATGGTACTTACTGAAAAAAAAATGGCAGAAAAAAAACAGGCTGATAAAGAAATTCTGACTACATATTTAGAATCAGCACCCAAAAATACTCCAAGAATTAGCAAAAATTGAGCATTTAACAAACTCATTGTTGACCAGTTAATTAAAGTAATAAATTATTAATCTTAAATAAAATGTATCTTGAATCTTACCTACATGCAAAAGCAATAATCTGTAAACTAACCTCTTGTGTTTGTCATTCACTGATGAAGCAGCACACTAGAAAACTCACAAATATCTGATATTATCTGCATATGGCAATGGCTAAAGCTTATACATATTTATTACCTAGAAAAAAACAAAATATACTGTTACCTGCATATCCACATACAGTTAAAACAGTCACAGGTTTTAGTTAATACTTTTATTTTTAATAGAATAAATGTCTTACATAAATACAAATATCCGTTACCCAGTTTCCACAACAAATACAGTAAAAACTCAATTATCAGTCAGGAATGGGGCTGATGCTGTGTTGGTTATGAGAATAATATCTCTAACTTCATATTACAAAGTGTTGTACAGAAATATGAATAAGAAAAAAACATTAAAAAAGCATGCGTGTGTGTGTATTTCAACAGTACAAATTGTATGAACAATGTACTATGATGCATAATATGTAAATTATAGCAAACATTCAACAGGAAAAATTTATTAAACTGTCCAACATGTAAATATTTAAATCTAACAACTTCAGACAAGTGTATCACCTGATGTGAAGTCAAGTGAGGTGAGATCTCTGTGTGCACATGGTTAAACAGGTAAGTTATTAATGTGTGTAATGCCTGTATGGACAAAAATACTAGACACATGCATAACTATTCACTTTTGTGAAATTGTATCACATGAAAACGAAGTATATCCTGGAGTTGTGCAGAATATTACATGCCCGTGGATTCCCGGTAGTACAAATTCATGTATGTATAAAGTGACAGTGTAATTATTTGTTAATTATGCCAATACACAAATAATTATGGAGTAATATAAAAAATCCATAAAGTGAAAAATACTGTGATTCAAGAACAATTATTGTATTTGCCAAGAGTGTTCCATAGGTGTGGAAAATCGGCAATATAGGCAAATAATTTTTCATGTTGAGAAAAGTGATGCAAAACCTGTTCTAACAATTGTTGACCAGGACTGTTTAATCAATCTTTCACAGGTAGTAATCCAAGGACTATTTATACCTAAGTGTGGTAAACTTTTTTCTCTTTACAATCAGATTATTATGAGTGAATGTCATGTGTTTTGTAAGTAGCACTTGCACTTGTTACAGAGATGAACCCAAGAGTGGACTACTAGACCACACACACACCCCAGGGTACAGTATAAAAAGTATAAATCTAAAAATGAGTAAATATCATATAGTAAAACAGATATAACATTTTTTAATTCAAAATAAAAAATAAGAAATTTTATATACAAAAATAACTTGCTACACATTAAAATTCTTTGGTTGCATTGTTACTATAAGAATGATGATTTTTGGAAAATACTTATTATCAGAATTTTAGTGCTAAACTGTCAGTTAAATAGTTAACTGTCAGTAATTGCATAATGTCTGTCAGGCTACCCAAAGTATTTGATTGTTATGGTTCAGTGTATCGATGAGGTTTATAATTATGCAAGTTATTTAAATGATGATTATTGCATTATCTGATTATAATACATGAACACTTATAAGAAGGGGCATACATTAAAATGTTTTTCAGATTTACTTAAAAAAAAAAATTTTAATGTTTTAAATGCATATCATTTATTTCATCTCACAATACTCCCACCTGTAATCTTTATATTTGACATAGTGTTTGGACACAACTCAAATCTCACAGCCTGGTTGGATATGTAAATGTATCAAGATACGTTCAGTGTACAAACACGCACACACCAGAGCATAACATCCCCCCTCCCGCTATACACAGTATTCAGCTTGCAGTGTACTCAAATGCCTTTCTAAAAAACAATAATTCCCATATTATGTAGTTGTTTTTTATTTCCTAGTAACAAATGGATAAACTCAGTACATAGTACCGTATACTCAACTACAAAATGTGAGGTTACTTAAAATAATATAGTTCATCATGCCAGTAACATAAAAAATGAACAACTTCATAATTTAGGTTAAATTTACTGTTTACAAAAGTCTTGACATTTTATTGTGTTTTAATACTCCCTGAGCATATAATTATACTGTTACAGCACTCTCATGGCTCATCGTGTTATGTAGTGGAAACAGAATAATTGACACTAATGAAGTCATTAATTACAGGCTTTAATTAGAAACAAACAACAGCTAGAAATCAACAAAGCCACTCTTATACAATTTTTCAAGTTAAATGTGTCCAACATACAACAATAAATGTCACCTTATTACAGTTTTGGACTAACTAACACGATAAGTACCTAACACTGAACCACAAGAAGTACTTCAATCCGGACTTGCAAAATTGCCAGATGTAAATCAACTGGCAACTTTGAAATCCAGTACTTATACTCCGCGAACCTGGATGCTGGTTGAATATTTGAGTAATGTCTGGAAGGGCATCTCGCATGACTTAGAATGTTACATAATTCTGTCGTGCAGAACGATCTCTAAACATCTGGAACAGCTTCGGCTGGTGCTGCATGCTAAGAGTCACATAGGTCTTTTATTTTTTGGCTCAACATAGCATATTTATTATAATGTATGAAATTAAATTGTTAACTGAGTAGTCTTAGAACACATGGGTAGTGAAAACTGTCTTTAATTTCACATCTTTATTATGTAATACTATTCATTTTAAACTTACTATTGAAAACTTCAGCATAAAGTCAAAAAAGAAAAAGGTGTATGGATTCTGAAGATGGTTTAATACAAAATATTTTAAATTCATTGATTGTTTTTTTGATGGTGCTACTTATATGAATGGGGAAGAAACATTTATAGCGGATTTATCTTGGTCAAAATTGGCAAGATCAGAAGAGAGAAGCTGTAGATGATCAATCTACTTCTTAGTAGGTTTTCAGTACAGGCAAATTTATTGCCAGTTTTTGAAAATTTAAAGTTTGGTGTGGTATGGTTTTTCTTACCTGACATTGCTACCCAATTTGTCGGAGTTAAAGATGCATTTAATAACCTACTTGAGTTGTGGCTGAATTTATGAACGTTTGCTATATCCAATTTGAGTTGTTCTCCATCAGACAATTCTTTCCATAAAATAAGAGGGACACACACACACACACATACACACACACACACACACACACACACACACACACACACACACACACTATATTGAAATTTTTACAGGAGAGGGATTGATGTTTGCAATGATGTCATCACCATGTTGCCACTTCATAACCACGTGTTTCTGTTGAATGTCGCCCAAGCGTAAGTTTTGTTACTGCATTCACTCGAAACATACTTCACGCAGACAAAGCAAATCCAGTACGTGCAGACTAAATATGTATTCACCTACTTAAAAACGAATATTTATCCAGTTGTAACTACAGATAATTCAAAAACTAAAAATGTGAATTCTTATGAGAATAATAAACTACAACTTAACTAACTTCAGTGTTTTTTTTTTTTTTTAATTAACTTCAAATGTTCAGTATCTTTAATTTTTTTATTTAACAATAAATGTGACAATGTGCAGTCATCAACTTGGTGTATAAATACGAGGTGTGATTGGAAAGTTTTAAGATTGGGCTTGTAATTTCAAAATGGCAGTACTTACAGGCTATTGTGATGGATCTCCTTCAAAGTAGTCTCCTTCTGACTGAACACACCGACTCCAACGGTGTTTCTACTTTTGGAAGCATTCCTGGAAATTTTCTTTCTTAAGGGTTTTAAGAACCCTCTCCGTATTTGCCTGGATGTCTTCAATTGAGTCAAATCGGTCCCCTTTCAGCGAAATTTTCAATTTAGGAAACAGGTAGAAGTTGGCAGGGATATAGGGGGAATAGTCAATCAGGGGAATAGGGGGGTTGCGGAAGCACAGGAATTTTGAATTTGGCCAAAAATTCCATGATCAAGAACGCACGATAAGTCGTGGTGGAGGACACAATTCTTGTCTCGCCAGAGTGCAGCCCTTTTCTTCCGCAAATTTTCGCGCAAACGCTGAAGGACACTTTTATAGTATTCCTGGTTGATTGTCGGCCCTTAGGGGCAAATTCGTGATGCACGATACCTGTAGAATCGAAAAAACCACCAACATTGTCTTTACATGCGACCGACTTTGTCGCGCTTTTTTCGGTTGTGGCGAACTTGGACCCTTCCACTGCGATGATTGTGTCTTTGTTTCTGGGTCATACCCATAAACCCATGTTTCGTCGCCTGTAATTACCCTATTTAACAAATCCGGGTCAGTTTTGGCCCGATTAAACAATTCTTGGGACACTTCAAGTCGGTATTGTTTCTGCTGGTCTGACAACAATTTCGGAATGAATTTCGCGGACACTCGACGCATGTTCAAATCTTCACTTAAAATTGACTGAACCGCATAGAAACTTAAATTCAGTTCATTAGCCATCTCCATAATTGTAAGTCTACGGTCAGAGCGCACTAAATCGCGAACTTTCACAATGTTTTCGTTGGTTTTTGAAGTGGAAGGCCGGCCGGACCGGGGGTCATCTTCGACTAATTCATGGCCATCTTTGAATCTGTTGAACCAGATAAAAACATTTGACCTGCTCACACATTTATCCCCGAAAGGTGTTTGTAAGAGTTCATAAGTCTCCGAAGCTGATTTCCTGGTTTTAAAACAAAATTTGACACAAACTTGTTGTTCCGGTTTTTTCATCCATTTTGCAAAATCAAAAATCCGCTAAGACCCGATCACACATCCTCACTCACCAGGATGCCACTCTCTACTGAACAAAGATGTCGTGGTGATCGTTTCACAATGTTTCAACGACAAAACAAGCTTCCCCTTCCATACCCGCGGGCAAACCTAGCCCCTCCTATAGAGCAGTGGCGGCACCTGTCTTAAAACTTTCCAATCACACCTCGTATATGTAAATAAAGTAACAATTAACAATAATAAAAAATATAAAGACAGCAAAATAAGAGACTGTTTTGTTTTTGTTACTTTTACCACGAAAACAAAATTGAAAATAAAATTATTATTACCTGTCTTGTAACAGTACGTTATGTAACACATCCTATTTTTATCTAGTGAGTCACAATTACTCACATGAATGGCATTTGGTTTACAATAACAAAATGAATCAGTGTTTGGGCTAGGTTGACAGCAAGGCGCCGGGATGATCAAGTTGTAAACAAGTGACGTCAGTCCACAGCAGCGATGTGTGGACGTAACTGGAGAAAACTGGTTTAGAGTGCGTAGTCGAGCTGGACTGTAATGTAGAAACAAAGGAAGCGAGCCCCAGTCTCACATTCGTCAGCAAACAGTACACATGTGTTTACAGTGTGCGTGGGCAACCACGGTAAGCCGAACAGCCAAGGTAGGCCTACAGAGTTTTTGCTAAAAAGTTTTGGAAAATGGTAGTAAATGTATGAATTCAATCAAAACGAAAATGTGAATCATAAGTGAACTTTCGGGACATTTTTTTTTTGTGTTTTTCATATGGGAAAAGGGATTTTCATTGGATGGCGCAACCTCATTGAGACTCACCGGCGAGGCAGATAAGTAAATAAAAGGACACAACAAATCTGGTGAAATTGTACAAAATTAACTTTCTAAAATAATATCATAAAAAAAGAATAGAATGAAATAAAATGATACACCATTGAGGATACCCTATTAAATTGTACTGGACAGTGTGAAGAGAGATACCGACTTAAAGAACTGGTAAGGGAACATGGAAGAGAGGAGTTATCGCTGGCAAAAATAAACATCAATCCACTTCTCTGGGATCTGGCGCATAGAGTTTACGAAAGACATCGAGATATCGGTGCTTCTTCTTCTTCTTTTTCGAGGAAGAAGAAGAAGAAGAAGAAGAAGAAGAAGAAGAAGAAGAAGGAGGAGGAGGAGGAGGAGGAGGAGGAGGAAGAAGAAGCGAAAAGTTACAATTTTTGTATCAAAATAAAGTCAAATTTTTCATTGTAATGGCTTAGTTTAGTTTATTACGCCACTCTACCCATAACCTATTCTCTGTGTTTGAAAGTTCGCATAAACGGCCCTGGAATTTTTTCTGTGAAGGGGAGTTTTGTTTATTTGCTAAGTTGTTTCTATGGGGAAAGTGATAAGGTTTCCACATTTCCTCCTACAAAAATGTGGTGGTGACCCTGGGGCTTTTGGTGGTTTCGGAATCTTCTGAGTGATTAAAGGTAAGTAGAAAAGAATAGTAATCGGGGCTTCATTTCTTCTTTTTATTTTTATCCTAACTGATTGAAAAGTTACAGTCTGTAGTTTTCCGCCTGTGCGTTAATCTAAAGGTGTTACACCACTTACGTTGCTACAGAGTCATTGGATTCTGTGCCCAAATTTATTACCAGTTGTTCCACCATGGCATCTTCTAATATTCCTTCGTTTCTCCATGGTTTGCCAATCACTTTCTTTGTATGCATCATTGCTTTTCCCCAGTCGTCTGCAGTAACATTCGTAATTCCCTCACATATCAATTTTTCTACTTCAGTTCCTGTAAAGGTCTTATTATTTCTTGCTACATATCCCTTTCCTTGTGCCCAAATTAACTCAACGGGGATAAAATGACAATGGTACGGTGGTAATCTACTACTTTATAGCATGTTCTTCTGCTACTTTGGCAATTACACACTCCGGAAATCGGGGTTTACAATCTGACACCAGCTCCAACAGCTCTGCTTTTTTCATGCTACCAGTGGTAGAAATGTTATGTTCATGAAGCCAGTGAATAATTTCTTCTTTACATGTAGCTAATGTCAGCGCTTTGTCAACAATAGTTGACAGCATTGTGACGTTTTTTAATAAAGAGTCTGTGAACCACTTAGTTTTCAGAGTTAATTTCTTTGTGGAAGTTACTCGTTTTCTTTGACTTAAAGGCATAAAAACAGTTAAGTATGAAAGCTTTGGATGTCCCAGCATGTACAATAATATATCTACCCCCTCGCCCTAACGGTATTTTCATTGTTCCTTCCACAGTATCATCTGTCCAGCCTTTTCGTAAACTGTGACCTATATTTAAACATGTTTTGTCTAACCAGACTATGTCTGCAATAGATTTAGTTTGAATTTCTCGTAGAAATCTACAACATAAAGCAACTACACTTTCACTTTCTATAAGAACTTTACTGCCCGAAATGTTTGTAAGTAAACTTAAAACTGATATTTTGCATTACTTTCCTAACAGATGATTTACTACCAGCAAAAGGATCAGCTGCTACTAATGACTTATGAAGTTTATTTATTTTTGGGTGCTTTTTTCTACAATAGTAGCTATAAATCTGCTGTCAAATTGCATTTTCTTGGAAAGAATCTAACTTCATAACTCTTTTATCTATATTTCTTTTTTATTAGAGGTTTGAAACTTGGGTTCTGTATCACTAAAATCAGTAAGAAGATCGTTTTTCTCTTTTCCTATACGTACTATAAGGTTCTTCCCTACTTTCCATGAGGCAACTGTATGCTCTAAAACTTTATTCACGGAAATTAACACCCCCCGTTTCCTTTTTCATTTTCAAAATATTCACGTACTGAACAGATAAATTGTCTTGCTTGTCCATTAAATACTTTCCTTTTTCTTGTCTTGCGTATACCTGAAGCACTTGTACTTTTGGCGTCGAAAATAGCTGAATGAATAATATTAACTATCACTATCACTAAATACTTAAATTTTACCACAAAATCACTTCTGAATATTAGACTAATAATCACTAAATTAAAAAAAAAATCACTAAAGCACTAAAATGACAATATTGTAAATTTTAAAACTGTTAAATTTCATTCACATCAAACAGAAGTAAATGCACTACGCCTACTATTTAATTTACTATGTGCACGTGGTAAAGCACAAACAGCAGAACAAGTATGAATTGACAACACTGTGCTGTATAGTTACTGCCAATCAGACCGCTCTAAACACCTCTTCCCCACTCCAGACACCAAACCAGACAAACGTCAAACCCTCTCCAGTAAAAATATAACTGTAGAGTGTTTTATTAAACAAGACAACAGAGAACATCAAACATTATCACTGCAGCAGCAGTGATAATGATTTAAATTTCATTATCTCAGATTATTTGTACTCACAGAATGTGCTTTTTTGGTAACAGCGTATAAGAAAAATCAATTATAAAAGATTATAATTACGATTAGAAGAAAAATAGTTGATATTTATAACAAAAAATACAGAGGTTACATACTACATGTGAGCACATTTCAAGTTAAGAACAAAAACTCTAAAAGCCAAAGGAAATCACCTATAAACGTCAATATCTCGGAGGATGAAGGAGAAAATCTAACACAGAAGAGAAAATAAACAAGGATGCTTACTTTACTAAAGTATACATCAAGACGTACCTATCACAGCTTACAACTGGCATTGTCACAGTTTCAGTTAATTTTACAAAATTTCCAAGTCACAGTGGCGAACATCCGGGAACTTTTTCTGAAAAAAATAAAACAAACAAAGAAACATAAGGCACATATCAAACATAACAGTATACTATACATCATTGTATTATTGACACATAAAGCATTACTTGCTTTAATGTTATTAAAATATTGAATTTTGTCCCTTTTTAGGGCAGCAACTAAAGCAGTTCAGGTTAATTAATGTATAAAGTATTGATATTTTATTAGCATTACCTACCTTTCGTAGATTCCCAGGGTCTCGTCTGGTGTACTTTTTGGCAGAGCGAAATAGGTGAACGCAAATGACCAATACACATTTATATGGTTAATTAACACTTTTTATTTTATCTGATCAACTCCCACCTCATCTATTTCTTTTATACTACATCGATAATAATTACTGGAATATTAATTCAATTTTGATTTACTAGTTACTCACTGTCTTCGAAAAACTTTGCTTCTCAGTTATTTAACCTTTCTCTTGGAAAACCTTGATACTTTTTATCATACATGAAACAAAAATGGTTGTAATACTTATAACTAAACAATTACATTCTAACCATGGTAATAAAATTAATAAAACGACCCAGATTGCTCACTCTCTCAGACATACGTAAAGAATTTCCCCCAAAAAATATAGCGCTATTTAGCTGATACATTTTATGATTGATTCTTTTTATTTGTGTGATAAATAGTTACTGATTCGGCGCCTCCTCCAACCACGCGTCGCATTTTGTCGATCTAGTTTGTCCACATTTTAGTTATCCCGCACTTTTAGTTATGAAATTTGGTATCGTTTGTTTACTTCTGTCACGCTACACTTTCAACTATACTGTTCTCACATTTTAGTTTAAATTTAGCAAAGTTTACGGTTCACAAGTCTTGAGGCCTGCCTGATCAGGCGTCTGTTTCGTCGAAGACTGACTTTTTTATGAGGGCGGATATCACTGCTATTCGCTACCAGATCTCATCGCTGTTCCCCAGCCTCCTTATGTCAGAAAGCTCGTCAATGTGGTTACAGCACAATGATGTTCGGTGTTGTTTAAAGCGACGAAATTTCACGGCCTTTCGTCACATGATTCAGTTGGGCGGAGTTTCGTTTTCACTTCCGACTGCAACGAGCACATGGCTAAAGAGAAGCTGGGTTTAGCCATCTTTTGTTGAAGAGTCCCTTCGGACCAACGTGCATCTTCTGGGAATTGTTGCGTTCTCTTGCAACACAGCATGCAGTTCCTTTGTTGGAGACGAATTCTTTTAGCGCTCACCGGGCCACGCTGATGGGAAATCATTTTACAATACTGAATAACAAATAGAAACCTCTCACTTGTCCCCAAATAATTAATAAAAGAAATAAAAATTAAACCCTTCAAAATAGTCCCGTTACACACACAAACATGTACAGAATAAATTCGGTTTCCATACATATTGCAACATGACAGTTTGCACCTTCCATAAACAAACTATGATTTAACACACGCACTGATCACCAAAAGACCCTTTCTATTAAACCTAACTATTAACAAACCATTTCAAATAGACTGAATATAATAAAATTAAATGATAAAGCTTAATTAGTAACCTATAACAATTTTGCACCATGGCTATAAGAAAGAACCAGATCAATAAGAAAGTACAAAATAAACAGAGCCTAGACCAGATAGGTTAGGTACAATGTCAATAAAATAAGTTAGGTTCATTAATTATTATATAGTAAAGGTTTTGTATTAAAGTATTAAGCATGTTTATATTAATAACATATCAGAGATGTTCAATAATCAGCAATCTGCCCAAATAACTAATGAAGGAGTAAGAAAACAAAAGAAAGTGAAATTGACACTCTAATGTTAAAAAAGAATTTTGTGAGTAAAAGTAACATACTAGATATAGTAAGCGCAGTGGCGGACTAAGCCTGTCGGAGGCCCGGGACGGCGAAACTAAATGAGGCCCCCGGTCTGCTTAGAAATTGATGTATTTGTAGTGTACATTTTGTAAAAAATGAATAATATAGATGTAATGGCTGACAAAAAAAAATCAAGTATTTATAATGTGTGTACTCTACGCTCTAGTAATTGTAATATACATACTTAAAGATATAGGTGAGAAACTTAGAATACGAATCAGCATTTAGCACAGCAACCATCAGGTAGAGTGCAAAGAAATAATAAAGAATAGAATAAGAAAATTACCTTTTATTTTACATGTCTGGAAACAAAGCTTGTACAATTATAATATCAGTTAGTTTCGTAACCTTAGTACGAGATAGTAGTTATTATTGATATTATTATAGTACATGTTTTCGTGCCTTTATTTTACTGAAATTCTCAATAACTTCATTGGAATCTATTTCATTTGGAACTTTTCTTTCAATTGATAAAATGGACAGATTGGCTAGTCGTTCTTGATTTATTGTAGAGCGAAGATAATTTTTTATTAGTTTCAGTTTAGAAAAACTTCTCTCGCATGATGCGACTGAGACACAAATGGTCAAGAAGTATTGGATTATAAGTGATGTACAGGGTAATGATTCACTGAAGTCCCATTTAATTATAAATTGAAGGATTTCTTGGGCTGTCCATCTAGCAGCAACGTCCACACTCGTATCGGTTGCATGTAGATGCCTACGATACCTTTTTATTTCTTGCAGCACCTGCTCCTTATCAAACTCATCGTAAATTTCTACCAGATTCTCCAGTGCTACAGCCAGAGCGTCATTGGAAGCTTCAAGCATAAATTTTGTTTCAACAATTTGAAAAATTTTGGTGATTTCCTTCATGGCCGTGTATCGTTGTGACAATTCTTGTATAGATCGGTCTATGCATTCAAACATTGATCGACGAACTTCTTCTTGAATCGATAATCCAGCATCATGAGCTAGTTCACCCAGCATTGTTTTAATTACCCTCCTTCCTCGTCGGTCAATGTTAATGTCCATATCATTGCATTTTTTAGTGCCAAAAGTAACAGCATTGTCTATAATTGTAGTTCGTTCCGTCACTAAAAACTCATTCAGGGTTTTTAATTTGGCGAGTCCTTTATCCAAAGTCATTTTTGGAGACTGTAGATATTGTTGGACTAAATTTACTTCCTCCAGTATCGTGTGCCAAAAGTTGATGTAGGTCAAAAAGGTAAAATCACATATAGCTGGAAGGAGCAAGCTTGCTGCAGATCTAGTATCAAGGTTTGCCTTGGATGGATCTTGATATCTTCCAAAGTGCTCACAATTGTTTCCACGTTTTCTTTTATGACTTTAACTGAATTGTAATGACCACTCCAGCGAGTATCAGACAATCGTTTCAAACTTTTTCCTGTTTTTTCTACAAGTAATTCCCATCTATATGTAGAAGACGAGAAGAATGAATATAACTTCTCTACAGTTCCAAAACAGGTGACGCTAGAGGGAACACATGAGAATGCACTAACTCCACAAAGATTTAAGGAATGATTAGCACAGGGACTGAACAGAGCTTTTGGATTGACTTCTCGAATTTTTCGTTGTACTCCTCCATGTACACCTGACATTGACGCGGTATTGTCATAACCTTGAGCCCTGCACAACGCAATATCCAGCCCATCTTTTTCCAGCTGCTGTTGAATATCTTTTGACATATCCTCTGCAGTCTTTCCCGACATAAAAAAAAAACCCTAAGAAGGATTCTCGAACTTCCACAATGTTGTCTTCTATATGGACGTATCTAATTATTTGACTCATTTGGTCAGTTCTGCTTTCATCGGGAGTGCTGTCAAAAATTATTCCGTAATATTTAGCCTTTTTTATATCTGCAATAATTTTTCCTTAACATGTTCACCCAAAATAAAAATAAATTCATTTTGTATCCTTTTGACAAATAAGAAGGTACTCTCTTTGAACCACCAGAGGACTCTTCAAGTTTTAAACAATGCTCTTTCAATCACCATCAATTGCACCAATTCTAAGAAATTTCCTCTGTTTTCCGATGAAAGGTCTTCACGATGACCGCGGAAAGCAAGGTTTTGCTGGGCTAAAAATAGTGTAATATCTAAAAGGCGATGTAAAATGTTTCTCCATTTCTTGGTCTCATCATTAACAATCTTCTGATTATCTTTGTCAATGGTTTTATTAAGTTTCAAGCCCATAGAGAGTGTTTTCCATTTTTCTAAATTTGATAGATGTTCAGGCGATGATTCATGCTGTGATATCTTTGGATTCAATTTCCACCACTGACAGAAGCCAGAAATAAATTTATTTTTGTTGGCATCGCCCTCAGAGGCAAATAATCGGCAGCAAAAACAGTACAGTTTCTTTGTTGATGGTGAGTATAGCATCCATTTCCTTATATATTTAGTCTTGTTCAAATGTGAGTAAAACCACGACGAAGTTAAACAACGATGTGTTCCTTTAGTGTGTTCACCTGGTCTTTCTATAGATTCAAAAGGTCCCTCCTTGTTTTGATATACTTCACTACCCTTTTCAATAATCACAATTCTGATATGCTCTGGAACAGGTATTGGCCAATGTGCGTATCATTGGATGAAGAGGTGTTAGATGCATCAGAAATATGTTCATTCTCAGTAATTTTCTCATCATTACTATCTTTATCATCTTTTTTTTCAGTGTCACGTCAAAGTCTTCATTAAAATCACATACAGTAGGCTTTTCACCTGTGACTGTAGTCTCAACATCAATAATTATCTGTACGCCAGAGCCAAATTCAACAGTTTGATTACTCTTTCCTTCACCATCTTTATTTTCTCCACGAGCGGAAAGGTATTTGGATAAAGATCCAGCGAGTGATTTAGCCTCATCAGTCTTTGCTTTTCTTAGCTTTCTTTTCTGAGAGCCAGATGGGTGAATTCTTTTCACTAAAAAAAAGATTCGCAAGATTATTTCGGTTACAGATCATGGCCTACACGTCCATTAACAGTAATTTTTTCTCTCTGTGTAGCCTGTAGGCTCGTAGTAGAGAGTAGATACGTAGAGTGGTTGACAAATGAGAAAGGAACGCAGCGTCATTGAAAGATACCGGACTATTCCATTTTGGGGGAAGTACATGGATGTTGGAACAGTCTATTGGCACGGAAGGGGTGGTAACATTGAAGAGGAACTTTGAAACACCTAATAAAAAAAGAGAAAAGAAAAATACAAAATGTTCCCTGGACGATTTCGATCACGGTTGTATAAGGTGAATTGTATACAACTTTTATTTAACCGATAAAGAAGTGCCTACAGTTAAAAAAGTTAATTTACAATTAAAAGAAGCCGGAGTTAGTTTTTGTGGCAGTGACAGAACTTTACATAGAGTCCTGAAGAAATTTGGGTTCAAATGGCGCAAAACTCAAGACAACAGAATGATTTTGTTGGAGAAAAATAATATCAGACAAGCACGTATTTCATGTCTGCGTTCCATTTCACTGTACAGATCACACAGTAGGCCTATCATATACATAGACGAAACATATATCCATGCGACTCATACCACAACTTACAGATGGACAGACGATTCACCACAAGGATTGAGGCCTCCGGTTTCAAAAGGGAAGCGACTAATTACAGTACATGCAGGCTGGGAATGCGGGTTTATCGATAACGCACTTCTTATCTTTCCGTCAGGCACTAAATCGGGGGGCTATCATTCAGAAATGAATTATGTGAATTTTTGTACATGGATGAAAGAAAAGCTGTTACCGAATATACCACCAAATTCAGTAATAGTTCTTGATAATGCCTCCTACCATAATGTCCTCGCAGTTAATAATCCAACCAGCAATACAAAAAAACAAGATATGGTTGAGTGATTAACAGAAAAGGGTGTTCCTTATGACAGCTCAATGACCAAGCTTGAACTATATAATTTAATAAAACAAAATAAGCCAGCTGAAAGTGCGTACAAAACAGACGAAATTGTAAGGCAACACGGTCATATGGTTTTGCGACTCCCTCCGTATCATCCCGAACTTAACCAAATTGAAAAAATATGGGCAATCGTAAAAAACTGGGTTGCTACTAAAAACGTTAAAGATGTCCGACGTTAAAAAACTTTTAGAAGAAAAGTTCAGCAATGTTGGCAGTGAAGAATGGAGTAATGTGTGCAATCACGTAAAAAAATATGAAGAAGATTTATTATGTAAGGAACACTTAATAGATGAGTGGACGGAGCGCTTCATAATTACATGTAATGACAGTGACACAGATGACGATGACGACGACTATCTAACGCATCAAAGTGATGATAACCGGTCCTATATCTCCGGAATTCATCGCCTGCCGTCAGATGAAGACGAATAAAAGGTATGTATTCATGGTGATAATGCTACATAGTCGCTTACAAACTAAGCATAATACACATATTTAAGATAACAAAGTAGCATAAAAAACATCAACTTACAATAAGATAAAAACATAATATATTAATAAGCTACATGTTTACAGACGTGCGTTGTAAATTTAGGTGACATTACTAAGACTAAAACGTATGAACAACTACGGGAATTCTTGTTTCAGGCTTACAACATAGTTTTTGCATTCTTTCAGCGTTAATTCAAAATTAAATTGTAAGTAAATACATCTTGTTTTAAACATATGAAAATATACGAATTTGCCATATTTCAATGGATACTTTGAATACGGTAATGAATACTAATGTTTTTACGGTAGCTAGTAGCAGTGTGCACGCGTGTTGTTATGCTGAGTAGCTAATAGCGCACACTCCGCATGACGTCACAGTCTGTCCTTTCTCATTTGTCAATCACTCTACCATCATGATCATAAATGCATTGTCATTTTCAAATGAATGTTGTGTATAGCGTTTATATTGCGGCTGACAATAAAGCCAATTTTTTCAGTGGATAAAAAGATTATTTTTAAAGCGAAGCTTTTTATGGCGGGGGTCGGGGGTCTGCACGGAGAGGAGTAAACAGAAAAATTTTGTCACGCGAGAAGCGAGGTGCATTACGCGTGTTCGGGGATCCCCGCTCTCGTGGCCGCATCATCGTATATACAGTACCACTCTCTCTCTCTCTCTCTCATCCCCTCTCCGAGGGCCCGATCTCAATGGTTCTGTAAATCCCTACTACATTTCTCTCTCTCTCTCTCTCTCGCTACTCTCATCCTCACGTGACTAAAACGCGCCAAGGCCTGTATTTCTCGTAGGCCTCGGTGTATTTAATACATACAACGTGGCCAACTTGCTTCTATGTTGATTTCATACTGTGAGTGTTTGTTACAAAGTGTATCTTAACCTATAAACAACAAGTCTGAATTTTTAGAAACATTTAATATAAAACTGTATGATAACTACTGTGTATCATAGTTCCAAGTTACAACAATGATATTTATTTTACTATTTGATAAACCATTATTTGTTTGTTAAAAATCATGATTCTACAATTTGTAACACATTTCGATATTACAACAAAGTGTTATTTGCTGTAAAACAGTGTAAAGAAAGAATCTAATGTTTGCAAAGGATTATAGAACTTTAAGTGTCCATGCATTTCTGATCCTGATAGTATGTACTAGAAAATTTCGAGATAATAATAACCTAATTAGAAATGTAGATACTTATTTTTTGGGCTCTTCTTAGATACACGATAATACAATCACTGTTTAAACTCACTTAACACGCCACAACAAAAATCAAAGAAAAAATTACATTAATTACGTAGTATTTCTAATCGAGCTTTATGAAGAATGAAATGAAATGAAGTTAACACAAAACTCAAGGTATTCTAGAGCGCATGCGCGAGCGGACTGTTTGGGTTTTCCCCATTCTGACGGGTATTCCCCGAGAGTTTCAAATGGAAGTCGAAGGGAAGTCCCACAGCGGCTACTATCTTCATTTGGTCTCCTAACAAGTTACAAGTTATAACGTAATTTTACGACAATAAGGTTCAAATTGATTGCCCTCGTTGCTATTCTTTAATAGGTATGTTGTTCCTTTTCCTTTTATGAAAGAAATCATCACATAATTTCTCTGTTGTTCGGATCTATTATTTATGTTTCGCGCCGGACCCGCCATAGAGCGAGCGGGGTGCACCCCTTTAAGGCGCTGACTATAACTAGATAAAGATTTATGCGATACTGGGTGTGTTCAGCAGAAAAAAAGTTACAAAACGTTTTTCTATGGTTAGTTCCGGCGTATAAAGTCTAGATGACTCTAGTGTTGATCTTGATGTCTACAGGTGGTACAAACCGTTGCTTAAATCTAGATGACTCTACTCTAGTTCATCTAGTTGGATTTTCATATTCATAAAATAAACTATATAATAATTATGTATAACCTATGAAAAAGTAATTTTTAGAATGTAATACTTTAGTTAAAAAATTAATAAATCACTGGTAAGCTCTTCACTGCACTTATACGCGTACTTTTAAACTGTACTTATAGTACACCTGTGTAGATGGCACAGGTATCAAAAAACGTTTCATATAGAATAATTGTGTCTAGCAGACAACTGGTTATCATTCTACAGTTTTTAAGTTTCATGCAACATTTTACAAAAATTCTGAACACACCCATTGACAATTGCCATGGCCTGATAATAGGTAAGTAGGTACCTATGTTTATATTTTGCATACGTATGGAGCCTCGAACTCCAAACTGCCTCTTATTTACTGAACATATTTTGGCCTTGTTTGGGATTTGATTAAAAATGGTCTGGTCCTGGGGGGCCTCCAAATCTCGAGGCCCTCGAGTTTGGAGGCCCGGGGCACCCCCCGCCCCCCTTAGTCCGTCACTGATAGTAAGTGAGAAGTGACAATAAAAACAAATAAAGTGCGGTATATTAGTCTAAAGAGAATCAATAAACTCTAAACTAGGTATAATAAGTGACAAAACTGACATAAAGGTAAGATTTACAAGGGACATGGTTAATTATTGCTATGAAACATAGAATTTTTACTTTGATTCTGAACCATCCATATAATTGTTTCAATTAGTAAGAAATTTTGTTAGAATGTTTAACTACTGTGTGACCAGTAACCAGTAAATAATTTTGTAATGAATTATGATGTAGATGATGTTTGTTTTCTTTTTGTATTGAAATGTGAACCAGTATACACAAATTTTGAATATGTGTTAGATACCATTAATTGCCCTCAGCATTAAAGCATTTTGTAATGTACACTCTCCTATATAATATATACTATATAATGTTTGTGTCTATAAAAACATAATGACTCCAACTCCAATTTGTTGAAGAATTGTAAGAGGTACTGACTTTTCACTATATAAGTTTGTTTAAATATTTTAACAGTAACCCAGTTCACTAACTGTTAAATGTTAATTCTATATTATTGTTTATGATTTTCAGTTTTCATAATGTTAGTTTTAATGTTACAATTAATGAGATTTATGTTGATAACTAAAAGATGTAATGTGTATTTTGTTTAGTAACTTAAGTAAATTAATGTTCACCATTTGTAAAATGGGATTAGGAGTGAAATTGGCAAGTAACTCACATTATATTTTATTTTTTTTATGTTAAATGTTTAAATATCACTATAGTATTGACGACTCGGAACACTAAGTTTTTTATAAGTAAAAACGTAAAGTTTTACCTTACAACCTAAACCGGCTTTCACCTTTAGAAGGCTTCATCAGAGGCTGCCATAGGTAACGTTGTCCGTCTTGTTGTTGGCGACGGGATAGTTTTTCGAAAGATCGAAGCTGTGTGTGTGTGGTAAGATGTGTTCGAATAATGCGTGCGATTTGAATTGTGTCTGTTCGTTTAGGATGTCGTTTTTATTTGTTTTTGTGTGTTTGTATATTTCTAATTGTTCTAGAGTGTCTAGTTTTCGGCCTTTTGTGTGTACGTGTAGAATTTTCATGCTATTGTCGATGTTTTTATATGTGTGGTTTGCTTCAATGACGGTGGTTTGCAAAGGTAGATTCTGTAGTTTCTAAAGGTAGTACTACAGAATCTACCTTTGCAAACCACCTCATTGAACACAGTAAACAATTTTATATTAATAACCCGAATGACACTTATTTCTGATGAACTTTATTGATCACTGTACACACTAGAACATATAATCACGCTATTTTATGTAAATTTTGACACTGGTAATCATGTATTGGAGAGAAGTAAGCAATTTAATAAATTTTCAACTCGTTCACTTCGAATCGAAAAAATGAACTGTCGTAAATACATAATGTAAATATGTGTCCGCCCTCTTGCCATCTTTCTTTACTAACGAAATTTGTGTTGCCAACTGTTAAGATGCCTAATCACTTTTAGTATTAAATAAGACAAAAAAAATATTGTAATTATTCTGTACTTTCTTTTGGCATTTTCGTAACATTAATATTTGTAGTCAAAAGCGTAATAGTTCCAATTGACACCCTTGTCTGGAAAAGCCATGAAACCTGCAAAAACCGATGTTTTTGCAGGTTTTACATAAACTACAGACCAAAAATAGATGCGGAAGCGAATAATCGCAAAGAAATATTTTTGCAAAAACTTCGCAAAAATTTATTTTGAGGCCTAATTAACGTAAAAATACGTTATTTCGTATTTTACATGAAACCTACGTTTCATTTACAGTGGACCTACGGCAAGAACAGGTCAGTTTGGGACTGGGTTCATAATGAACAAGAAAATATCTGACAGGGTAATTGGAATTGAACCAATATCTGATAGAATATGCAAGCTAAGAATGAAAGGCCATTTCAGAAATATAACACTCATACCAGTACATGCACCAACTGAGGATAAATCAGATGAAGGGAAGGAGGAATTTTATGGAAAATTAACAAGAGTGTACGGAGCAGTCCCAAAATATGACTTAGTTATCTTTCTGGGGGACTTTAATGCTAAGATTGGAAAAGAGAATTTTCTGAAGGGCGTTGCTGGGAAATTCTCCCTGCACAATGAATCCAGTGACAATGGAAGCAATGGAAGAATGCTTGCAGAGTTCGCTACAGCGTGCGGAATGATCATAAAAAGCACCAGTTTTGATCATAAAAGAATCCACTTAGGGACATGGAGAGCCCCTGGGACTGATCTAATGAATCAAATTGATCATGTCCTTGTTAGCAAAAGACATGCAACCTCTGTAGTAGACACTAGAGCAATGAGAGGTCCAAACTGTGATACTGATCACTATCTGGTGAGAGCAGTGGTCAGAGAAAAGCTAGCTATGATCCAAAGAGATAAAGGAGAGAAAAGAATGAAATGGGATGTCGATAAACTTAAAGATGGTCATTGTTGTGGTCAATACCAACTAATGATAACTAACAAACTTGATGAGGAAATCAATAATATTGAAGAAAAGTGGACAAACATGAAAGGAGCTGTTATAGAGGCGGCTAGAGAGATAGTAGGTGTGAAAAGGAGAAAACTGTCCGAATGGTTTGATGACGAGTGTAGAGAAGCTAGACAGAAAAAGAATGAATGCAGAAGGAAAATGTTGGAGAGAAACACTATACAGAATAGTGACCGATATAGGAGCTAGCAGACGCGAGGCAAACCATTTATGTAAGAAGAAAAAAAGAGAATACATGAAGGAGAAGGTGCGTAAAATAGAGGAATTATCAGAACAGAAGAAAACAAAAAACCTGTATAATGAGGTAAGAAGTATAAACAGAAGTTACCAACCAAAGCTAAATATCTGCAAAGACAAAGATGGAAAACTAATAGCAGAAGACAGGCTGATCCTCAACAGATGGGCTGAATATTTTGAAGAAATATTAAATAAGCCTGACACAATGGAGACTGTAGAAGAGAATGTAAGAATAGGTCCAGAACCATATGTAGAAATTCCCTCAGTTGAGGAAGTGAGAAGAGTAATTAATCGACTAAAGAACGGGAAAGCGCCTGGCGAAGATCAGCTTAGCCCTGAACTGATCAAAAAAGGCGGTGGAGCACTAACTGCACAAATTCATGATACAGTATGTAGTGTATGGGAGGAAGAGACAATGCCAAATGACTGGAAGACTGGAGTAATATGCCCAGTTTTTAAAAAAGGAGATAAAACTGTATGCAGTAATTATAGGGCCATAACACTGCTAAGCTGTGTCTATAAGATATTTTCCATGATTCTCCTTGATAGGCTAAATGTTTATGTAGCGGAAATCCTAGGTGAACATCAAAGTGGATTTAGAGCTGACCGGAGCACAGTCGATCAAAGTTTCATCATGAGGCAGTCACTCGAAAGATGTTTCGAATATGGTATTGACCTCCATATACGGCAAGCCTTCGATAGTGTAAATCGAAAAATGTTGCGAATAGCATTGGAAGAATTGGGAGTACCTCAAAAGATTGTGAGACTGGTACTGCTCAGTCTGAAAGATTTCAAAGGAAAAGTAGTTCTGGGAAGAAACAAAAGCCGAGATTTTACGGTTGGTACTGGAGTAAAGCAGGGTGATGCACTATCTGCAACCCTCTTCAACTTGGTACTACATTATGCTATAAACAAGATAGATTTCAGAGGACACATCTTCAAAAGGACGAGGCAACTAGGAGCATATGCGGATGATATTGTGCTGGTAGCCAGGAACAAAAATGTATTAAAAGATACCTTTATTGAAATGGAGAGGGAAGTAAGCAAGATTGGTTTGGAAGTCAATGAGGCTAAAACAAAATACATGAAAGTGTCTGCGAAGGAAAATAGAGAACTGCCAGACCTTCACACAGGCCATTACTGTTTCCAAGGAGTTACAGAATTTAAGTACCTAGGTGTTATTCTGAATAATGATAACCGAGTGAGCAGCGAAATAGTAAATAGAATCATAACCGGCAATAGAGCCTACTATGCAAACCAATCGTTACTGAAATCAAAGCTTCTAACTCCAAGAACCAAATTGATGTTATATAAAACACTGATCAGACCTGTTGTTGCTTATGCATCCGAGACATGGACTCTCGTAAATAAGGATATAAGTGCTCTAAGAATTTTTGAAAGAAGAATATTAAGACAGATATTTGGACCGGTGAAGGAAGGGAATATGTATAGGATCCGAAATAACAGTGAGATAAATGAGTTGATTGGTGGACAAGACCTGGTGAGGCACATAAAATCAGCTAGAATTAGATGGCTGGGACACGTATCCCATATGAATGTTACGAGGATGCCCAAAACTATATTAAGTGGAACGATATTGGGCAAAAGAAGAAGAGGCAGGCCTCGAAGAAGATGGCAGCATGATGTGGAAGAGGATCTGAGAAAGATGGGCATTAGGAACTGGAGACTGAGGGCAATGGACAGAGATGAGTGGAGACAGGTCGTAGCGGAAGCCAGGGCTCACCATGGGCTGTAGTGCTGGAGAGTAGTAGAGTAGTAGTAGAAGTACATGAAACCTACGTAGTATTTAGCTACATATGTGTCAAATACGGTAGACATTCTTTGTTTGCAAAAATTCGCAAATCAACTTGTAATTTTGAATTCATACATATAACACAGGCGTAAAGTAAGTGTGTTGCTATCGTAAACATCGTTCTATCAGCTACATACCAAAATCACATGTGGATGCAAAAAATTTGCAAAAGTGGACTATGTGAACCAAATAATGTTAAAACGAGGTTTTTTCTTGTCTACATTGATTCCACGCATAATTATGTTGTGTACGCGGCAATTACGTTATTATTTTTGTTTGTTTCCAACATAAATTATCCATAGGTACTACTTTCCCAATGTTACAGCAATTTTTTTTTTTTCAGTAAAGTAACAACGTTACGATCGCAAAAACCGTTCTACAGTTACAGATATAGACTGCGCCTAGCAAATGGATGTAAATACCCGTACTATTTGGAATTTCTATATACTGTTGCGATAGAATAGTATGTTGTAAAAATGAGTTACACAATATTACAGACCTTAGTGGCCGTTTGTACTATATAAGCACTGAAAAGGTGACTTAATAAAACCGTCACTTATATGCACAGCAGGATTTATTTATTATTTACTTAAAGTATCCTTACTCTAAACTATTTTCCTATGCCATCTTGCTCACATAGTATTATTTTATATTATTATTATTTTATATCTAACCCTGGGTTATCTTATGTTTAAACACAATTATTATATTAAACACAAAAATTATACCTAGGTACAAGACCTTTGTGGCCTATACAATACAAATTACACAAAATACAAAAAAATAGAAAATTTGTCAGCAGCAATATAGTCCACTGCTACAATATTAATAGTTTTTCATCTACAGTATACATCTGTGATATGCTCTTTTTTTTAAAAAGTTTACACTTTCACTATGTACACTATATCTCACTTTGTACACTATATTTCACGTTGTTATTGTTTACAGAATTTTGTGGTACAAAGTTTTTTCCAGCCTGGTACATAATACCCATTTCTGACTTTTAGAGTAGGGTGATTATGTTATCATATTTGGGCATGGGTTATGTAACATTACATAAAGCCCCCCCCACTAGAACAGATTTATTTTTGTTTACTTGTTTTTTATAAAATAAATTGTTGAACTCTTCAATCTTCGGATTCTTCCGTTAATCTTCATAATATTCCTTCCTTTCTGATTGGTTATACACCTGTTATTCGGTTAATGGTAATAGGCTTGATTTTATACTCAACTCTCTCTCTCTCTTGGAGGCATATTCATTAATGATTTAATTTCTCTGGGTAGTGGTCTTTCACATATTGCTTGATAAGGGTTGGTCACACTAATCATAAAAAACTTGTTTTAACACTCATATTTCTATTTGCTTCTATAAATTCGCTTTCTCAATTAAGCTTCTGTCTGCTATCTTTCTTCTGTTTTCTTCATTCATACTTCTGGAATCTAATATCACTCTTTTCAGCTATTTTATCATCCCTTAAATATTCAATTTCCCTAACATTTTTCCCTATCCTGTGCGGTGGTTCAGTTCGGGTGGCCACTTTGGGTCCATTACTCCGCTGTCCATCCTTACACCTTCAGAGACCAGGGAAACATCATCCCTGCTCAGGAAAATTATTGCCGGAACATTTCTACGGTCAATTCATTATAATAAGAAACTTACAAGTAGTCGATTAGCAACTAATACTAAACACTTTTGGGATTCTTCACGTTGTAGCTGTTTGCATTTAATTATATATTTCTTTTTCTTCTTGATTCCTTCTTCTTTTCCATTAACTAATAGCATATAACAATATTGATAGGCATTATTTTAAAATCCTTTTGACTTTCCTTCTTGTGACATATTTTCTCCGTATCATTTCTTCCTATATCATTTTCAATTCCGAGAAATTCTAAATTATAGTTGTATTAATCGTCATCATTCTTTAGTTTCATTGTAGTCATTAAATTATTCGTTATTCTTCTTATTTGAGCACACTACCATCCATTGTTTTTATTTATTTATTTATTCTTCTGTTTGTTACCATCAAAATATTATTTTTTCTATCATTCCATTTTAAATCAGTTATTTATAATTATTATTTAATAATCTGTTCTTACATTTTCTTGGTGGTTTGTCTTTTTATTTTATCAAATTGTTTCGAAATATTTAGTAAGTTGTCCTTACGTACTTTTTGTTAAATCAAATGGTTGCGAAATATCTTAAGTAAGTTGTACTTACATATTTTTTGAATTTTGGGGTTTCTTATTAAATCATATTGTTCCTGAATAAATTAAGTAAGTTGTCCTTACATAGTTTTTGAATTTTGGGGTTTCATCTTTCCAATGGGTTGCCGTTGGTTTATTTTGTTAAACCAAAAAACAGCAAATGTGGACTGGTGAACATTCCGGCCACCATTAAATAATTTTCATCTATAGTGAAGGAATGTAACCTGCGATCTGGCGGATAACCAAGGAACTACATACTACAAATTATAATAACTTAATTTATGTAAAGCTTGGTATTAACTAATATTCATTTCTGACCGTCTCATAGTACAAAGAACTCAAAAATAACCCTGGGAAATTAATAAATTATTTCTTTATTGTTTTCTGAAATAAAAATATTTGTTATACATTCTGTGTTTAAAAAATAAGATCGAACTAATGTTGTGTTGTCAGTGAGAATCGATTATACCTTTCTGTTTTGGGAGAAGATAAAAAACAAAAATTTACTAAATAAATACAATGAATACTTTGTTATTTGAATAAAAATGTGTATTATTTTCAGTAGAGGGTAGTTGTTTACAGATTGTCAGGAGACAGAGAAGAGAACGGACAACCAGAAAATATTACATACCATTGGTGTTAATTTAACCTCCAATGTGTTTGTAAACGTCACAATCAGCTGGTCTCATGAGCGGAGAAATTTAAATTAATTAATTGTATGCCAAGAGGATAATTCTTTTTGCACTCTCTCTCCTAACTACGGTCAAACAACTTCATTGAATTCACCCAAATAAAATCGAAGGGAAAAATCAGCATAATCACACACACTCGATTTCTTTTTTTGGAAACTTTAAACATAGATTATAACGAATTCTGTGATGATCGCAAGAGTGACGATAAGATCAAACGATACTATCCGATTATACCCGCGAGACGTTACAAGATGACGCTCATAACGTGGGGCTGAAATAACGATAAACCCGCAACAGTACTACACTAGTTATATACCCGCGAGACGTTACAAGATGGCGCTCAACTTAAAAGGGCTTTAATTAGGAAAGAAATTTTTAGATATACGAAAGATAATATCACAAAAAACCTAATTTTCATCGGCAACTATGAGAAAACAAGAAATGCATAATACCAGAGGCAGATCGAAGAAGAGGGCAGAAGACAAGGAGAAGGAAGAAGGTGGACAGGAACGAGAGATAGAAGTAGTTACGGACAGTGAAATGGAACAACAAACAGGCGATAAAGAAGAAACTGAAGCAATTCTGGACACGGAAAAGTAAATAGTTGAAAAGGATGCTGAAGGGGACCAACCAGATAAAGCGGTAGCCAGAGAAGAACCAAATTGGCAAGAAATAATGATATTTATGGCAGAACAAAGCCGACAAAACAATGAAAACTTAATAAGACAGATGAAAGAGGAAAATAAGGAAAACTCAAGAAAACAAAATGAAACCTTGAGCGAAAAATTTGATAAAATAGATAAAAACTTTAGGAAACAGGAGGAGACTTCAAAGAAACAAAACGAAACTTTGAAGGAACAAAACAAACAAACCAATGAGAAAATAGATAGTATTCAGGAAAGTTTAGTAAAACAATTCAATGAAAAAATTGAGACCATTCATGGAGATATCAGACAAACCATGAATGAACAATACCATGAATTGAAAGAAACTGTTAACGGACAAAGGGAATATGTGAACACCAAATTTGAAGAAAGTAATAAAAATATAAAACAAATTCATGAAAAGATTGACATGATCAGTAACACACTTAGCCAAAAAGCAGATACATACAAGGGGGAGACAAATAAGCAAATGGATGAAGGTTTCAAGAATTTGGATAAAACATTAGACAGCACTTCAGAAGGTATTAAAGTAAGTCCAAATACAGAAGAGAGCAGGAAGGAGATAGAAATTACAGAATACCAAGGTGTAAAGCCATCGGAAAATAAAAATAGCCACAACAAAGAGGATAGTCAATACCTGGAAAAGAAGACCAAGAAAATAAGAAAAACATGTAGAAAGAAAATAATAAATACAAGGGAAGAATGGGAGATGATTACAGGTGGATTAATTAATGTATTTAACCTCCCAATTAATGAACAGAGGGAGTTAATTAAGTTTAGATCTCAGTTAAATATGTCAACGATTGAAGTGCATCAGAAGATATTAGTCAGATCATCAAGACGGAATATATCATTAAAAAATTTGGTAAATCATCCAGAGGAAAAAGGGAATGGAATGATATTAAAAATGAGTGAATATGTTATGTCAGAGGATGTACAATACCTGTTAGTAACAATGACGGAAGACCGGTACTTAAATGAAGGTTTCATAGCAGCAAAGTGGGAGAGCCGGATGGTAAGGAGATTATCAAGGAGAGAATTAATTCCAAACACCGCAGTAATCCGAGGAAAGGGAGTACCTGAGTTAATGAACCATGGTTAAACTAAACGTTAACCAACCAGAAAAAAGGGGACTGATTTTCTGATACCGACCAAGCAACCCATTGGAAAGATGAAACCCCAAAATTCAAAAACTATGTAAGGACAACTTACTTAATTTATTCAGGAACAATATGATTTAATAAGAATCCCCAAAATTCAAAAAGTATGTAAGTACAACTTACTTAAGATATTTCGCAACCATTTGATTTAACAAAAAGTACGTAAGGACAACTTACTAAATATTTCGAAACAATTTGATAAAATAAAAAGACAAACCACCAAGAAAATGTAAGAACAGATTATTAAATAATAATTATAAATAACTGATTTAAAATGGAATGATAGAAAAAATAATATTTTGATGGTAACAAACAGAAGAATAAATAAATAAATAAAAACAATGGATGGTAGTGTGCTCAAATAAGAAGAATAACGAATAATTTAATGACTACAATGAAACTAAAGAATGATGACGATTAATACAACTATAATTTAGAATTTCTCGGAATTGAAAATGATATAGGAAGAAATGATACGGAGAAAATATGTCACAAGAAGGAAAGTCAAAAGGATTTTAAAATAATGCCTATCAATATTGTTATATGCTATTAGTTAATGGAAAAGAAGAAGGAATCAAGAAGAAAAAGAAATATATAATTAAATGCAAACAGCTACAACGTGAAGAATCCCAAAAGTGTTTAGTATTAGTCGCTAATCGACTACTTGTAAGTTTCTTATTATAATGAATTGACCGTAGAAATGTTCCGGCAATAATTTTCCTGAGCAGGGATGATGTTCCCCTGGTCTCAGAAGGTGTAAGGATGGACAGCGGAGTAATGGACCCAAAGTGGCCACACGAACTGAACCACCGCACAGGATAGGGAAAAATGTTAGGGAAATTGAATATTTAAGCGATGATAAAATAGCTGAAAAGAGTGATATTAGATTCCAGAAGTATGAATGAAGAAAACAGAAGAAAGATAGCAGACAGAAGCTTAATTGAGAAAGCGAATTTATAGAAGCAAATAGAAATATGAGTGTTAAAACAAGTTTTTTATGAGTAGTGTGACCAACCCTTATCAAGCAATATGTGAAAGACCACTAACCAGAGAAATTAAATCATTAATGAATATGCCTCCAAGAGAGAGAGAGAGTTGAGTATAAAATCAAGCCTATTACCATTAACCGAATAACAGGTGTATAACCAATCAGAAAGGAAGGAATATTATGAAGATTAACGGAAGAATCCGAAGATTGAAGAGTTCAACAATTTATTTTTTAAAAAACAAGTAAACAAAAATAAATCTGTTCTAGTGGGGGGGCTTTATGTAACGTTACATAACCCATGCCCAAATATGATAACATAATCACCCTACTCTAAAAGTCAGAAATGAGTATTATGTACCAGGCTGGAAAAAACTTTGTACTACAAAATTCTGTAAACAATAACAACGTGAAATATAGTGTACAAAGTGAGATATAGTGTACATGGTGAAAGTGTAAACTTAAAAAAAAAAAGAGCATATCACAGATTTATACTGTAGATGAAAAACTATTAATATTGTAGCAGCGGACTATATTGCTGCTGACAAATTTTCTATTTTTTTGTATTTTGTGTAATTTGTATTGTATAGGCCACAAAGGTCTTGTACCTAGGTATAATTTTTGTGTTTAATATAATAATTGTGTTTAAATATAAGATACCCCAGGGTTAGATATAAAATAATAATAATATAAAATAATACTATGTGAGCAAGATGGCATAGGAAAATAGTTTAGAGTAAGGATACTTTAAGTAAATAATAAATAATAAATAAATCCAATTGAAGGGAATTAAAATATAAAAGACCAATGTACAAGCTTAAGGAAAAATATAAAGAAAACCCTTAAATAAATTAAATTCGATTATAAATAACATATAAAAAGGATTATTTTTCTAAAAAGAAGAAATAAATTTATAATAATTAATAATCGCCTATATACTAAAAAGTATATAGATTCACCAATAAAAAAACCATAAAAAAAATCTTGGTTACTACG
Organism: Magicicada septendecula; assembly: GCA_034769895.1. Lineage (NCBI taxonomy): Eukaryota > Metazoa > Arthropoda > Insecta > Hemiptera > Cicadidae > Magicicada > Magicicada septendecula. The sequence continues at coordinate 263,652,045 of CM068370.1, read as the reverse complement.
AGTAACCAACTAACAAGATTGGAATTAATTGTTAAAACGATTGGGAAGTGAACGTTTTGAAAAGTGTAATGCCTATTAAAATTTGAGAAATTAATTAATACTTTTTGGAATAATTAGTGCGAAATTTAATAAAATTGACGAGTGATGTCCACCTTATATTAGAACTCCTTCAAGTATAACCATTCACGCCCTTAATTTGATGAAACTTTGAAAAATCCAACTACTAGTTCCAGGCCTAGTCTACAGCACGTCGATATTTTGGTGAGATCGTATCCAAGTAAATTTAACTAAATTACATATCAACTATAACTTCATAACACTAGAAACAGCACCATATCTTTAAACACTTCAGGAGAAGAGGTAACAATAAACTTTATTATTTTGTTAAACCAAAAAACAGCAAATGTGGACTGGTGAACATTCCGGCCACCATTAAATAATTTTCGTGTATAGTGAAGGAATGTAACCTGCGATCTGGCGGATAACCAAGGAACTATATACTACAAATTATAATAACTTAATTTATGTAAAGCTTGGTATTAACTAATATTCATTTCTGACCATCTCATAGTACAAAGAACTCAAAAATAACCCTGGGAAATTAATAAATTATTTCTTTATCGTTTTCTGAAATAAAAATATTTGTTATACATTCTGTGTTTAAAAAATAAGATCGAACTAATGTTGTGTTGTCAGTGAGAATCGATTATACCTTTCTGTTTTGGGAGAAGATAAAAAACAAAAATTTACTAAATAAATGCAATGAATACTTTGTTATTTGAATAAAAATGTGTATTATTTTCAGTAGAGGGTAGTTGTTTACAGATTGTCAGGAGACAGAGAAGAGAACGGACAACCAGAAAATATTACATACCATTGGTGTTAATTTAACCTCCAATGTGTTTGTAAACGTCACAATCAGCTGGTCTCATGAGCGGAGAAATTTAAATTAATTAATTGTATGCCAAGAGGATAATTCTTTTTGCACTCTCTCTCCTAACTACGGTCAAACAACTTCATTGAATTCACCCAAATAAAATCGAAGGGAAAAATCAGCATAATCACACACACTCGATTTCTTTTTTTGGAAACTTTAAACATAGATTATAACGAATTCTGTGATGATCGCAAGAGTGACGATAAGTCAAACGATACTATCCGATTATACGCGCGAGACGTTACAAGATGACGCTCATAACGTGGGGCTGAAATAACGATAAACCCGCAACAGTACTACACTAGTTATATACCCGCGAGACGTTACAAGATGGCGCTCAACTTAAAAGGGCTTTAATTAGGAAAGAAATTTTTAGATATACGAAAGATAATATCACAAAAAACCTAATTTTCGTAGGCAACTATGAGAAAACAAGAAATGCATAATACCAGAGGCAGATCGAAGAAGAGGGCAGAAGACAAGGAGAAGGAAGAAGGTGGACAGGAACGAGAGATAGAAGTAGTTACGGACAGTGAAATGGAACAACAAACAGGCGATAAAGAAGAAACTGAAGCAATTCTGGACACGGCAAAGTAAATAGTTGAAAAGGATGCTGAAGGGGACCAACCAGATAAAGCGGTAGCCAGAGAAGAACCAAATTGGCAAGAAATAATGATATTTATGGCAGAACAAAGCCGACAAAACAATGAAAACTTAATAAGACAGATGAAAGAGGAAAATAAGGAAAACTCAAGAAAACAAAATGAAACCTTGAGCGAAAAATTTGATAAAATAGATAAAAACTTTAGGAAACAGGAGGAGACTTCAAAGAAACAAAACGAAACTTTGAAGGAACAAAACAAACAAACCAATGAGAAAATAGATAGTATTCAGGAAAGTTTAGTAAAACAATTCAATGAAAAAATTGAGACCATTCATGGAGATATCAGACAAACCATGAATGAACAATACCATGAATTGAAAGAAACTGTTAACGGACAAAGGGAATATGTGAACACCAAATTTGAAGAAAGTAATAAAAATATAAAACAAATTCATGAAAAGATTGACATGATCAGTAACACACTTAGCCAAAAAGCAGATACATACAAGGGGGAGACAAATAAGCAAATGGATGAAGGTTTCAAGAATTTGGATAAAACATTAGACAGCACTTCAGAAGGTATTAAAGTAAGTCCAAATACAGAAGAGAGCAGGAAGGAGATAGAAATTACAGAATACCAAGGTGTAAAGCCATCGGAAAATAAAAATAGCCACAACAAAGAGGATAATCAATACCTGGAAAAGAAGACCAAGAAAATAAGAAAAACATGTAGAAAGAAAATAATAAATACAAGGGAAGAATGGGAGATGATTACAGGTGGATTAATTAATGTATTTAACCTCCCAATTAATGAACAGAGGGAGTTAATTAAGTTTAGATCTCAGTTAAATATGTCAACGATTGAAGTGCATCAGAAGATATTAGTCAGATCATCAAGACGGAATATATCATTAAAAAATTTGGTAAATCATCCAGAGGAAAAAGGGAATGGAATGATATTAAAAATGAGTGAATATGTTATGTCAGAGGATGTACAATACCTGTTAGTAACAATGACGGAAGACCGGTACTTAAATGAAGGTTTCATAGCAGCAAAGTGGGAGAGCCGGATGGTAAGGAGATTATCAAGGAGAGAATTAATTCCAAACACCGCAGTAATCCGAGGAAAGGGAGTACCTGAGTTAATGAACCATGGTTAAACTAAACGTTAAAAAACCAGAAAAAAGGGGACTGATTTTCTGATACCGACCAAGCAACCCATTGGAAAGATGAAACCCCAAAATTCAAAAACTATGTAAGGACAACTTACTTAATTTATTCAGGAACAATATGATTTAATAAGAATCCCCAAAATTCAAAAAGTATGTAAGTACAACTTACTTAAGATATTTCGCAACCATTTGATTTAACAAAAAGTACGTAAGGACAACTTACTAAATATTTCGAAACAATTTGATAAAATAAAAAGACAAACCACCAAGAAAATGTAAGAACAGATTATTAAATAATAATTATAAATAACTGATTTAAAATGGAATGATAGGAAAAATAATATTTTGATGGTAACAAACAGAAGAATAAATAAATAAATAAAAACAATGGATGGTAGTGTGCTCAAATAAGAAGAATAACGAATAATTTAATGACTACAATGAAACTAAAGAATGATGACGATTAATACAACTATAATTTAGAATTTCTCGGAATTGAAAATGATATAGGAAGAAATGATACGGAGAAAATATGTCACAAGAAGGAAAGTCAAAAGGATTTTAAAATAATGCCTATCAATAATGTTATATGCTATTAGTTAATGGAAAAGAAGAAGGAATCAAGAAGAAAAAGAAATATATAATTAAATGCAAACAGCTACAACGTGAAGAATCCCAAAAGTGTTTAGTATTAGTCGCTAATCGACTACTTGTAAGTTTCTTATTATAATGAATTGACCGTAGAAATGTTCCGGCAATAATTTTCCTGAGCAGGGATGATGTTCCCCTGGTCTCAGAAGGTGTAAGGATGGACAGCGGAGTAATGGACCCAAAGTGGCCACACGAACTGAACCACCGCACAGGATAGGGAAAAATGTTAGGGAAATTGAATATTTAAGCGATGATAAAATAGCTGAAAAGAGTGATATTAGATTCCAGAAGTATGAATGAAGAAAACAGAAGAAAGATAGCAGACAGAAGCTTAATTGAGAAAGCGAATTTATAGAAGCAAATAGAAATATGAGTGTTAAAACAAGTTTTTTATGAGTAGTGTGACCAACCCTTATCAAGCAATATGTGAAAGACCACTAACCAGAGAAATTAAATCATTAATGAATATGCCTCCAAGAGAGAGAGAGAGTTGAGTATAAAATCAAGCCTATTACCATTAACCGAATAACAGGTGTATAACCAATCAGAAAGGAAGGAATATTATGAAGATTAACGGAAGAATCCGAAGATTGAAGAGTTCAACAATTTATTTTTTAAAAAACAAGTAAACAAAAATAAATCTGTTCTAGTGGGGGGGCTTTATGTAACGTTACATAACCCATGCCCAAATATGATAACATAATCACCCTACTCTAAAAGTCAGAAATGAGTATTATGTACCAGGCTGGAAAAAACTTTGTACTACAAAATTCTGTAAACAATAACAACGTGAAATATAGTGTACAAAGTGAGATATAGTGTACATGGTGAAAGTGTAAACTTAAAAAAAAAAAAGAGCATATCACAGATTTATACTGTAGATGAAAAACTATTAATATTGTAGCAGCGGACTATATTGCTGCTGACAAATTTTCTATTTTTTTGTATTTTGTGTAATTTGTATTGTATAGGCCACAAAGGTCTTGTACCTAGGTATAATTTTTGTGTTTAATATAATAATTGTGTTTAAATATAAGATAACCCAGGGTTAGATATAAAATAATAATAATATAAAATAATACTATGTGAACAAGATGGCATAGGAAAATAGTTTAGAGTAAGGATACTTTAAGTAAATAATAAATAATAAATAAATCCAATTGAAGGGAATTAAAATATAAAAGACCAATGTACAAGCTTAAGGAAAAATATAAAGAAAACCCTTAAATAAATTAAATTCGATTATAAATAACATATAAAAAGGATTATTTTTCTAAAAAGAAGAAATAAATTTATAATAATTAATAATCGCCTATATACTAAAAAGTATATAGATTCACCAATAAAAAAACCATAAAAAAAATCTTGGTTACTACGAGTAACCAACTAACAAGATTGGAATTAATTGTTAAAACGATTGGGAAGTGAACGTTTTGAAAAGTGTAATGCCTATTAAAATTTGAGAAATTAATTAATACTTTTTGGAATAATTAGTGCGAAATTTAATAAAATTGACGAGTGATGTCCACCTTATATTAGAACTCCTTCAAGTATAACCATTCACGCCCTTAATTTGATGAAACTTTGAAAAATCCAACTACTAGTTCCAGGCCTAGTCTACAGCACGTCGATATTTTGGTGAGATCGTATCCAAGTAAATTTAACTAAATTACATATCAACTATAACTTCATAACACTAGAAACAGCACCATATCTTTAAACACTTCAGGAGAAGAGGTAACAATAAACTTTATTATTTTGTTAAACCAAAAAACAGCAAATGTGGACTGGTGAACATTCCGGCCACCATTAAATAATTTTCGTGTATAGTGAAGGAATGTAACCTGCGATCTGGCGGATAACCAAGGAACTATATACTACAAATTATAATAACTTAATTTATGTAAAGCTTGGTATTAACTAATATTCATTTCTGACCATCTCATAGTACAAAGAACTCAAAAATAACCCTGGGAAATTAATAAATTATTTCTTTATCGTTTTCTGAAATAAAAATATTTGTTATACATTCTGTGTTTAAAAAATAAGATCGAACTAATGTTGTGTTGTCAGTGAGAATCGATTATACCTTTCTGTTTTGGGAGAAGATAAAAAACAAAAATTTACTAAATAAATGCAATGAATACTTTGTTATTTGAATAAAAATGTGTATTATTTTCAGTAGAGGGTAGTTGTTTACAGATTGTCAGGAGACAGAGAAGAGAACGGACAACCAGAAAATATTACATACCATTGGTGTTAATTTAACCTCCAATGTGTTTGTAAACGTCACAATCAGCTGGTCTCATGAGCGGAGAAATTTAAATTAATTAATTGTATGCCAAGAGGATAATTCTTTTTGCACTCTCTCTCCTAACTACGGTCAAACAACTTCATTGAATTCACCCAAATAAAATCTAAGGGAAAAATCAGCATAATCACACACACTCGATTTCTTTTTTTGGAAACTTTAAACATAGATTATAACGAATTCTGTGATGATCGCAAGAGTGACGATAAGTCAAACGATACTATCCGATTATACGCGCGAGACGTTACAAGATGACGCTCATAACGTGGGGCTGAAATAACGATAAACCCGCAACAGTACTACACTAGTTATATACCGGCGAGACGTTACAAGATGGCGCTCAACTTAAAAGGGCTTTAATTAGGAAAGAAATTTTTAGATATACGAAAGATAATATCACAAAAAACCTAATTTTCATAGGCAACTATGAGAAAACAAGAAATGCATAATACCAGAGGCAGATCGAAGAAGAGGGCAGAAGACAAGGAGAAGGAAGAAGGTGGACAGGAACGAGAGATAGAAGTAGTTACGGACAGTGAAATGGAATAACAAACAGGCGATAAAGAAGAAACTGAAGCAATTCTGGACACGGCAAAGTAAATAGTTGAAAAGGATGCTGAAGGGGACCAACCAGATAAAGCGGTAGCCAGAGAAGAACCAAATTGGCAAGAAATAATGATATTTATGGCAGAACAAAGCCGACAAAACAATGAAAACTTAATAAGACAGATGAAAGAGGAAAATAAGGAAAACTCAAGAAAACAAAATGAAACCTTGAGCGAAAAATTTGATAAAATAGATAAAAACTTTAGGAAACAGGAGGAGACTTCAAAGAAACAAAACGAAACTTTGAAGGAACAAAACAAACAAACCAATGAGAAAATAGATAGTATTCAGGAAAGTTTAGTAAAACAATTCAATGAAAAAATTGAGACCATTCATGGAGATATCAGACAAACCATGAATGAACAATACCATGAATTGAAAGAAACTGTTAACGGACAAAGGGAATATGTGAACACGAAATTTGAAGAAAGTAATAAAAATATAAAACAAATTCATGAAAAGATTGACATGATCAGTAACACACTTAGCCAAAAAGCAGATACATACAAGGGGGAGACAAATAAGCAAATGGATGAAGGTTTCAAGAATTTGGATAAAACATTAGACAGCACTTCAGAAGGTATTAAAGTAAGTCCAAATACAGAAGAGAGCAGGAAGGAGATAGAAATTACAGAATACCAAGGTGTAAAGCCATCGGAAAATAAAAATAGCCACAACAAAGAGGATAATCAATACCTGGAAAAGAAGACCAAGAAAATAAGAAAAACATGTAGAAAGAAAATAATAAATACAAGGGAAGAATGGGAGATGATTACAGGTGGATTAATTAATGTATTTAACCTCCCAATTAATGAACAGAGGGAGTTAATTAAGTTTAGATCTCAGTTAAATATGTCAACAATTGAAGTGCATCAGAAGATATTAGTCAGATCATCAAGACGGAATATATCATTAAAAAATTTGGTAAATCATCCAGAGGAAAAAGGGAATGGAATGATATTAAAAATGAGTGAATATGTTATGTCAGAGGATGTACAATACCTGTTAGTAACAATGACGGAAGACCGGTACTTAAATGAAGGTTTCATAGCAGCAAAGTGGGAGAGCCGGATGGTAAGGAGATTATCAAGGAGAGAATTAATTCCAAACACCGCAGTAATCCGAGGAAAGGGAGTACCTGAGTTAATGAACCATGGTTAAACTAAACGTTAAAAAACCAGAAAAAAGGGGACTGATTTTCTGATACCGACCAAGCAACCCATTGGAAAGATGAAACCCCAAAATTCAAAAACTATGTAAGGACAACTTACTTAATTTATTCAGGAACAATATGATTTAATAAGAATCCCCAAAATTCAAAAAGTATGTAAGTACAACTTACTTAAGATATTTCGCAACCATTTGATTTAACAAAAAGTACGTAAGGACAACTTACTAAATATTTCGAAACAATTTGATAAAATAAAAAGACAAACCACCAAGAAAATGTAAGAACAGATTATTAAATAATAATTATAAATAACTGATTTAAAATGGAATGATAGGAAAAATAATATTTTGATGGTAACAAACAGAAGAATAAATAAATAAATAAAAACAATGGATGGTAGTGTGCTCAAATAAGAAGAATAACGAATAATTTAATGACTACAATGAAACTAAAGAATGATGACGATTAATACAACTATAATTTAGAATTTCTCGGAATTGAAAATGATATAGGAAGAAATGATACGGAGAAAATATGTCACAAGAAGGAAAGTCAAAAGGATTTTAAAATAATGCCTATCAATAATGTTATATGCTATTAGTTAATGGAAAAGAAGAAGGAATCAAGAAGAAAAAGAAATATATAATTAAATGCAAACAGCTACAACGTGAAGAATCCCAAAAGTGTTTAGTATTAGTCGCTAATCGACTACTTGTAAGTTTCTTATTATAATGAATTGACCGTAGAAATGTTCCGGCAATAATTTTCCTGAGCAGGGATGATGTTCCCCTGGTCTCAGAAGGTGTAAGGATGGACAGCGGAGTAATGGACCCAAAGTGGCCACACGAACTGAACCACCGCACAGGATAGGGAAAAATGTTAGGGAAATTGAATATTTAAGCGATGATAAAATAGCTGAAAAGAGTGATATTAGATTCCAGAAGTATGAATGAAGAAAACAGAAGAAAGATAGCAGACAGAAGCTTAATTGAGAAAGCGAATTTATAGAAGCAAATAGAAATATGAGTGTTAAAACAAGTTTTTTATGAGTAGTGTGACCAACCCTTATCAAGCAATATGTGAAAGACCACTAACCAGAGAAATTAAATCATTAATGAATATGCCTCCAAGAGAGAGAGAGAGTTGAGTATAAAATCAAGCCTATTACCATTAACCGAATAACAGGTGTATAACCAATCAGAAAGGAAGGAATATTATGAAGATTAACGGAAGAATCCGAAGATTGAAGAGTTCAACAATTTATTTTTTAAAAAACAAGTAAACAAAAATAAATCTGTTCTAGTGGGGGGGCTTTATGTAACGTTACATAACCCATGCCCAAATATGATAACATAATCACCCTACTCTAAAAGTCAGAAATGAGTATTATGTACCAGGCTGGAAAAAACTTTGTACTACAAAATTCTGTAAACAATAACAACGTGAAATATAGTGTACAAAGTGAGATATAGTGTACATGGTGAAAGTGTAAACTTAAAAAAAAAAAAAGAGCATATCACAGATTTATACTGTAGATGAAAAACTATTAATATTGTAGCAGCGGACTATATTGCTGCTGACAAATTTTCTATTTTTTGTATTTTGTGTAATTTGTATTGTATAGGCCACAAAGGTCTTGTACCTAGGTATAATTTTTGTGTTTAATATAATAATTGTGTTTAAATATAAGATAACCCAGGGTTAGATATAAAATAATAATAATATAAAATAATACTATGTGAGCAAGATGGCATAGGAAAATAGTTTAGAGTAAGGATACTTTAAGTAAATAATAAATAATAAATAAATCCAATTGAAGGGAATTAAAATATAAAAGACCAATGTACAAGCTTAAGGAAAAATATAAAGAAAACCCTTAAATAAATTAAATTCGATTATAAATAACATATAAAAAGGATTATTTTTCTAAAAAGAAGAAATAAATTTATAATAATTAATAATCGCCTATATACTAAAAAGTATATAGATTCACCAATAAAAAAACCATAAAAAAAATCTTGGTTACTACGAGTAACCAACTAACAAGATTGGAATTAATTGTTAAAACGATTGGGAAGTGAACGTTTTGAAAAGTGTAATGCCTATTAAAATTTGAGAAATTAATTAATACTTTTTGGAATAATTAGTGCGAAATTTAATAAAATTGACGAGTGATGTCCACCTTATATTAGAACTCCTTCAAGTATAACCATTCACGCCCTTAATTTGATGAAACTTTGAAAAATCCAACTACTAGTTCCAGGCCTAGTCTACAGCACGTCGATATTTTGGTGAGATCGTATCCAAGTAAATTTAACTAAATTACATATCAACTATAACTTCATAACACTAGAAACAGCACCATATCTTTAAACACTTCAGGAGAAGAGGTAACAATAAACCTTATTATTTTGTTAAACCAAAAAACAGCAAATGTGGACTGGTGAACATTCCGGCCACCATTAAATAATTTTCGTGTATAGTGAAGGAATGTAACCTGCGATCTGGCGGATAACCAAGGAACTATATACTACAAATTATAATAACTTAATTTATGTAAAGCTTGGTATTAACTAATATTCATTTCTGACCATCTCATAGTACAAAGAACTCAAAAATAACCCTGGGAAATTAATAAATTATTTCTTTATCGTTTTCTGAAATAAAAATATTTGTTATACATTCTGTGTTTAAAAAATAAGATCGAACTAATGTTGTGTTGTCAGTGAGAATCGATTATACCTTTCTGTTTTGGGAGAAGATAAAAAACAAAAATTTACTAAATAAATGCAATGAATACTTTGTTATTTGAATAAAAATGTGTATTATTTTCAGTAGAGGGTAGTTGTTTACAGATTGTCAGGAGACAGAGAAGAGAACGGACAACCAGAAAATATTACATACCATTGGTGTTAATTTAACCTCCAATGTGTTTGTAAACGTCACAATCAGCTGGTCTCATGAGCGGAGAAATTTAAATTAATTAATTGTATGCCAAGAGGATAATTCTTTTTGCACTCTCTCTCCTAACTACGGTCAAACAACTTCATTGAATTCACCCAAATAAAATCTAAGGGAAAAATCAGCATAATCACACACACTCGATTTCTTTTTTTGGAAACTTTAAACATAGATTATAACGAATTCTGTGATGATCGCAAGAGTGACGATAAGTCAAACGATACTATCCGATTATACGCGCGAGACGTTACAAGATGACGCTCATAACGTGGGGCTGAAATAACGATAAACCCGCAACAGTACTACACTAGTTATATACCCGCGAGACGTTACAAGATGGCGCTCAACTTAAAAGGGCTTTAATTAGGAAAGAAATTTTTAGATATACGAAAGATAATATCACAAAAAACCTAATTTTCGTAGGCAACTATGAGAAAACAAGAAATGCATAATACCAGAGGCAGATCGAAGAAGAGGGCAGAAGACAAGGAGAAGGAAGAAGGTGGACAGGAACGAGAGATAGAAGTAGTTACGGACAGTGAAATGGAACAACAAACAGGCGATAAAGAAGAAACTGAAGCAATTCTGGACACGGCAAAGTAAATAGTTGAAAAGGATGCTGAAGGGGACCAACCAGATAAAGCGGTAGCCAGAGAAGAACCAAATTGGCAAGAAATAATGATATTTATGGCAGAACAAAGCCGACAAAACAATGAAAACTTAATAAGACAGATGAAAGAGGAAAATAAGGAAAACTCAAGAAAACAAAATGAAACCTTGAGCGAAAAATTTGATAAAATAGATAAAAACTTTAGGAAACAGGAGGAGACTTCAAAGAAACAAAACGAAACTTTGAAGGAACAAAACAAACAAACCAATGAGAAAATAGATAGTATTCAGGAAAGTTTAGTAAAACAATTCAATGAAAAAATTGAGACCATTCATGGAGATATCAGACAAACCATGAATGAACAATACCATGAATTGAAAGAAACTGTTAACGGACAAAGGGAATATGTGAACACCAAATTTGAAGAAAGTAATAAAAATATAAAACAAATTCATGAAAAGATTGACATGATCAGTAACACACTTAGCCAAAAAGCAGATACATACAAGGGGGAGACAAATAAGCAAATGGATGAAGGTTTCAAGAATTTGGATAAAACATTAGACAGCACTTCAGAAGGTATTAAAGTAAGTCCAAATACAGAAGAGAGCAGGAAGGAGATAGAAATTACAGAATACCAAGGTGTAAAGCCATCGGAAAATAAAAATAGCCACAACAAAGAGGATAATCAATACCTGGAAAAGAAGACCAAGAAAATAAGAAAAACATGTAGAAAGAAAATAATAAATACAAGGGAAGAATGGGAGATGATTACAGGTGGATTAATTAATGTATTTAACCTCCCAATTAATGAACAGAGGGAGTTAATTAAGTTTAGATCTCAGTTAAATATGTCAACGATTGAAGTGCATCAGAAGATATTAGTCAGATCATCAAGACGGAATATATCATTAAAAAATTTGGTAAATCATCCAGAGGAAAAAGGGAATGGAATGATATTAAAAATGAGTGAATATGTTATGTCAGAGGATGTACAATACCTGTTAGTAACAATGACGGAAGACCGGTACTTAAATGAAGGTTTCATAGCAGCAAAGTGGGAGAGCCGGATGGTAAGGAGATTATCAAGGAGAGAATTAATTCCAAACACCGCAGTAATCCGAGGAAAGGGAGTACCTGAGTTAATGAACCATGGTTAAACTAAACGTTAAAAAACCAGAAAAAAGGGGACTGATTTTCTGATACCGACCAAGCAACCCATTGGAAAGATGAAACCCCAAAATTCAAAAACTATGTAAGGACAACTTACTTAATTTATTCAGGAACAATATGATTTAATAAGAATCCCCAAAATTCAAAAAGTATGTAAGTACAACTTACTTAAGATATTTTGCAACCATTTGATTTAACAAAAAGTACGTAAGGACAACTTACTAAATATTTCGAAACAATTTGATAAAATAAAAAGACAAACCACCAAGAAAATGTAAGAACAGATTATTAAATAATAATTATAAATAACTGATTTAAAATGGAATGATAGAAAAAATAATATTTTGATGGTAACAAACAGAAGAATAAATAAATAAATAAAAACAATGGATGGTAGTGTGCTCAAATAAGAAGAATAACGAATAATTTAATGACTACAATGAAACTAAAGAATGATGACGATTAATACAACTATAATTTAGAATTTCTCGGAATTGAAAATGATATAGGAAGAAATGATACGGAGAAAATATGTCACAAGAAGGAAAGTCAAAAGGATTTTAAAATAATGCCTATCAATAATGTTATATGCTATTAGTTAATGGAAAAGAAGAAGGAATCAAGAAGAAAAAGAAATATATAATTAAATGCAAACAGCTACAACGTGAAGAATCCCAAAAGTGTTTAGTATTAGTCGCTAATCGACTACTTGTAAGTTTCTTATTATAATGAATTGACCGTAGAAATGTTCCGGCAATAATTTTCCTGAGCAGGGATGATGTTCCCCTGGTCTCAGAAGGTGTAAGGATGGACAGCGGAGTAATGGACCCAAAGTGGCCACCCGAACTGAACCACCGCACAGGATAGGGAAAAATGTTAGGGAAATTGAATATTTAAGCGATGATAAAATAGCTGAAAAGAGTGATATTAGATTCCAGAAGTATGAATGAAGAAAACAGAAGAAAGATAGCAGACAGAAGCTTAATTGAGAAAGCGAATTTATAGAAGCAAATAGAAATATGAGTGTTAAAACAAGTTTTTTATGAGTAGTGTGACCAACCCTTATCAAGCAATATGTGAAAGACCACTAACCAGAGAAATTAAATCATTAATGAATATGCCTCCAAGAGAGAGAGAGAGTTGAGTATAAAATCAAGCCTATTACCATTAACCGAATAACAGGTGTATAACCAATCAGAAAGGAAGGAATATTATGAAGATTAACGGAAGAATCCGAAGATTGAAGAGTTCAACAATTTATTTTTTAAAAAACAAGTAAACAAAAATAAATCTGTTCTAGTGGGGGGGCTTTATGTAACGTTACATAACCCATGCCCAAATATGATAACATAATCACCCTACTCTAAAAGTCAGAAATGGGTATTATGTACCAGGCTGGAAAAAACTTTGTACTACAAAATTCTGTAAACAATAACAACGTGAAATATAGTGTACAAAGTGAGATATAGTGTACATGGTGAAAGTGTAAACTTTAAAAAAAAAAAGAGCATATCACAGATTTATACTGTAGATGAAAAACTATTAATATTGTAGCAGCGGACTATATTGCTGCTGACAAATTTTCTATTTTTTTGTATTTTGTGTAATTTGTATTGTATAGGCCACAAAGGTCTTGTACCTAGGTATAATTTTTGTGTTTAATATAATAATTGTGTTTAAATATAAGATAACCCAGGGTTAGATATAAAATAATAATAATATAAAATAATACTATGTGAGCAAGATGGCATAGGAAAATAGTTTAGAGTAAGGATACTTTAAGTAAATAATAAATAAATCCAATTGAAGGGAATTAAAATATAAAAGACCAATGTACAAGCTTAAGGAAAAATATAAAGAAAACCCTTAAATAAATTAAATTCGATTATAAATAACATATAAAAAGGATATTTTTCTAAAAAGAAGAAATAAATTTATAATAATTAATAATCGCCTACATACTAAAAAGTATATAGATTCACCAATAAAAAAACCATAAAAAAAATCTTGGTTACTACGAGTAACCAACTAACAAGATTGGAATTAATTGTTAAAACGATTGGGAAGTGAACGTTTTGAAAAGTGTAATGCCTATTAAAATTTGAGAAATTAATACTTTTTGGAATAATTAGTGCGAAATTTAATAAAATTGACGAGTGATGTCCACCTTATATTAGAACTCCTTCAAGTATAACCATTCACGCCCTTAATTTGATGAAACTTTGAAAAATCCAACTACTAGTTCCAGGCCTAGTCTACAGCACGTCGATATTTTGGTGAGATCGTATCCAAGTAAATTTAACTAAATTATATATCAACTATAACTTCATAACACTAGAAACAGCACCATATCTTTAAAGACTTCACGAGAAGAGGTAACAATAAACTTTATTATTTTGTTAAACCAAAAAACAGCAAATGTGGACTGGTGAACATTCCGGCCACCATTAAATAATTTTCGTGTATAGTGAAGGAATGTAACCTGCGATCTGGCGGATAACCAAGGAACTACATACTACAAATTATAATAACTTAATTTATGTAAAGCTTGAAATTAACTAATATTCATTTCTGACCGTCTCATAGTACAAAGAACTCAAAAATAACCCTGGGAAATTAATAAATTATTTCTTTATTGTTTTCTGAAATAAAAATATTTGTTATACATTCTGTGTTTAAAAAATAAGATCGAACTAATGTCGTGTTGTCAGTGAGAATCGATTATACCTTTCTGTTTTGGGAGAAGATAAAAAACAAAAATTTACTAAATAAATACAATGAATACTTTGTTATTTGAATAAAAATGTGTATTATTTTCAGTAGAGGGTAGTTGTTTACAGATTGTCAGGAGACAGAGAAGAGAACGGACAACCAGAAAATATTACATACCATTGGTGTTAATTTAACCTCCAATGTGTTTGTAAACGTCACAATCAGCTGGTCTCATGAGCGGAGAAATTTAAATTAATTAATTGTATGCCAAGAGGATAATTCTTTTTGCACTCTCTCTCCTAACTACGGTCAAACAACTTCATTGAATTCACCCAAATAAAATCTAAGGGAAAAATCAGCATAATCACACACACTCGATTTCTTTTTTTGGAAACTTTAAACATAGATTATAACGAATTCTGTGATGATCGCAAGAGTGACGATAAGTCAAACGATACTATCCGATTATACGCGCGAGACGTTACAAGATGACGCTCATAACGTGGGGCTGAAATAACGATAAACCCGCAACAGTACTACACTAGTTATATACCCGCGAGACGTTACAAGATGGCGCTCAACTTAAAAGGGCTTTAATTAGGAAAGAAATTTTTAGATATACGAAAGATAATATCACAAAAAACCTAATTTTCGTCGGCAACTATGAGAAAACAAGAAATGCATAATACCAGAGGCAGATCGAAGAAGAGGGCAGAAGACAAGGAGAAGGAAGAAGGTGGACAGGAACGAGAGATAGAAGTAGTTACGGACAGTGAAATGGAACAACAAACAGGCGATAAAGAAGAAACTGAAGCAATTCTGGACACGGCAAAGTAAATAGTTGAAAAGGATGCTGAAGGGGACCAACCAGATAAAGCGGTAGCCACAGAAGAACCAAATTGGCAAGAAATAATGATATTTATGGCAGAACAAAGCCGACAAAACAATGAAAACTTAATAAGACAGATGAAAGAGGAAAATAAGGAAAACTCAAGAAAACAAAATGAAACCTTGAGCGAAAAATTTGATAAAATAGATAAAAACTTTAGGAAACAGGAGGAGACTTCAAAGAAACAAAACGAAACTTTGAAGGAACAAAACAAACAAACCAATGAGAAAATAGATAGTATTCAGGAAAGTTTAGTAAAACAATTCAATGAAAAAATTGAGACCATTCATGGAGATATCAGACAAACCATGAATGAACAATACCATGAATTGAAAGAAACTGTTAACGGACAAAGGGAATATGTGAACACCAAATTTGAAGAAAGTAATAAAAATATAAAACAAATTCATGAAAAGATTGACATGATCAGTAACACACTTAGCCAAAAAGCAGATACATACAAGGGGGAGACAAATAAGCAAATGGATGAAGGTTTCAAGAATTTGGATAAAACATTAGACAGCACTTCAGAAGGTATTAAAGTAAGTCCAAATACAGAAGAGAGCAGGAAGGAGATAGAAATTACAGAATACCAAGGTGTAAAGCCATCGGAAAATAAAAATAGCCACAACAAAGAGGATAATCAATACCTGGAAAAGAAGACCAAGAAAATAAGAAAAACATGTAGAAAGAAAATAATAAATACAAGGGAAGAATGGGAGATGATTACAGGTGGATTAATTAATGTATTTAACCTCCCAATTAATGAACAGAGGGAGTTAATTAAGTTTAGATCTCAGTTAAATATGTCAACGATTGAAGTGCATCAGAAGATATTAGTCAGATCATCAAGACGGAATATATCATTAAAAAATTTGGTAAATCATCCAGAGGAAAAAGGGAATGGAATGATATTAAAAATGAGTGAATATGTTATGTCAGAGGATGTACAATACCTGTTAGTAACAATGACGGAAGACCGGTACTTAAATGAAGGTTTCATAGCAGCAAAGTGGGAGAGCCGGATGGTAAGGAGATTATCAAGGAGAGAATTAATTCCAAACACCGCAGTAATCCGAGGAAAGGGAGTACCTGAGTTAATGAACCATGGTTAAACTAAACGTTAACCAACCAGAAAAAAGGGGACTGATTTTCTGATACCGACCAAGCAACCCATTGGAAAGATGAAACCCCAAAATTCAAAAACTATGTAAGGACAACTTACTTAATTTATTCAGGAACAATATGATTTAATAAGAATCCCCAAAATTCAAAAAGTATGTAAGTACAACTTACTTAAGATATTTCGCAACCATTTGATTTAACAAAAAGTACGTAAGGACAACTTACTAAATATTTCGAAACAATTTGATAAAATAAAAAGACAAACCACCAAGAAAATGTAAGAACAGATTATTAAATAATAATTATAAATAACTGATTTAAAATGGAATGATAGAAAAAATAATATTTTGATGGTAACAAACAGAAGAATAAATAAATAAATAAAAACAATGGATGGTAGTGTGCTCAAATAAGAAGAATAACGAATAATTTAATGACTACAATGAAACTAAAGAATGATGACGATTAATACAACTATAATTTAGAATTTCTCGGAATTGAAAATGATATAGGAAGAAATGATACGGAGAAAATATGTCACAAGAAGGAAAGTCAAAAGGATTTTAAAATAATGCCTATCAATAATGTTATATGCTATTAGTTAATGGAAAAGAAGAAGGAATCAAGAAGAAAAAGAAATATATAATTAAATGCAAACAGCTACAACGTGAAGAATCCCAAAAGTGTTTAGTATTAGTCGCTAATCGACTACTTGTAAGTTTCTTATTATAATGAATTGACCGTAGAAATGTTCCGGCAATAATTTTCCTGAGCAGGGATGATGTTCCCCTGGTCTCAGAAGGTGTAAGGATGGACAGCGGAGTAATGGACCCAAAGTGGCCACCCGAACTGAACCACCGCACAGGATAGGGAAAAATGTTAGGGAAATTGAATATTTAAGGGATGATAAAATAGCTGAAAAGAGTGATATTAGATTCCAGAAGTATGAATGAAGAAAACAGAAGAAAGATAGCAGACAGAAGCTTAATTGAGAAAGCGAATTATAGAAGCAAATAGAAATATGAGTGTTAAAACAAGTTTTTTATGATTAGTGTGACCAACCCTTATCAAGCAATATGTGAAAGACCACTACCCAGAGAAATTAAATTATTAATGAATATGCCTCCAAGAGAGAGAGAGAGAGAGAGTTGAGTATAAAATCAAGCCTATTACCATTAACCGAATAACAGGTGTATAACCAATCAGAAAGGAAGGAATATTATGAAGATTAACGGAAGAATCCGAAGATTGAAGAGTTCAACAATTTATTTTTTAAAAAACAAGTAAACAAAAATAAATCTGTTCTAGTGGGGGGGCTTTATGTAACGTTACATAACCCATGCCCAAATATGATAACATAATCACCCTACTCTAAAAGTCAGAAATGGGTATTATGTACCAGGCTGGAAAAAACTTTGTACTACAAAATTCTGTAAACAATAACAACGTGAAATATAGTGCACAAAGTGAGATATAGTGTACATAGTGAAAGTGTAAACTTTAAAAAAAAAAGAGCATATCACAGATTTATACTGTAGATGAAAAACTATTAATATTGTAGCAGTGGACTATATTGCTGCTGACAAATTTTCTATTTTTTTGTATTTTGTGTAATTTGTATTGTATAGGCCACAAAGGTCTTGTACCTAGGTATAATTTTTGTGTTTAATATAATAATTGTGTTTAAATATAAGATAACCCAGGGTTAGATATAAAATAATAATAATATAAAATAATACTATGTGAGCAAGATGGCATAGGAAAATAGTTTAGAGTAAGGATACTTTAAGTAAATAATAAATAATAAATAAATCCAATTGAAGGGAATTAAAATATAAAAGACCAATGTACAAGCTTAAGGAAAAATATAAAGAAAACCCTTAAATAAATTAAATTCGATTATAAATAACATATAAAAAGGATTATTTTTCTAAAAAGAAGAAATAAATTTATAATAATTAATAATCGCCTATATACTAAAAAGTATATAGATTCACCAATAAAAAAACCATAAAAAAAATCTTGGTTACTACGAGTAACCAACTAACAAGATTGGAATTAATTGTTAAAACGATTGGGAAGTGAACGTTTTGAAAAGTGTAATGCCTATTAAAATTTGAGAAATTAATTAATACTTTTTGGAATCATTAGTGCGAAATTTAATAAAATTGACGAGTGATGTCCACCTTATATTAGAACTCCTTCAAGTATAACCATTCACGCCCTTAATTTGATGAAACTTTGAAAAATCCAACTACTAGTTCCAGGCCTAGTCTACAGCACGTCGATATTTTGGTGAGATCGTATCCAAGTAAATTTAACTAAATTATATATCAACTATAACTTCATAACACTAGAAACAGCACCATATCTTTAAAGACTTCACGAGAAGAGGTAACAATAAACTTTATTATTTTGTTAAACCAAAAAACAGCAAATGTGGACTGGTGAACATTCCGGCCACCATTAAATAATTTTCGTGTATAGTGAAGGAATGTAACCTGCGATCTGGCGGATAACCAAGGAACTACATACTACAAATTATAATAACTTAATTTATGTAAAGCTTGGTATTAACTAATATTCATTTCTGACCGTCTCATAGTACAAAGAACTCAAAAATAACCCTGGGAAATTAATAAATTATTTCTTTATTGTTTTCTGAAATAAAAATATTTGTTATACATTCTGTGTTTAAAAAATAAGATCGAACTAATGTCGTGTTGTCAGTGAGAATCGATTATACCTTTCTGTTTTGGGAGAAGATAAAAAACAAAAATTTACTAAATAAATACAATGAATACTTTGTTATTTGAATAAAAATGTGTATTATTTTCAGTAGAGGGTAGTTGTTTACAGATTGTCAGGAGACAGAGAAGAGAACGGACAACCAGAAAATATTACATACCATTGGTGTTAATTTAACCTCCAATGTGTTTGTAAACGTCACAATCAGCTGGTCTCATGAGCGGAGAAATTTAAATTAATTAATTGTATGCCAAGAGGATAATTCTTTTTGCACTCTCTCTCCTAACTACGGTCAAACAACTTCATTGAATTCACCCAAATAAAATCTAAGGGAAAAATCAGCATAATCACACACACTCGATTTCTTTTTTTGGAAACTTTAAACATAGATTATAACGAATTCTGTGATGATCGCAAGAGTGACGATAAGTCAAACGATACTATCCGATTATACGCGCGAGACGTTACAAGATGACGCTCATAACGTGGGGCTGAAATAACGATAAACCCGCAACAGTACTACACTAGTTATATACCCGCGAGACGTTACAAGATGGCGCTCAACTTAAAAGGGCTTTAATTAGGAAAGAAATTTTTAGATATACGAAAGATAATATCACAAAAAACCTAATTTTCGTAGGCAACTATGAGAAAACAAGAAATGCATAATACCAGAGGCAGATCGAAGAAGAGGGCAGAAGACAAGGAGAAGGAAGAAGGTGGACAGGAACGAGAGATAGAAGTAGTTACGGACAGTGAAATGGAACAACAAACAGGCGATAAAGAAGAAACTGAAGCAATTCTGGACACGGCAAAGTAAATAGTTGAAAAGGATGCTGAAGGGGACCAACCAGATAAAGCGGTAGCCACAGAAGAACCAAATTGGCAAGAAATAATGATATTTATGGCAGAACAAAGCCGACAAAACAATGAAAACTTAATAAGACAGATGAAAGAGGAAAATAAGGAAAACTCAAGAAAACAAAATGAAACCTTGAGCGAAAAATTTGATAAAATAGATAAAAACTTTAGGAAACAGGAGGAGACTTCAAAGAAACAAAACGAAACTTTGAAGGAACAAAACAAACAAACCAATGAGAAAATAGATAGTATTCAGGAAAGTTTAGTAAAACAATTCAATGAAAAAATTGAGACCATTCATGGAGATATCAGACAAACCATGAATGAACAATACCATGAATTGAAAGAAACTGTTAACGGACAAAGGGAATATGTGAACACCAAATTTGAAGAAAGTAATAAAAATATAAAACAAATTCATGAAAAGATTGACATGATCAGTAACACACTTAGCCAAAAAGCAGATACATACAAGGGGGAGACAAATAAGCAAATGGATGAAGGTTTCAAGAATTTGGATAAAACATTAGACAGCACTTCAGAAGGTATTAAAGTAAGTCCAAATACAGAAGAGAGCAGGAAGGAGATAGAAATTACAGAATACCAAGGTGTAAAGCCATCGGAAAATAAAAATAGCCACAACAAAGAGGATAATCAATACCTGGAAAAGAAGACCAAGAAAATAAGAAAAACATGTAGAAAGAAAATAATAAATACAAGGGAAGAATGGGAGATGATTACAGGTGGATTAATTAATGTATTTAACCTCCCAATTAATGAACAGAGGGAGTTAATTAAGTTTAGATCTCAGTTAAATATGTCAACGATTGAAGTGCATCAGAAGATATTAGTCAGATCATCAAGACGGAATATATCATTAAAAAATTTGGTAAATCATCCAGAGGAAAAAGGGAATGGAATGATATTAAAAATGAGTGAATATGTTATGTCAGAGGATGTACAATACCTGTTAGTAACAATGACGGAAGACCGGTACTTAAATGAAGGTTTCATAGCAGCAAAGTGGGAGAGCCGGATGGTAAGGAGATTATCAAGGAGAGAATTAATTCCAAACACCGCAGTAATCCGAGGAAAGGGAGTACCTGAGTTAATGAACCATGGTTAAACTAAACGTTAACCAACCAGAAAAAAGGGGACTGATTTTCTGATACCGACCAAGCAACCCATTGGAAAGATGAAACCCCAAAATTCAAAAACTATGTAAGGACAACTTACTTAATTTATTCAGGAACAATATGATTTAATAAGAATCCCCAAAATTCAAAAAGTATGTAAGTACAACTTACTTAAGATATTTCGCAACCATTTGATTTAACAAAAAGTACGTAAGGACAACTTACTAAATATTTCGAAACAATTTGATAAAATAAAAAGACAAACCACCAAGAAAATGTAAGAACAGATTATTAAATAATAATTATAAATAACTGATTTAAAATGGAATGATAGAAAAAATAATATTTTGATGGTAACAAACAGAAGAATAAATAAATAAATAAAAACAATGGATGGTAGTGTGCTCAAATAAGAAGAATAACGAATAATTTAATGACTACAATGAAACTAAAGAATGATGACGATTAATACAACTATAATTTAGAATTTCTCGGAATTGAAAATGATATAGGAAGAAATGATACGGAGAAAATATGTCACAAGAAGGAAAGTCAAAAGGATTTTAAAATAATGCCTATCAATAATGTTATATGCTATTAGTTAATGGAAAAGAAGAAGGAATCAAGAAGAAAAAGAAATATATAATTAAATGCAAACAGCTACAACGTGAAGAATCCCAAAAGTGTTTAGTATTAGTCGCTAATCGACTACTTGTAAGTTTCTTATTATAATGAATTGACCGTAGAAATGTTCCGGCAATAATTTTCCTGAGCAGGGATGATGTTCCCCTGGTCTCAGAAGGTGTAAGGATGGACAGCGGAGTAATGGACCCAAAGTGGCCACCCGAACTGAACCACCGCACAGGATAGGGAAAAATGTTAGGGAAATTGAATATTTAAGGGATGATAAAATAGCTGAAAAGAGTGATATTAGATTCCAGAAGTATGAATGAAGAAAACAGAAGAAAGATAGCAGACAGAAGCTTAATTGAGAAAGCGAATTATAGAAGCAAATAGAAATATGAGTGTTAAAACAAGTTTTTTATGATTAGTGTGACCAACCCTTATCAAGCAATATGTGAAAGACCACTACCCAGAGAAATTAAATTATTAATGAATATGCCTCCAAGAGAGAGAGAGAGAGAGTTGAGTATAAAATCAAGCCTATTACCATTAACCGAATAACAGGTGTATAACCAATCAGAAAGGAAGGAATATTATGAAGATTAACGGAAGAATCCGAAGATTGAAGAGTTCAACAATTTATTTTTTAAAAAACAAGTAAACAAAAATAAATCTGTTCTAGTGGGGGGGCTTTATGTAACGTTACATAACCCATGCCCAAATATGATAACATAATCACCCTACTCTAAAAGTCAGAAATGGGTATTATGTACCAGGCTGGAAAAAACTTTGTACTACAAAATTCTGTAAACAATAACAACGTGAAATATAGTGCACAAAGTGAGATATAGTGTACATAGTGAAAGTGTAAACTTTAAAAAAAAAAGAGCATATCACAGATTTATACTGTAGATGAAAAACTATTAATATTGTAGCAGTGGACTATATTGCTGCTGACAAATTTTCTATTTTTTTGTATTTTGTGTAATTTGTATTGTATAGGCCACAAAGGTCTTGTACCTAGGTATAATTTTTGTGTTTAATATAATAATTGTGTTTAAATATAAGATAACCCAGGGTTAGATATAAAATAATAATAATATAAAATAATACTATGTGAGCAAGATGGCATAGGAAAATAGTTTAGAGTAAGGATACTTTAAGTAAATAATAAATAATAAATAAATCCAATTGAAGGGAATTAAAATATAAAAGACCAATGTACAAGCTTAAGGAAAAATATAAAGAAAACCCTTAAATAAATTAAATTCGATTATAAATAACATATAAAAAGGATTATTTTTCTAAAAAGAAGAAATAAATTTATAATAATTAATAATCGCCTATATACTAAAAAGTATATAGATTCACCAATAAAAAAACCATAAAAAAAATCTTGGTTACTACGAGTAACCAACTAACAAGATTGGAATTAATTGTTAAAACGATTGGGAAGTGAACGTTTTGAAAAGTGTAATGCCTATTAAAATTTGAGAAATTAATTAATACTTTTTGGAATCATTAGTGCGAAATTTAATAAAATTGACGAGTGATGTCCACCTTATATTAGAACTCCTTCAAGTATAACCATTCACGCCCTTAATTTGATGAAACTTTGAAAAATCCAACTACTAGTTCCAGGCCTAGTCTACAGCACGTCGATATTTTGGTGAGATCGTATCCAAGTAAATTTAACTAAATTATATATCAACTATAACTTCATAACACTAGAAACAGCACCATATCTTTAAAGACTTCACGAGAAGAGGTAACAATAAACTTTATTATTTTGTTAAACCAAAAAACAGCAAATGTGGACTGGTGAACATTCCGGCCACCATTAAATAATTTTCGTGTATAGTGAAGGAATGTAACCTGCGATCTGGCGGATAACCAAGGAACTACATACTACAAATTATAATAACTTAATTTATGTAAAGCTTGGTATTAACTAATATTCATTTCTGACCGTCTCATAGTACAAAGAACTCAAAAATAACCCTGGGAAATTAATAAATTACTTCTTTATTGTTTTCTGAAATAAAAATATTTGTTATACATTCTGTGTTTAAAAAATAAGATCGAACTAATGTCGTGTTGTCAGTGAGAATCGATTATACCTTTCTGTTTTGGGAGAAGATAAAAAACAAAAATTTACTAAATAAATACAATGAATACTTTGTTATTTGAATAAAAATGTGTATTATTTTCAGTAGAGGGTAGTTGTTTACAGATTGTCAGGAGACAGAGAAGAGAACGGACAACCAGAAAATATTACATACCATTGGTGTTAATTTAACCTCCAATGTGTTTGTAAACGTCACAATCAGCTGGTCTCATGAGCGGAGAAATTTAAATTAATTAATTGTATGCCAAGAGGATAATTCTTTTTGCACTCTCTCTCCTAACTACGGTCAAACAACTTCATTGAATTCACCCAAATAAAATCTAAGGGAAAAATCAGCATAATCACACACACTCGATTTCTTTTTTTGGAAACTTTAAACATAGATTATAACGAATTCTGTGATGATCGCAAGAGTGACGATAAGTCAAACGATACTATCCGATTATACGCGCGAGACGTTACAAGATGACGCTCATAACGTGGGGCTGAAATAACGATAAACCCGCAACAGTACTACACTAGTTATATACCCGCGAGACGTTACAAGATGGCGCTCAACTTAAAAGGGCTTTAATTAGGAAAGAAATTTTTAGATATACGAAAGATAATATCACAAAAAACCTAATTTTCGTCGGCAACTATGAGAAAACAAGAAATGCATAATACCAGAGGCAGATCGAAGAAGAGGGCAGAAGACAAGGAGAAGGAAGAAGGTGGACAGGAACGAGAGATAGAAGTAGTTACGGACAGTGAAATGGAACAACAAACAGGCGATAAAGAAGAAACTGAAGCAATTCTGGACACGGCAAAGTAAATAGTTGAAAAGGATGCTGAAGGGGACCAACCAGATAAAGCGGTAGCCACAGAAGAACCAAATTGGCAAGAAATAATGATATTTATGGCAGAACAAAGCCGACAAAACAATGAAAACTTAATAAGACAGATGAAAGAGGAAAATAAGGAAAACTCAAGAAAACAAAATGAAACCTTGAGCGAAAAATTTGATAAAATAGATAAAAACTTTAGGAAACAGGAGGAGACTTCAAAGAAACAAAACGAAACTTTGAAGGAACAAAACAAACAAACCAATGAGAAAATAGATAGTATTCAGGAAAGTTTAGTAAAACAATTCAATGAAAAAATTGAGACCATTCATGGAGATATCAGACAAACCATGAATGAACAATACCATGAATTGAAAGAAACTGTTAACGGACAAAGGGAATATGTGAACACCAAATTTGAAGAAAGTAATAAAAATATAAAACAAATTCATGAAAAGATTGACATGATCAGTAACACACTTAGCCAAAAAGCAGATACATACAAGGGGGAGACAAATAAGCAAATGGATGAAGGTTTCAAGAATTTGGATAAAACATTAGACAGCACTTCAGAAGGTATTAAAGTAAGTCCAAATACAGAAGAGAGCAGGAAGGAGATAGAAATTACAGAATACCAAGGTGTAAAGCCATCGGAAAATAAAAATAGCCACAACAAAGAGGATAATCAATACCTGGAAAAGAAGACCAAGAAAATAAGAAAAACATGTAGAAAGAAAATAATAAATACAAGGGAAGAATGGGAGATGATTACAGGTGGATTAATTAATGTATTTAACCTCCCAATTAATGAACAGAGGGAGTTAATTAAGTTTAGATCTCAGTTAAATATGTCAACGATTGAAGTGCATCAGAAGATATTAGTCAGATCATCAAGACGGAATATATCATTAAAAAATTTGGTAAATCATCCAGAGGAAAAAGGGAATGGAATGATATTAAAAATGAGTGAATATGTTATGTCAGAGGATGTACAATACCTGTTAGTAACAATGACGGAAGACCGGTACTTAAATGAAGGTTTCATAGCAGCAAAGTGGGAGAGCCGGATGGTAAGGAGATTATCAAGGAGAGAATTAATTCCAAACACCGCAGTAATCCGAGGAAAGGGAGTACCTGAGTTAATGAACCATGGTTAAACTAAACGTTAACCAACCAGAAAAAAGGGGACTGATTTTCTGATACCGACCAAGCAACCCATTGGAAAGATGAAACCCCAAAATTCAAAAACTATGTAAGGACAACTTACTTAATTTATTCAGGAACAATATGATTTAATAAGAATCCCCAAAATTCAAAAAGTATGTAAGTACAACTTACTTAAGATATTTCGCAACCATTTGATTTAACAAAAAGTACGTAAGGACAACTTACTAAATATTTCGAAACAATTTGATAAAATAAAAAGACAAACCACCAAGAAAATGTAAGAACAGATTATTAAATAATAATTATAAATAACTGATTTAAAATGGAATGATAGAAAAAATAATATTTTGATGGTAACAAACAGAAGAATAAATAAATAAATAAAAACAATGGATGGTAGTGTGCTCAAATAAGAAGAATAACGAATAATTTAATGACTACAATGAAACTAAAGAATGATGACGATTAATACAACTATAATTTAGAATTTCTCGGAATTGAAAATGATATAGGAAGAAATGATACGGAGAAAATATGTCACAAGAAGGAAAGTCAAAAGGATTTTAAAATAATGCCTATCAATAATGTTATATGCTATTAGTTAATGGAAAAGAAGAAGGAATCAAGAAGAAAAAGAAATATATAATTAAATGCAAACAGCTACAACGTGAAGAATCCCAAAAGTGTTTAGTATTAGTCGCTAATCGACTACTTGTAAGTTTCTTATTATAATGAATTGACCGTAGAAATGTTCCGGCAATAATTTTCCTGAGCAGGGATGATGTTCCCCTGGTCTCAGAAGGTGTAAGGATGGACAGCGGAGTAATGGACCCAAAGTGGCCACCCGAACTGAACCACCGCACAGGATAGGGAAAAATGTTAGGGAAATTGAATATTTAAGGGATGATAAAATAGCTGAAAAGAGTGATATTAGATTCCAGAAGTATGAATGAAGAAAACAGAAGAAAGATAGCAGACAGAAGCTTAATTGAGAAAGCGAATTATAGAAGCAAATAGAAATATGAGTGTTAAAACAAGTTTTTTATGATTAGTGTGACCAACCCTTATCAAGCAATATGTGAAAGACCACTACCCAGAGAAATTAAATTATTAATGAATATGCCTCCAAGAGAGAGAGAGAGAGAGTTGAGTATAAAATCAAGCCTATTACCATTAACCGAATAACAGGTGTATAACCAATCAGAAAGGAAGGAATATTATGAAGATTAACGGAAGAATCCGAAGATTGAAGAGTTCAACAATTTATTTTTTAAAAAACAAGTAAACAAAAATAAATCTGTTCTAGTGGGGGGGCTTTATGTAACGTTACATAACCCATGCCCAAATATGATAACATAATCACCCTACTCTAAAAGTCAGAAATGGGTATTATGTACCAGGCTGGAAAAAACTTTGTACTACAAAATTCTGTAAACAATAACAACGTGAAATATAGTGCACAAAGTGAGATATAGTGTACATAGTGAAAGTGTAAACTTTAAAAAAAAAAGAGCATATCACAGATTTATACTGTAGATGAAAAACTATTAATATTGTAGCAGTGGACTATATTGCTGCTGACAAATTTTCTATTTTTTTGTATTTTGTGTAATTTGTATTGTATAGGCCACAAAGGTCTTGTACCTAGGTATAATTTTTGTGTTTAATATAATAATTGTGTTTAAATATAAGATAACCCAGGGTTAGATATAAAATAATAATAATATAAAATAATACTATGTGAGCAAGATGGCATAGGAAAATAGTTTAGAGTAAGGATACTTTAAGTAAATAATAAATAATAAATAAATCCAATTGAAGGGAATTAAAATATAAAAGACCAATGTACAAGCTTAAGGAAAAATATAAAGAAAACCCTTAAATAAATTAAATTCGATTATAAATAACATATAAAAAGGATTATTTTTCTAAAAAGAAGAAATAAATTTATAATAATTAATAATCGCCTATATACTAAAAAGTATATAGATTCACCAATAAAAAAACCATAAAAAAAATCTTGGTTACTACGAGTAACCAACTAACAAGATTGGAATTAATTGTTAAAACGATTGGGAAGTGAACGTTTTGAAAAGTGTAATGCCTATTAAAATTTGAGAAATTAATTAATACTTTTTGGAATCATTAGTGCGAAATTTAATAAAATTGACGAGTGATGTCCACCTTATATTAGAACTCCTTCAAGTATAACCATTCACGCCCTTAATTTGATGAAACTTTGAAAAATCCAACTACTAGTTCCAGGCCTAGTCTACAGCACGTCGATATTTTGGTGAGATCGTATCCAAGTAAATTTAACTAAATTATATATCAACTATAACTTCATAACACTAGAAACAGCACCATATCTTTAAAGACTTCACGAGAAGAGGTAACAATAAACTTTATTATTTTGTTAAACCAAAAAACAGCAAATGTGGACTGGTGAACATTCCGGCCACCATTAAATAATTTTCGTGTATAGTGAAGGAATGTAACCTGCGATCTGGCGGATAACCAAGGAACTACATACTACAAATTATAATAACTTAATTTATGTAAAGCTTGGTATTAACTAATATTCATTTCTGACCGTCTCATAGTACAAAGAACTCAAAAATAACCCTGGGAAATTAATAAATTACTTCTTTATTGTTTTCTGAAATAAAAATATTTGTTATACATTCTGTGTTTAAAAAATAAGATCGAACTAATGTCGTGTTGTCAGTGAGAATCGATTATACCTTTCTGTTTTGGGAGAAGATAAAAAACAAAAATTTACTAAATAAATACAATGAATACTTTGTTATTTGAATAAAAATGTGTATTATTTTCAGTAGAGGGTAGTTGTTTACAGATTGTCAGGAGACAGAGAAGAGAACGGACAACCAGAAAATATTACATACCATTGGTGTTAATTTAACCTCCAATGTGTTTGTAAACGTCACAATCAGCTGGTCTCATGAGCGGAGAAATTTAAATTAATTAATTGTATGCCAAGAGGATAATTCTTTTTGCACTCTCTCTCCTAACTACGGTCAAACAACTTCATTGAATTCACCCAAATAAAATCTAAGGGAAAAATCAGCATAATCACACACACTCGATTTCTTTTTTTGGAAACTTTAAAAATAGATTATAACGAATTCTGTGATGATCGCAAGAGTGACGATAAGTCAAACGATACTATCCGATTATACGCGCGAGACGTTACAAGATGACACTCATAACGTGGGGCTGAAATAACGATAAACCCGCAACAGTACTACACTAGTTATATACCCGCGAGACGTTACAAGATGGCGCTCAACTTAAAAGGGCTTTAATTAGGAAAGAAATTTTTAGATATACGAAAGATAATATCACAAAAAACCTAATTTTCGTAGGCAACTATGAGAAAACAAGAAATGCATAATACCAGAGGCAGATCGAAGAAGAGGGCAGAAGACAAGGAGAAGGAAGAAGGTGGACAGGAACGAGAGATAGAAGTAGTTACGGACAGTGAAATGGAACAACAAACAGGCGATAAAGAAGAAACTGAAGCAATTCTGGACACGGCAAAGTAAATAGTTGAAAAGGATGCTGAAGGGGACCAACCAGATAAAGCGGTAGCCACAGAAGAACCAAATTGGCAAGAAATAATGATATTTATGGCAGAACAAAGCCGACAAAACAATGAAAACTTAATAAGACAGATGAAAGAGGAAAATAAGGAAAACTCAAGAAAACAAAATGAAACCTTGAGCGAAAAATTTGATAAAATAGATAAAAACTTTAGGAAACAGGAGGAGACTTCAAAGAAACAAAACGAAACTTTGAAGGAACAAAACAAACAAACCAATGAGAAAATAGATAGTATTCAGGAAAGTTTAGTAAAACAATTCAATGAAAAAATTGAGACCATTCATGGAGATATCAGACAAACCATGAATGAACAATACCATGAATTGAAAGAAACTGTTAACGGACAAAGGGAATATGTGAACACCAAATTTGAAGAAAGTAATAAAAATATAAAACAAATTCATGAAAAGATTGACATGATCAGTAACACACTTAGCCAAAAAGCAGATACATACAAGGGGGAGACAAATAAGCAAATGGATGAAGGTTTCAAGAATTTGGATAAAACATTAGACAGCACTTCAGAAGGTATTAAAGTAAGTCCAAATACAGAAGAGAGCAGGAAGGAGATAGAAATTACAGAATACCAAGGTGTAAAGCCATCGGAAAATAAAAATAGCCACAACAAAGAGGATAATCAATACCTGGAAAAGAAGACCAAGAAAATAAGAAAAACATGTAGAAAGAAAATAATAAATACAAGGGAAGAATGGGAGATGATTACAGGTGGATTAATTAATGTATTTAACCTCCCAATTAATGAACAGAGGGAGTTAATTAAGTTTAGATCTCAGTTAAATATGTCAACGATTGAAGTGCATCAGAAGATATTAGTCAGATCATCAAGACGGAATATATCATTAAAAAATTTGGTAAATCATCCAGAGGAAAAAGGGAATGGAATGATATTAAAAATGAGTGAATATGTTATGTCAGAGGATGTACAATACCTGTTAGTAACAATGACGGAAGACCGGTACTTAAATGAAGGTTTCATAGCAGCAAAGTGGGAGAGCCGGATGGTAAGGAGATTATCAAGGAGAGAATTAATTCCAAACACCGCAGTAATCCGAGGAAAGGGAGTACCTGAGTTAATGAACCATGGTTAAACTAAACGTTAACCAACCAGAAAAAAGGGGACTGATTTTCTGATACCGACCAAGCAACCCATTGGAAAGATGAAACCCCAAAATTCAAAAACTATGTAAGGACAACTTACTTAATTTATTCAGGAACAATATGATTTAATAAGAATCCCCAAAATTCAAAAAGTATGTAAGTACAACTTACTTAAGATATTTCGCAACCATTTGATTTAACAAAAAGTACGTAAGGACAACTTACTAAATATTTCGAAACAATTTGATAAAATAAAAAGACAAACCACCAAGAAAATGTAAGAACAGATTATTAAATAATAATTATAAATAACTGATTTAAAATGGAATGATAGAAAAAATAATATTTTGATGGTAACAAACAGAAGAATAAATAAATAAATAAAAACAATGGATGGTAGTGTGCTCAAATAAGAAGAATAACGAATAATTTAATGACTACAATGAAACTAAAGAATGATGACGATTAATACAACTATAATTTAGAATTTCTCGGAATTGAAAATGATATAGGAAGAAATGATACGGAGAAAATATGTCACAAGAAGGAAAGTCAAAAGGATTTTAAAATAATGCCTATCAATAATGTTATATGCTATTAGTTAATGGAAAAGAAGAAGGAATCAAGAAGAAAAAGAAATATATAATTAAATGCAAACAGCTACAACGTGAAGAATCCCAAAAGTGTTTAGTATTAGTCGCTAATCGACTACTTGTAAGTTTCTTATTATAATGAATTGACCGTAGAAATGTTCCGGCAATAATTTTCCTGAGCAGGGATGATGTTCCCCTGGTCTCAGAAGGTGTAAGGATGGACAGCGGAGTAATGGACCCAAAGTGGCCACCCGAACTGAACCACCGCACAGGATAGGGAAAAATGTTAGGGAAATTGAATATTTAAGGGATGATAAAATAGCTGAAAAGAGTGATATTAGATTCCAGAAGTATGAATGAAGAAAACAGAAGAAAGATAGCAGACAGAAGCTTAATTGAGAAAGCGAATTATAGAAGCAAATAGAAATATGAGTGTTAAAACAAGTTTTTTATGATTAGTGTGACCAACCCTTATCAAGCAATATGTGAAAGACCACTACCCAGAGAAATTAAATTATTAATGAATATGCCTCCAAGAGAGAGAGAGAGAGAGTTGAGTATAAAATCAAGCCTATTACCATTAACCGAATAACAGGTGTATAACCAATCAGAAAGGAAGGAATATTATGAAGATTAACGGAAGAATCCGAAGATTGAAGAGTTCAACAATTTATTTTTTAAAAAACAAGTAAACAAAAATAAATCTGTTCTAGTGGGGGGGCTTTATGTAACGTTACATAACCCATGCCCAAATATGATAACATAATCACCCTACTCTAAAAGTCAGAAATGGGTATTATGTACCAGGCTGGAAAAAACTTTGTACTACAAAATTCTGTAAACAATAACAACGTGAAATATAGTGCACAAAGTGAGATATAGTGTACATAGTGAAAGTGTAAACTTTAAAAAAAAAAGAGCATATCACAGATTTATACTGTAGATGAAAAACTATTAATATTGTAGCAGTGGACTATATTGCTGCTGACAAATTTTCTATTTTTTTGTATTTTGTGTAATTTGTATTGTATAGGCCACAAAGGTCTTGTACCTAGGTATAATTTTTGTGTTTAATATAATAATTGTGTTTAAATATAAGATAACCCAGGGTTAGATATAAAATAATAATAATATAAAATAATACTATGTGAGCAAGATGGCATAGGAAAATAGTTTAGAGTAAGGATACTTTAAGTAAATAATAAATAATAAATAAATCCAATTGAAGGGAATTAAAATATAAAAGACCAATGTACAAGCTTAAGGAAAAATATAAAGAAAACCCTTAAATAAATTAAATTCGATTATAAATAACATATAAAAAGGATTATTTTTCTAAAAAGAAGAAATAAATTTATAATAATTAATAATCGCCTATATACTAAAAAGTATATAGATTCACCAATAAAAAAACCATAAAAAAAATCTTGGTTACTACGAGTAACCAACTAACAAGATTGGAATTAATTGTTAAAACGATTGGGAAGTGAACGTTTTGAAAAGTGTAATGCCTATTAAAATTTGAGAAATTAATTAATACTTTTTGGAATCATTAGTGCGAAATTTAATAAAATTGACGAGTGATGTCCACCTTATATTAGAACTCCTTCAAGTATAACCATTCACGCCCTTAATTTGATGAAACTTTGAAAAATCCAACTACTAGTTCCAGGCCTAGTCTACAGCACGTCGATATTTTGGTGAGATCGTATCCAAGTAAATTTAACTAAATTATATATCAACTATAACTTCATAACACTAGAAACAGCACCATATCTTTAAAGACTTCACGAGAAGAGGTAACAATAAACTTTATTATTTTGTTAAACCAAAAAACAGCAAATGTGGACTGGTGAACATTCCGGCCACCATTAAATAATTTTCGTGTATAGTGAAGGAATGTAACCTGCGATCTGGCGGATAACCAAGGAACTACATACTACAAATTATAATAACTTAATTTATGTAAAGCTTGGTATTAACTAATATTCATTTCTGACCGTCTCATAGTACAAAGAACTCAAAAATAACCCTGGGAAATTAATAAATTACTTCTTTATTGTTTTCTGAAATAAAAATATTTGTTATACATTCTGTGTTTAAAAAATAAGATCGAACTAATGTCGTGTTGTCAGTGAGAATCGATTATACCTTTCTGTTTTGGGAGAAGATAAAAAACAAAAATTTACTAAATAAATACAATGAATACTTTGTTATTTGAATAAAAATGTGTATTATTTTCAGTAGAGGGTAGTTGTTTACAGATTGTCAGGAGACAGAGAAGAGAACGGACAACCAGAAAATATTACATACCATTGGTGTTAATTTAACCTCCAATGTGTTTGTAAACGTCACAATCAGCTGGTCTCATGAGCGGAGAAATTTAAATTAATTAATTGTATGCCAAGAGGATAATTCTTTTTGCACTCTCTCTCCTAACTACGGTCAAACAACTTCATTGAATTCACCCAAATAAAATCTAAGGGAAAAATCAGCATAATCACACACACTCGATTTCTTTTTTTGGAAACTTTAAACATAGATTATAACGAATTCTGTGATGATCGCAAGAGTGACGATAAGTCAAACGATACTATCCGATTATACGCGCGAGACGTTACAAGATGACGCTCATAACGTGGGGCTGAAATAACGATAAACCCGCAACAGTACTACACTAGTTATATACCCGCGAGACGTTACAAGATGGCGCTCAACTTAAAAGGGCTTTAATTAGGAAAGAAATTTTTAGATATACGAAAGATAATATCACAAAAAACCTAATTTTCGTCGGCAACTATGAGAAAACAAGAAATGCATAATACCAGAGGCAGATCGAAGAAGAGGGCAGAAGACAAGGAGAAGGAAGAAGGTGGACAGGAACGAGAGATAGAAGTAGTTACGGACAGTGAAATGGAACAACAAACAGGCGATAAAGAAGAAACTGAAGCAATTCTGGACACGGCAAAGTAAATAGTTGAAAAGGATGCTGAAGGGGACCAACCAGATAAAGCGGTAGCCACAGAAGAACCAAATTGGCAAGAAATAATGATATTTATGGCAGAACAAAGCCGACAAAACAATGAAAACTTAATAAGACAGATGAAAGAGGAAAATAAGGAAAACTCAAGAAAACAAAATGAAACCTTGAGCGAAAAATTTGATAAAATAGATAAAAACTTTAGGAAACAGGAGGAGACTTCAAAGAAACAAAACGAAACTTTGAAGGAACAAAACAAACAAACCAATGAGAAAATAGATAGTATTCAGGAAAGTTTAGTAAAACAATTCAATGAAAAAATTGAGACCATTCATGGAGATATCAGACAAACCATGAATGAACAATACCATGAATTGAAAGAAACTGTTAACGGACAAAGGGAATATGTGAACACCAAATTTGAAGAAAGTAATAAAAATATAAAACAAATTCATGAAAAGATTGACATGATCAGTAACACACTTAGCCAAAAAGCAGATACATACAAGGGGGAGACAAATAAGCAAATGGATGAAGGTTTCAAGAATTTGGATAAAACATTAGACAGCACTTCAGAAGGTATTAAAGTAAGTCCAAATA
Source organism: Magicicada septendecula (assembly GCA_034769895.1). Lineage (NCBI taxonomy): Eukaryota > Metazoa > Arthropoda > Insecta > Hemiptera > Cicadidae > Magicicada > Magicicada septendecula. The sequence goes on along the minus strand of CM068370.1, from coordinate 263,616,719 downwards.
CAGAAGAGAGCAGGAAGGAGATAGAAATTACAGAATACCAAGGTGTAAAGCCATCGGAAAATAAAAATAGCCACAACAAAGAGGATAATCAATACCTGGAAAAGAAGACCAAGAAAATAAGAAAAACATGTAGAAAGAAAATAATAAATACAAGGGAAGAATGGGAGATGATTACAGGTGGATTAATTAATGTATTTAACCTCCCAATTAATGAACAGAGGGAGTTAATTAAGTTTAGATCTCAGTTAAATATGTCAACGATTGAAGTGCATCAGAAGATATTAGTCAGATCATCAAGACGGAATATATCATTAAAAAATTTGGTAAATCATCCAGAGGAAAAAGGGAATGGAATGATATTAAAAATGAGTGAATATGTTATGTCAGAGGATGTACAATACCTGTTAGTAACAATGACGGAAGACCGGTACTTAAATGAAGGTTTCATAGCAGCAAAGTGGGAGAGCCGGATGGTAAGGAGATTATCAAGGAGAGAATTAATTCCAAACACCGCAGTAATCCGAGGAAAGGGAGTACCTGAGTTAATGAACCATGGTTAAACTAAACGTTAACCAACCAGAAAAAAGGGGACTGATTTTCTGATACCGACCAAGCAACCCATTGGAAAGATGAAACCCCAAAATTCAAAAACTATGTAAGGACAACTTACTTAATTTATTCAGGAACAATATGATTTAATAAGAATCCCCAAAATTCAAAAAGTATGTAAGTACAACTTACTTAAGATATTTCGCAACCATTTGATTTAACAAAAAGTACGTAAGGACAACTTACTAAATATTTCGAAACAATTTGATAAAATAAAAAGACAAACCACCAAGAAAATGTAAGAACAGATTATTAAATAATAATTATAAATAACTGATTTAAAATGGAATGATAGAAAAAATAATATTTTGATGGTAACAAACAGAAGAATAAATAAATAAATAAAAACAATGGATGGTAGTGTGCTCAAATAAGAAGAATAACGAATAATTTAATGACTACAATGAAACTAAAGAATGATGACGATTAATACAACTATAATTTAGAATTTCTCGGAATTGAAAATGATATAGGAAGAAATGATACGGAGAAAATATGTCACAAGAAGGAAAGTCAAAAGGATTTTAAAATAATGCCTATCAATAATGTTATATGCTATTAGTTAATGGAAAAGAAGAAGGAATCAAGAAGAAAAAGAAATATATAATTAAATGCAAACAGCTACAACGTGAAGAATCCCAAAAGTGTTTAGTATTAGTCGCTAATCGACTACTTGTAAGTTTCTTATTATAATGAATTGACCGTAGAAATGTTCCGGCAATAATTTTCCTGAGCAGGGATGATGTTCCCCTGGTCTCAGAAGGTGTAAGGATGGACAGCGGAGTAATGGACCCAAAGTGGCCACCCGAACTGAACCACCGCACAGGATAGGGAAAAATGTTAGGGAAATTGAATATTTAAGGGATGATAAAATAGCTGAAAAGAGTGATATTAGATTCCAGAAGTATGAATGAAGAAAACAGAAGAAAGATAGCAGACAGAAGCTTAATTGAGAAAGCGAATTATAGAAGCAAATAGAAATATGAGTGTTAAAACAAGTTTTTTATGATTAGTGTGACCAACCCTTATCAAGCAATATGTGAAAGACCACTACCCAGAGAAATTAAATTATTAATGAATATGCCTCCAAGAGAGAGAGAGAGAGAGTTGAGTATAAAATCAAGCCTATTACCATTAACCGAATAACAGGTGTATAACCAATCAGAAAGGAAGGAATATTATGAAGATTAACGGAAGAATCCGAAGATTGAAGAGTTCAACAATTTATTTTTTAAAAAACAAGTAAACAAAAATAAATCTGTTCTAGTGGGGGGGCTTTATGTAACGTTACATAACCCATGCCCAAATATGATAACATAATCACCCTACTCTAAAAGTCAGAAATGGGTATTATGTACCAGGCTGGAAAAAACTTTGTACTACAAAATTCTGTAAACAATAACAACGTGAAATATAGTGCACAAAGTGAGATATAGTGTACATAGTGAAAGTGTAAACTTTAAAAAAAAAAGAGCATATCACAGATTTATACTGTAGATGAAAAACTATTAATATTGTAGCAGTGGACTATATTGCTGCTGACAAATTTTCTATTTTTTTGTATTTTGTGTAATTTGTATTGTATAGGCCACAAAGGTCTTGTACCTAGGTATAATTTTTGTGTTTAATATAATAATTGTGTTTAAATATAAGATAACCCAGGGTTAGATATAAAATAATAATAATATAAAATAATACTATGTGAGCAAGATGGCATAGGAAAATAGTTTAGAGTAAGGATACTTTAAGTAAATAATAAATAATAAATAAATCCAATTGAAGGGAATTAAAATATAAAAGACCAATGTACAAGCTTAAGGAAAAATATAAAGAAAACCCTTAAATAAATTAAATTCGATTATAAATAACATATAAAAAGGATTATTTTTCTAAAAAGAAGAAATAAATTTATAATAATTAATAATCGCCTATATACTAAAAAGTATATAGATTCACCAATAAAAAAACCATAAAAAAAATCTTGGTTACTACGAGTAACCAACTAACAAGATTGGAATTAATTGTTAAAACGATTGGGAAGTGAACGTTTTGAAAAGTGTAATGCCTATTAAAATTTGAGAAATTAATTAATACTTTTTGGAATCATTAGTGCGAAATTTAATAAAATTGACGAGTGATGTCCACCTTATATTAGAACTCCTTCAAGTATAACCATTCACGCCCTTAATTTGATGAAACTTTGAAAAATCCAACTACTAGTTCCAGGCCTAGTCTACAGCACGTCGATATTTTGGTGAGATCGTATCCAAGTAAATTTAACTAAATTATATATCAACTATAACTTCATAACACTAGAAACAGCACCATATCTTTAAAGACTTCACGAGAAGAGGTAACAATAAACTTTATTATTTTGTTAAACCAAAAAACAGCAAATGTGGACTGGTGAACATTCCGGCCACCATTAAATAATTTTCGTGTATAGTGAAGGAATGTAACCTGCGATCTGGCGGATAACCAAGGAACTACATACTACAAATTATAATAACTTAATTTATGTAAAGCTTGGTATTAACTAATATTCATTTCTGACCGTCTCATAGTACAAAGAACTCAAAAATAACCCTGGGAAATTAATAAATTACTTCTTTATTGTTTTCTGAAATAAAAATATTTGTTATACATTCTGTGTTTAAAAAATAAGATCGAACTAATGTCGTGTTGTCAGTGAGAATCGATTATACCTTTCTGTTTTGGGAGAAGATAAAAAACAAAAATTTACTAAATAAATACAATGAATACTTTGTTATTTGAATAAAAATGTGTATTATTTTCAGTAGAGGGTAGTTGTTTACAGATTGTCAGGAGACAGAGAAGAGAACGGACAACCAGAAAATATTACATACCATTGGTGTTAATTTAACCTCCAATGTGTTTGTAAACGTCACAATCAGCTGGTCTCATGAGCGGAGAAATTTAAATTAATTAATTGTATGCCAAGAGGATAATTCTTTTTGCACTCTCTCTCCTAACTACGGTCAAACAACTTCATTGAATTCACCCAAATAAAATCTAAGGGAAAAATCAGCATAATCACACACACTCGATTTCTTTTTTTGGAAACTTTAAACATAGATTATAACGAATTCTGTGATGATCGCAAGAGTGACGATAAGTCAAACGATACTATCCGATTATACGCGCGAGACGTTACAAGATGACGCTCATAACGTGGGGCTGAAATAACGATAAACCCGCAACAGTACTACACTAGTTATATACCCGCGAGACGTTACAAGATGGCGCTCAACTTAAAAGGGCTTTAATTAGGAAAGAAATTTTTAGATATACGAAAGATAATATCACAAAAAACCTAATTTTCGTCGGCAACTATGAGAAAACAAGAAATGCATAATACCAGAGGCAGATCGAAGAAGAGGGCAGAAGACAAGGAGAAGGAAGAAGGTGGACAGGAACGAGAGATAGAAGTAGTTACGGACAGTGAAATGGAACAACAAACAGGCGATAAAGAAGAAACTGAAGCAATTCTGGACACGGCAAAGTAAATAGTTGAAAAGGATGCTGAAGGGGACCAACCAGATAAAGCGATAGCCACAGAAGAACCAAATTGGCAAGAAATAATGATATTTATGGCAGAACAAAGCCGACAAAACAATGAAAACTTAATAAGACAGATGAAAGAGGAAAATAAGGAAAACTCAAGAAAACAAAATGAAACCTTGAGCGAAAAATTTGATAAAATAGATAAAAACTTTAGGAAACAGGAGGAGACTTCAAAGAAACAAAACGAAACTTTGAAGGAACAAAACAAACAAACCAATGAGAAAATAGATAGTATTCAGGAAAGTTTAGTAAAAGAATTCAATGAAAAAATTGAGACCATTCATGGAGATATCAGACAAACCATGAATGAACAATACCATGAATTGAAAGAAACTGTTAACGGACAAAGGGAATATGTGAACACCAAATTTGAAGAAAGTAATAAAAATATAAAACAAATTCATGAAAAGATTGACATGATCAGTAACACACTTAGCCAAAAAGCAGATACATACAAGGGGGAGACAAATAAGCAAATGGATGAAGGTTTCAAGAATTTGGATAAAACATTAGACAGCACTTCAGAAGGTATTAAAGTAAGTCCAAATACAGAAGAGAGCAGGAAGGAGATAGAAATTACAGAATACCAAGGTGTAAAGCCATCGGAAAATAAAAATAGCCACAACAAAGAGGATAATCAATACCTGGAAAAGAAGACCAAGAAAATAAGAAAAACATGTAGAAAGAAAATAATAAATACAAGGGAAGAATGGGAGATGATTACAGGTGGATTAATTAATGTATTTAACCTCCCAATTAATGAACAGAGGGAGTTAATTAAGTTTAGATCTCAGTTAAATATGTCAACGATTGAAGTGCATCAGAAGATATTAGTCAGATCATCAAGACGGAATATATCATTAAAAAATTTGGTAAATCATCCAGAGGAAAAAGGGAATGGAATGATATTAAAAATGAGTGAATATGTTATGTCAGAGGATGTACAATACCTGTTAGTAACAATGACGGAAGACCGGTACTTAAATGAAGGTTTCATAGCAGCAAAGTGGGAGAGCCGGATGGTAAGGAGATTATCAAGGAGAGAATTAATTCCAAACACCGCAGTAATCCGAGGAAAGGGAGTACCTGAGTTAATGAACCATGGTTAAACTAAACGTTAACCAACCAGAAAAAAGGGGACTGATTTTCTGATACCGACCAAGCAACCCATTGGAAAGATGAAACCCCAAAATTCAAAAACTATGTAAGGACAACTTACTTAATTTATTCAGGAACAATATGATTTAATAAGAAACCCCAAAATTCAAAAAGTATGTAAGTACAACTTACTTAAGATATGTCACAACCATTTGATTTAACACAAAGTACGTAAGGACAACTTACTAAATATTTCGAAACAATTTGATAAAATAAAAAGACAAACCACCAAGAAAATGTAAGAACAGATTATTAAATAATAATTATAAATAACTGATTTAAAATGGAATGATAGAAAAAATAATATTTTGATGGTAACAAACAGAAGAATAAATAATAAATAAAAACAATGGATGGTAGTGTGCTCAAATAAGAAGAATAACAAATAATTTAATGACTACAATGAAACTAAAGAATGATGACGATTAATAAAACTATAATTTAGAATTTCTCGGAATTGAAAATGATATAGGAAGAAATGATACGGAGAAAATATGTCACAAGAAGGAAAGTCAAAAGGATTTTAAAATAATGCCTATCAATAATGTTATATGCTATTAGTTAATGGAAAAGAAGAAGGAATCAAGAAGAAAAAGAAATATATAATTAAATGCAAACAGCTACAACGTGAAGAATCCCAAAAGTGTTTAGTATTAGTCGCTAATCGACTACTTGTAAGTTTCTTATTATAATGAATTGACCGTAGAAATGTTCCGGCAATAATTTTCCTGAGCAGGGATGATGTTCCCCTGGTCTCAGAAGGTGTAAGGATGGACAGCGGAGTAATGGACCCAAAGTGGCCACCCGAACTGAACCACCGCACAGGATAGGGAAAAATGTTAGGGAAATTGAATATTTAAGGGATGATAAAATAGCTGAAAAGAGTGATATTAGATTCCAGAAGTATGAATGAAGAAAACAGAAGAAAGATAGCAGACAGAAGCTTAATTGAGAAAGCGAATTATAGAAGCAAATAGAAATATGAGTGTTAAAACAAGTTTTTTATGATTAGTGTGACCAACCCTTATCAAGCAATATGTGAAAGACCACTACCCAGAGAAATTAAATTATTAATGAATATGCCTCCAAGAGAGAGAGAGAGAGAGTTGAGTATAAAATCAAGCCTATTACCATTAACCGAATAACAGGTGTATAACCAATCAGAAAGGAAGGAATATTATGAAGATTAACGGAAGAATCCGAAGATTGAAGAGTTCAACAATTTATTTTTTAAAAAACAAGTAAACAAAAATAAATCTGTTCTAGTGGGGGGGCTTTATGTAACGTTACATAACCCATGCCCAAATATGATAACATAATCACCCTACTCTAAAAGTCAGAAATGGGTATTATGTACCAGGAGGCTGGAAAAAACTTTGTACTACAAAATTCTGTAAACAATAACAACGTGAAATATAGTGCACAAAGTGAGATATAGTGTACATAGTGAAAGTGTAAACTTTTAAAAAAAAAGAGCATATCACAGATTTATACTGTAGATGAAAAACTATTAATATTGTAGCAGTGGACTATATTGCTGCTGACAAATTTTCTATTTTTTTGTATTTTGTGTAATTTGTATTGTATAGGCCACAAAGGTCTTGTACCTAGGTATAATTTTTGTGTTTAATATAATAATTGTGTTTAAATATAAGATAACCCAGGGTTAGATATAAAATAATAATAATAATATAAAATAATACTATGTGAGCAAGATGGCATAGGAAAATAGTTTAGAGTAAGGATACTTTAAGTAAATAATAAATAATAAATAAATCCAATTGAAGGGAATTAAAATATAAAAGACCAATGTACAAGGTTAAGGAAAAATATAAAGAAAACCCATAATAAATTAAATTCGATTATAAATAACATATAAAAAGGATTATTTTTCTAAAAAGAAGAAATAAATTTATAATAATTAATAATCGCCTATATACTAAAAAGTATATAGATTCACCAATAAAAAAACCATAAAAAAAATCTTGGTTACTACGAGTAACCAACTAACAAGATTGAAATTAATTGTTAAAACGATTGGGAAGTGAACGTTTTGAAAAGTGTAATGCCTATTAAAATTTGAGAAATTAATTAATACTTTTTGGAATCATTAGTGCGAAATTTAATAAAATTGACGAGTGATGTCCACCTTATATTAGAACTCCTTCAAGTATAACCATTCACGCCCTTAATTTGATGAAACTTTGAAAAATCCAACTACTAGTTCCAGGCCTAGTCTACAGCACGTCGATATTTTGGTGAGATCGTATCCAAGTAAATTTAACTAAATTACATATCAACTATAACTTCATAACACTAGAAACAGCACCATATCTTTAAAGACTTCACGAGAAGAGGTAACAATAAACTTTATTATTTTGTTAAACCAAAAAACAGCAAATGTGGACTGGTGAACATTCCGGCCACCATTAAATAATTTTCGTGTATAGTGAAGGATGTAACCTGCGATCTGGCGGATAACCAAGGAACTACATACTACAAATTATAATAACTTAATTTATGTAAAGCTTGGTATTAACTAATATTCATTTCTGACCGTCTCATAGTACAAAGAACTCAAAAATAACCCTGGGAAATTAATAAATTATTTCTTTATTGTTTTCTGAAATAAAAATATTTGTTATACATTCTGTGTTTAAAAAATAAGATCGAACTAATGTCGTGTTGTCAGTGAGAATCGATTATACCTTTCTGTTTTGGGAGAAGATAAAAAACAAAAATTTACTAAATAAATACAATGAATACTTTGTTATTTGAATAAAAATGTGTATTATTTTCAGTAGAGGGTAGTTGTTTACAGATTGTCAGGAGACAGAGAAGAGAACGGACAACCAGAAAATATTACATACCATTGGTGTTAATTTAACCTCCAATGTGTTTGTAAACGTCACAATCAGCTGGTCTCATGAGCGGAGAAATTTAAATTAATTAATTGTATGCCAAGAGGATAATTCTTTTTGCACTCTCTCTCCTAACTACGGTCAAACAACTTCATTGAATTCACCCAAATAAAATCGAAGGGAAAAATCAGCAAAATCACACACACTCGATTTCTTTTTTTGGAAACTTTAAATATAGATTATAACGAATTCTGTGATGATCGCAAGAGTGACGATAAGTCAAACGATACTATCCGATTATACCCGCGAGACGTTACAAGATGACGCTCATAACGTGGGGCTGAAATAACGATAAACCCGCAACAGTACTACACTAGTTATATACCCGCGAGACGTTACAAGATGGCGCTCAACTTAAAAGGGCTTTAATTAGGAAAGAAATTTTTAGATATACGAAAGATAATATCACAAAAAACCTAATTTTCGTAGGCAACTATGAGAAAACAAGAAATGCATAATACCAGAGGCAGATCGAAGAAGAGGGCAGAAGACAAGGAGAAGGAAGAAGGTGGACAGGAACGAGAGATAGAAGTAGTTACGGACAGTGAAATGGAACAACAAACAGGCGATAAAGAAGAAACTGAAGCAATTCTGGACACGGCAAAGTAAATAGTTGAAAAGGATGCTGAAGGGGACCAACCAGATAAAGCGGTAGCCACAGAAGAACCAAATTGGCAAGAAATAATGATATTTATGGCAGAACAAAGCCGACAAAACAATGAAAACTTAATAAGACAGATGAAAGAGGAAAATAAGGAAAACTCAAGAAAACAAAATGAAACCTTGAGCGAAAAATTTGATAAAATAGATAAAAACTTTAGGAAACAGGAGGAGACTTCAAAGAAACAAAACGAAACTTTGAAGGAACAAAACAAACAAACCAATGAGAAAATAGATAGTATTCAGGAAAGTTTAGTAAAACAATTCAATGAAAAAATTGAGACCATTCATGGAGATATCAGACAAACCATGAATGAACAATACCATGAATTGAAAGAAACTGTTAACGGACAAAGGGAATATGTGAACACCAAATTTGAAGAAAGTAATAAAAATATAAAACAAATTCATGAAAAGATTGACATGATCAGTAACACACTTAGCCAAAAAGCAGATACATACAAGGGGGAGACAAATAAGCAAATGGATGAAGGTTTCAAGAATTTGGATAAAACATTAGACAGCACTTCAGAAGGTATTAAAGTAAGTCCAAATACAGAAGAGAGCAGGAAGGAGATAGAAATTACAGAATACCAAGGTGTAAAGCCATCGGAAAATAAAAATAGCCACAACAAAGAGGATAATCAATACCTGGAAAAGAAGACCAAGAAAATAAGAAAAACATGTAGAAAGAAAATAATAAATACAAGGGAAGAATGGGAGATGATTACAGGTGGATTAATTAATGTATTTAACCTCCCAATTAATGAACAGAGGGAGTTAATTAAGTTTAGATCTCAGTTAAATATGTCAACGATTGAAGTGCATCAGAAGATATTAGTCAGATCATCAAGACGGAATATATCATTAAAAAATTTGGTAAATCATCCAGAGGAAAAAGGGAATGGAATGATATTAAAAATGAGTGAATATGTTATGTCAGAGGATGTACAATACCTGTTAGTAACAATGACGGAAGACCGGTACTTAAATGAAGGTTTCATAGCAGCAAAGTGGGAGAGCCGGATGGTAAGGAGATTATCAAGGAGAGAATTAATTCCAAACACCGCAGTAATCCGAGGAAAGGGAGTACCTGAGTTAATGAACCATGGTTAAACTAAACGTTAACCAACCAGAAAAAAGGGGACTGATTTTCTGATACCGACCAAGCAACCCATTGGAAAGATGAAACCCCAAAATTCAAAAACTATGTAAGGACAACTTACTTAATTTATTCAGGAACAATATGATTTAATAAGAATCCCCAAAATTCAAAAAGTATGTAAGTACAACTTACTTAAGATATTTCGCAACCATTTGATTTAACAAAAAGTACGTAAGGACAACTTACTAAATATTTCGAAACAATTTGATAAAATAAAAAGACAAACCACCAAGAAAATGTAAGAACAGATTATTAAATAATAATTATAAATAACTGATTTAAAATGGAATGATAGAAAAAATAATATTTTGATGGTAACAAACAGAAGAATAAATAAATAAATAAAAACAATGGATGGTAGTGTGCTCAAATAAGAAGAATAACGAATAATTTAATGACTACAATGAAACTAAAGAATGATGACGATTAATACAACTATAATTTAGAATTTCTCGGAATTGAAAATGATATAGGAAGAAATGATACGGAGAAAATATGTCACAAGAAGGAAAGTCAAAAGGATTTTAAAATAATGCCTATCAATAATGTTATATGCTATTAGTTAATGGAAAAGAAGAAGGAATCAAGAAGAAAAAGAAATATATAATTAAATGCAAACAGCTACAACGTGAAGAATCCCAAAAGTGTTTAGTATTAGTCGCTAATCGACTACTTGTAAGTTTCTTATTATAATGAATTGACCGTAGAAATGTTCCGGCAATAATTTTCCTGAGCAGGGATGATGTTCCCCTGGTCTCAGAAGGTGTAAGGATGGACAGCGGAGTAATGGACCCAAAGTGGCCACCCGAACTGAACCACCGCACAGGATAGGGAAAAATGTTAGGGAAATTGAATATTTAAGGGATGATAAAATAGCTGAAAAGAGTGATATTAGATTCCAGAAGTATGAATGAAGAAAACAGAAGAAAGATAGCAGACAGAAGCTTAATTGAGAAAGCGAATTATAGAAGCAAATAGAAATATGAGTGTTAAAACAAGTTTTTTATGATTAGTGTGACCAACCCTTATCAAGCAATATGTGAAAGACCACTACCCAGAGAAATTAAATTATTAATGAATATGCCTCCAAGAGAGAGAGAGAGAGAGTTGAGTATAAAATCAAGCCTATTACCATTAACCGAATAACAGGTGTATAACCAATCAGAAAGGAAGGAATATTATGAAGATTAACGGAAGAATCCGAAGATTGAAGAGTTCAACAATTTATTTTTTAAAAAACAAGTAAACAAAAATAAATCTGTTCTAGTGGGGGGGCTTTATGTAACGTTACATAACCCATGCCCAAATATGATAACATAATCACCCTACTCTAAAAGTCAGAAATGGGTATTATGTACCAGGCTGGAAAAAACTTTGTACTACAAAATTCTGTAAACAATAACAACGTGAAATATAGTGCACAAAGTGAGATATAGTGTACATAGTGAAAGTGTAAACTTTAAAAAAAAAAGAGCATATCACAGATTTATACTGTAGATGAAAAACTATTAATATTGTAGCAGTGGACTATATTGCTGCTGACAAATTTTCTATTTTTTTGTATTTTGTGTAATTTGTATTGTATAGGCCACAAAGGTCTTGTACCTAGGTATAATTTTTGTGTTTAATATAATAATTGTGTTTAAATATAAGATAACCCAGGGTTAGATATAAAATAATAATAATATAAAATAATACTATGTGAGCAAGATGGCATAGGAAAATAGTTTAGAGTAAGGATACTTTAAGTAAATAATAAATAATAAATAAATCCAATTGAAGGGAATTAAAATATAAAAGACCAATGTACAAGCTTAAGGAAAAATATAAAGAAAACCCTTAAATAAATTAAATTCGATTATAAATAACATATAAAAAGGATTATTTTTCTAAAAAGAAGAAATAAATTTATAATAATTAATAATCGCCTATATACTAAAAAGTATATAGATTCACCAATAAAAAAACCATAAAAAAAATCTTGGTTACTACGAGTAACCAACTAACAAGATTGGAATTAATTGTTAAAACGATTGGGAAGTGAACGTTTTGAAAAGTGTAATGCCTATTAAAATTTGAGAAATTAATTAATACTTTTTGGAATCATTAGTGCGAAATTTAATAAAATTGACGAGTGATGTCCACCTTATATTAGAACTCCTTCAAGTATAACCATTCACGCCCTTAATTTGATGAAACTTTGAAAAATCCAACTACTAGTTCCAGGCCTAGTCTACAGCACGTCGATATTTTGGTGAGATCGTATCCAAGTAAATTTAACTAAATTATATATCAACTATAACTTCATAACACTAGAAACAGCACCATATCTTTAAAGACTTCACGAGAAGAGGTAACAATAAACTTTATTATTTTGTTAAACCAAAAAACAGCAAATGTGGACTGGTGAACATTCCGGCCACCATTAAATAATTTTCGTGTATAGTGAAGGAATGTAACCTGCGATCTGGCGGATAACCAAGGAACTACATACTACAAATTATAATAACTTAATTTATGTAAAGCTTGGTATTAACTAATATTCATTTCTGACCGTCTCATAGTACAAAGAACTCAAAAATAACCCTGGGAAATTAATAAATTACTTCTTTATTGTTTTCTGAAATAAAAATATTTGTTATACATTCTGTGTTTAAAAAATAAGATCGAACTAATGTCGTGTTGTCAGTGAGAATCGATTATACCTTTCTGTTTTGGGAGAAGATAAAAAACAAAAATTTACTAAATAAATACAATGAATACTTTGTTATTTGAATAAAAATGTGTATTATTTTCAGTAGAGGGTAGTTGTTTACAGATTGTCAGGAGACAGAGAAGAGAACGGACAACCAGAAAATATTACATACCATTGGTGTTAATTTAACCTCCAATGTGTTTGTAAACGTCACAATCAGCTGGTCTCATGAGCGGAGAAATTTAAATTAATTAATTGTATGCCAAGAGGATAATTCTTTTTGCACTCTCTCTCCTAACTACGGTCAAACAACTTCATTGAATTCACCCAAATAAAATCTAAGGGAAAAATCAGCATAATCACACACACTCGATTTCTTTTTTTGGAAACTTTAAACATAGATTATAACGAATTCTGTGATGATCGCAAGAGTGACGATAAGTCAAACGATACTATCCGATTATACGCGCGAGACGTTACAAGATGACGCTCATAACGTGGGGCTGAAATAACGATAAACCCGCAACAGTACTACACTAGTTATATACCCGCGAGACGTTACAAGATGGCGCTCAACTTAAAAGGGCTTTAATTAGGAAAGAAATTTTTAGATATACGAAAGATAATATCACAAAAAACCTAATTTTCGTCGGCAACTATGAGAAAACAAGAAATGCATAATACCAGAGGCAGATCGAAGAAGAGGGCAGAAGACAAGGAGAAGGAAGAAGGTGGACAGGAACGAGAGATAGAAGTAGTTACGGACAGTGAAATGGAACAACAAACAGGTGATAAAGAAGAAACTGAAGCAATTCTGGACACGGCAAAGTAAATAGTTGAAAAGGATGCTGAAGGGGACCAACCAGATAAAGCGGTAGCCACAGAAGAACCAAATTGGCAAGAAATAATGATATTTATGGCAGAACAAAGCCGACAAAACAATGAAAACTTAATAAGACAGATGAAAGAGGAAAATAAGGAAAACTCAAGAAAACAAAATGAAACCTTGAGCGAAAAATTTGATAAAATAGATAAAAACTTTAGGAAACAGGAGGAGACTTCAAAGAAACAAAACGAAACTTTGAAGGAACAAAACAAACAAACCAATGAGAAAATAGATAGTATTCAGGAAAGTTTAGTAAAACAATTCAATGAAAAAATTGAGACCATTCATGGAGATATCAGACAAACCATGAATGAACAATACCATGAATTGAAAGAAACTGTTAACGGACAAAGGGAATATGTGAACACCAAATTTGAAGAAAGTAATAAAAATATAAAACAAATTCATGAAAAGATTGACATGATCAGTAACACACTTAGCCAAAAAGCAGATACATACAAGGGGGAGACAAATAAGCAAATGGATGAAGGTTTCAAGAATTTGGATAAAACATTAGACAGCACTTCAGAAGGTATTAAAGTAAGTCCAAATACAGAAGAGAGCAGGAAGGAGATAGAAATTACAGAATACCAAGGTGTAAAGCCATCGGAAAATAAAAATAGCCACAACAAAGAGGATAATCAATACCTGGAAAAGAAGACCAAGAAAATAAGAAAAACATGTAGAAAGAAAATAATAAATACAAGGGAAGAATGGGAGATGATTACAGGTGGATTAATTAATGTATTTAACCTCCCAATTAATGAACAGAGGGAGTTAATTAAGTTTAGATCTCAGTTAAATATGTCAACGATTGAAGTGCATCAGAAGATATTAGTCAGATCATCAAGACGGAATATATCATTAAAACATTTGGTAAATCATCCAGAGGAAAAAGGGAATGGAATGATATTAAAAATGAGTGAATATGTTATGTCAGAGGATGTACAATACCTGTTAGTAACAATGACGGAAGACCGGTACTTAAATGAAGGTTTCATAGCAGCAAAGTGGGAGAGCCGGATGGTAAGGAGATTATCAAGGAGAGAATTAATTCCAAACACCGCAGTAATCCGAGGAAAGGGAGTACCTGAGTTAATGAACCATGGTTAAACTAAACGTTAACCAACCAGAAAAAAGGGGACTGATTTTCTGATACCGACCAAGCAACCCATTGGAAAGATGAAACCCCAAAATTCAAAAACTATGTAAGGACAACTTACTTAATTTATTCAGGAACAATATGATTTAATAAGAAACCCCAAAATTCAAAAAGTATGTAAGTACAACTTACTTAAGATATGTCACAACCATTTGATTTAACACAAAGTACGTAAGGACAACTTACTAAATATTTCGAAACAATTTGATAAAATAAAAAGACAAACCACCAAGAAAATGTAAGAACAGATTATTAAATAATAATTATAAATAACTGATTTAAAATGGAATGATAGAAAAAATAATATTTTGATGGTAACAAACAGAAGAATAAATAATAAATAAAAACAATGGATGGTAGTGTGCTCAAATAAGAAGAATAACAAATAATTTAATGACTACAATGAAACTAAAGAATGATGACGATTAATAAAACTATAATTTAGAATTTCTCGGAATTGAAAATGATATAGGAAGAAATGATACGGAGAAAATATGTCACAAGAAGGAAAGTCAAAAGGATTTTAAAATAATGCCTATCAATAATGTTATATGCTATTAGTTAATGGAAAAGAAGAAGGAATCAAGAAGAAAAAGAAATATATAATTAAATGCAAACAGCTACAACGTGAAGAATCCCAAAAGTGTTTAGTATTAGTCGCTAATCGACTACTTGTAAGTTTCTTATTATAATGAATTGACCGTAGAAATGTTCCGGCAATAATTTTCCTGAGCAGGGATGATGTTCCCCTGGTCTCAGAAGGTGTAAGGATGGACAGCGGAGTAATGGACCCAAAGTGGCCACCCGAACTGAACCACCGCACAGGATAGGGAAAAATGTTAGGGAAATTGAATATTTAAGGGATGATAAAATAGCTGAAAAGAGTGATATTAGATTCCAGAAGTATGAATGAAGAAAACAGAAGAAAGATAGCAGACAGAAGCTTAATTGAGAAAGCGAATTATAGAAGCAAATAGAAATATGAGTGTTAAAACAAGTTTTTTATGATTAGTGTGACCAACCCTTATCAAGCAATATGTGAAAGACCACTACCCAGAGAAATTAAATTATTAATGAATATGCCTCCAAGAGAGAGAGAGAGAGAGTTGAGTATAAAATCAAGCCTATTACCATTAACCGAATAACAGGTGTATAACCAATCAGAAAGGAAGGAATATTATGAAGATTAACGGAAGAATCCGAAGATTGAAGAGTTCAACAATTTATTTTTTAAAAAACAAGTAAACAAAAATAAATCTGTTCTAGTGGGGGGGCTTTATGTAACGTTACATAACCCATGCCCAAATATGATAACATAATCACCCTACTCTAAAAGTCAGAAATGGGTATTATGTACCAGGAGGCTGGAAAAAACTTTGTACTACAAAATTCTGTAAACAATAACAACGTGAAATATAGTGCACAAAGTGAGATATAGTGTACATAGTGAAAGTGTAAACTTTTAAAAAAAAAGAGCATATCACAGATTTATACTGTAGATGAAAAACTATTAATATTGTAGCAGTGGACTATATTGCTGCTGACAAATTTTCTATTTTTTTGTATTTTGTGTAATTTGTATTGTATAGGCCACAAAGGTCTTGTACCTAGGTATAATTTTTGTGTTTAATATAATAATTGTGTTTAAATATAAGATAACCCAGGGTTAGATATAAAATAATAATAATAATATAAAATAATACTATGTGAGCAAGATGGCATAGGAAAATAGTTTAGAGTAAGGATACTTTAAGTAAATAATAAATAATAAATAAATCCAATTGAAGGGAATTAAAATATAAAAGACCAATGTACAAGGTTAAGGAAAAATATAAAGAAAACCCATAATAAATTAAATTCGATTATAAATAACATATAAAAAGGATTATTTTTCTAAAAAGAAGAAATAAATTTATAATAATTAATAATCGCCTATATACTAAAAAGTATATAGATTCACCAATAAAAAAACCATAAAAAAAATCTTGGTTACTACGAGTAACCAACTAACAAGATTGAAATTAATTGTTAAAACGATTGGGAAGTGAACGTTTTGAAAAGTGTAATGCCTATTAAAATTTGAGAAATTAATTAATACTTTTTGGAATCATTAGTGCGAAATTTAATAAAATTGACGAGTGATGTCCACCTTATATTAGAACTCCTTCAAGTATAACCATTCACGCCCTTAATTTGATGAAACTTTGAAAAATCCAACTACTAGTTCCAGGCCTAGTCTACAGCACGTCGATATTTTGGTGAGATCGTATCCAAGTAAATTTAACTAAATTACATATCAACTATAACTTCATAACACTAGAAACAGCACCATATCTTTAAAGACTTCACGAGAAGAGGTAACAATAAACTTTATTATTTTGTTAAACCAAAAAACAGCAAATGTGGACTGGTGAACATTCCGGCCACCATTAAATAATTTTCGTGTATAGTGAAGGATGTAACCTGCGATCTGGCGGATAACCAAGGAACTACATACTACAAATTATAATAACTTAATTTATGTAAAGCTTGGTATTAACTAATATTCATTTCTGACCGTCTCATAGTACAAAGAACTCAAAAATAACCCTGGGAAATTAATAAATTATTTCTTTATTGTTTTCTGAAATAAAAATATTTGTTATACATTCTGTGTTTAAAAAATAAGATCGAACTAATGTCGTGTTGTCAGTGAGAATCGATTATACCTTTCTGTTTTGGGAGAAGATAAAAAACAAAAATTTACTAAATAAATACAATGAATACTTTGTTATTTGAATAAAAATGTGTATTATTTTCAGTAGAGGGTAGTTGTTTACAGATTGTCAGGAGACAGAGAAGAGAACGGACAACCAGAAAATATTACATACCATTGGTGTTAATTTAACCTCCAATGTGTTTGTAAACGTCACAATCAGCTGGTCTCATGAGCGGAGAAATTTAAATTAATTAATTGTATGCCAAGAGGATAATTCTTTTTGCACTCTCTCTCCTAACTACGGTCAAACAACTTCATTGAATTCACCCAAATAAAATCGAAGGGAAAAATCAGCAAAATCACACACACTCGATTTCTTTTTTTGGAAACTTTAAATATAGATTATAACGAATTCTGTGATGATCGCAAGAGTGACGATAAGTCAAACGATACTATCCGATTATACCCGCGAGACGTTACAAGATGACGCTCATAACGTGGGGCTGAAATAACGATAAACCCGCAACAGTACTACACTAGTTATATACCCGCGAGACGTTACAAGATGGCGCTCAACTTAAAAGGGCTTTAATTAGGAAAGAAATTTTTAGATATACGAAAGATAATATCACAAAAAACCTAATTTTCGTCGGCAACTATGAGAAAACAAGAAATGCATAATACCAGAGGCAGATCGAAGAAGAGGGCAGAAGACAAGGAGAAGGAAGAAGGTGGACAGGAACGAGAGATAGAAGTAGTTACGGACAGTGAAATGGAACAACAAACAGGCGATAAAGAAGAAACTGAAGCAATTCTGGACACGGAAAAGTAAATAGTTGAAAAGGATGCTGAAGGGGACCAACCAGATAAAGCGGTAGCCAGAGAAGAACCAAATTGGCAAGAAATAATGAAATTTATGGCAGAACAAAGCCGACAAAACAATGAAAACTTAATAAGACAGATGAAAGAGGAAAATAAGGAAAACTCAAGAAAACAAAATGAAACCTTGAGCGAAAAATTTTATAAAATAGATAAAAACTTTAGGAAACAGGAGGAGACTTCAAAGAAACAAAACGAAACTTTGAAGGAACAAAACAAACAAACCAATGAGAAAATAGATAGTATTCAGGAAAGTTTAGTAAAACAATTCAATGAAAAAATTGAGACCATTCATGGAGATATCAGACAAACCATGAATGAACAATACCATGAATTGAAAGAAACTGTTAACGGACAAAGGGAATATATGAACACCAAATTTGAAGAAAGTAATAAAAATATAAAACAAATTCATGAAAAGATTGACATGATCAGTAACACGCTTAGCCAAAAAGCTGATACATACAAGGGGGAGACAAATAAGCAAATGGATGAAGGTTTCAAGAATTTGGATGAAACATTAGACAGCACTTCAGAAGGTATTAAAGTAAGTCCAAATACAGAAGAGAGCAGGAAGGAGATAGAAATTACAGAATACCAAGGTGTAATGCCATCGGAAAATAAAAATAGCCACAACAAAGAGGATAATCAATACCTGGAAAAGAAGACCAAGAAAATAAGAAAAACATGTAGAAAGAAAATAATAAATACAAGGGAAGAATGGGAGATGATTACAGGTGGATTAATTAATGTATTTAACCTCCCAATTAATGAACAGAGGGAGTTAATTAAGTTTAGATCTCAGTTAAATATGTCAACGATTGAAGTGCATCAGAAGATATTAGTCAGATCATCAAGACGGAATATATCATTAAAAAATTTGGTAAATCATCCAGAGGAAAAAGGGAATGGAATGATATTAAAAATGAGTGAATATGTTATGTCAGAGGATGTACAATACCTGTTAGTAACAATGACGGAAGACCGGTACTTAAATGAAGGTTTCATAGCAGCAAAGTGGGAGAGCCGGATGGTAAGGAGATTATCAAGGAGAGAATTAATTCCAAACACCGCAGTAATCCGAGGAAAGGGAGTACCTGAGTTAATGAACCATGGTTAAACTAAACGTTAACCAACCAGAAAAAAGGGGACTGATTTTCTGATACCGACCAAGCAACCCATTGGAAAGATGAAACCCCAAAATTCAAAAACTATGTAAGGACAACTTACTTAATTTATTCAGGAACAATATGATTTAATAAGAATCCCCAAAATTCAAAAAGTATGTAAGTACAACTTACTTAAGATATTTCGCAACCATTTGATTTAACAAAAAGTACGTAAGGACAACTTACTAAATATTTCGAAACAATTTGATAAAATAAAAAGACAAACCACCAAGAAAATGTAAGAACAGATTATTAAATAATAATTATAAATAACTGATTTAAAATGGAATGATAGAAAAAATAATATTTTGATGGTAACAAACAGAAGAATAAATAAATAAATAAAAACAATGGATGGTAGTGTGCTCAAATAAGAAGAATAACGAATAATTTAATGACTACAATGAAACTAAAGAATGATGACGATTAATACAACTATAATTTAGAATTTCTCGGAATTGAAAATGATATAGGAAGAAATGATACGGAGAAAATATGTCACAAGAAGGAAAGTCAAAAGGATTTTAAAATAATGCCTATCAATAATGTTATATGCTATTAGTTAATGGAAAAGAAGAAGGAATCAAGAAGAAAAAGAAATATATAATTAAATGCAAACAGCTACAACGTGAAGAATCCCAAAAGTGTTTAGTATTAGTCGCTAATCGACTACTTGTAAGTTTCTTATTATAATGAATTGACCGTAGAAATGTTCCGGCAATAATTTTCCTGAGCAGGGATGATGTTCCCCTGGTCTCAGAAGGTGTAAGGATGGACAGCGGAGTAATGGACCCAAAGTGGCCACACGAACTGAACCACCGCACAGGATAGGGAAAAATGTTAGGGAAATTGAATATTTGAGGGATGATAAAATAGCTGAAAAGAGTGATATTAGATTCCAGAAGTATGAATGAAGAAAACAGAAGAAAGATAGCAGACAGAAGCTTAATTGAGAAAGCGAATTTATAGAAGCAAATAGAAATATGAGTGTTAAAACAAGTTTTTTATGAGTAGTGTGACCAACCCTTATCAAGCAATATGTGAAAGACCACTAACCAGAGAAATTAAATCATTAATGAATATGCCTCCAAGAGAGAGAGAGAGAGAGTTGAGTATAAAATCAAGCCTATTACCATTAACCGAATAACAGGTGTATAACCAATCAGAAAGGAAGGAATATTATGAAGATTAACGGAAGAATCCGAAGATTGAAGAGTTCAACAATTTATTTTTTAAAAAACAAGTAAACAAAAATAAATCTGTTCTAGTGGGGGGGCTTTATGTAACGTTACATAACCCATGCCCAAATATGATAACATAATCACCCTACTCTAAAAGTCAGAAATGGGTATTATGTACCAGGCTGGAAAAAACTTTGTACTACAAAATTCTGTAAACAATAACAACGTGAAATATAGTGCACAAAGTGAGATATAGTGTACATAGTGAAAGTGTAAACTTTAAAAAAAAAAGAGCATATCACAGATTTATACTGTAGATGAAAAACTATTAATATTGTAGCAGTGGACTATATTGCTGCTGACAAATTTTCTATTTTTTTGTATTTTGTGTAATTTGTATTGTATAGGCCACAAAGGTCTTGTACCTAGGTATAATTTTTGTGTTTAATATAATAATTGTGTTTAAATATAAGATAACCCAGGGTTAGATATAAAATAATAATAATAATATAAAATAATACTATGTGAGCAAGATGGCATAGGAAAATAGTTTAGAGTAAGGATACTTTAAGTAAATAATAAATAATAAATAAATCCAATTGAAGGGAATTAAAATATAAAAGACCAATGTACAAGCTTAAGGAAAAATATAAAGAAAACCCATAATAAATTAAATTCGATTATAAATAACATATAAAAAGGATTATTTTTCTAAAAAGAAGAAATAAATTTATAATAATTAATAATCGCCTATATACTAAAAAGTATATAGATTCACCAATAAAAAAACCATAAAAAAAATCTTGGTTACTACGAGTAACCAACTAACAAGATTTAAATTAATTGTTAAAACGATTGGGAAGTGAACGTTTTGAAAAGTGTAATGCCTATTAAAATTTGAGAAATTAATTAATACTTTTTGGAATCATTAGTGCGAAATTTAATAAAATTGACGAGTGATGTCCACCTTATATTAGAACTCCTTCAAGTATAACCATTCACGCCCTTAATTTGATGAAACTTTGAAAAATCCAACTACTAGTTCCAGGCCTAGTCTACAGCACGTCGATATTTTGGTGAGATCGTATCCAAGTAAATTTAACTAAATTACATATCAACTATAACTTCATAACACTAGAAACAGCACCATATCTTTAAAGACTTCACGAGAAGAGGTAACAATAAACTTTATTATTTTGTTAAACCAAAAAACAGCAAATGTGGACTGGTGAACATTCCGGCCACCATTAAATAATTTTCGTGTATAGTGAAGGAATGTAACCTGCGATCTGGCGGATAACCAAGGAACTACATACTACAAATTATAATAACTTAATTTATGTAAAGCTTGGTATTAACTAATATTCATTTCTGACCGTCTCATAGTACAAAGAACTCAAAAATAACCCTGGGAAATTAATAAATTATTTCTTTATTGTTTTCTGAAATAAAAATATTTGTTATACATTCTGTGTTTAAAAAATAAGATCGAACTAATGTCGTGTTGTCAGTGAGAATCGATTATACCTTTCTGTTTTGGGAGAAGATAAAAAACAAAAATTTACTAAATAAATACAATGAATACTTTGTTATTTGAATAAAAATGTGTATTATTTTCAGTAGAGGGTAGTTGTTTACAGATTGTCAGGAGACAGAGAAGAGAACGGACAACCAGAAAATATTACATACCATTGGTGTTAATTTAACCTCCAATGTGTTTGTAAACGTCACAATCAGCTGGTCTCATGAGCGGAGAAATTTAAATTAATTAATTGTATGCCAAGAGGATAATTCTTTTTGCACTCTCTCTCCTAACTACGGTCAAACAACTTCATTGAATTCACCCAAATAAAATCGAAGGGAAAAATCAGCATAATCACACACACTCGATTTCTTTTTTTGGAAACTTTAAATATAGATTATAACGAATTCTGTGATGATCGCAAGAGTGACGATAAGTCAAACGATACTATCCGATTATACCCGCGAGACGTTACAAGATGACGCTCATAACGTGGGGCTGAAATAACGATAAACCCGCAACAGTACTACACTAGTTATATACCCGCGAGACGTTACAAGATGGCACTCAACTTAAAAGGGCTTTAATTAGGAAAGAAATTTTTAGATATACGAAAGATAATATCACAAAAAACCTAATTTTCGTCGGCAACTATGAGAAAACAAGAAATGCATAATACCAGAGGCAGATCGAAGAAGAGGGCAGAAGACAAGGAGAAGGAAGAAGGTGGACAGGAACGAGAGATAGAAGTAGTTACGGACAGTGAAATGGAACAACAAACAGGCGATAAAGAAGAAACTGAAGCAATTCTGGACACGGAAAAGTAAATAGTTGAAAAGGATGCTGAAGGGGACCAACCAGATAAAGCGGTAGCCAGAGAAGAACCAAATTGGCAAGAAATAATGAAATTTATGGCAGAACAAAGCCGACAAAACAATGAAAACTTAATAAGACAGATGAAAGAGGAAAATAAGGAAAACTCAAGAAAACAAAATGAAACCTTGAGCGAAAAATTTTATAAAATAGATAAAAACTTTAGGAAACAGGAGGAGACTTCAAAGAAACAAAACGAAACTTTGAAGGAACAAAACAAACAAACCAATGAGAAAATAGATAGTATTCAGGAAAGTTTAGTAAAACAATTCAATGAAAAAATTGAGACCATTCATGGAGATATCAGACAAACCATGAATGAACAATACCATGAATTGAAAGAAACTGTTAACGGACAAAGGGAATATATGAACACCAAATTTGAAGAAAGTAATAAAAATATAAAACAAATTCATGAAAAGATTGACATGATCAGTAACTCGCTTAGCCAAAAAACTGATACATACAAGGGGGAGACAAATAAGCAAATGGATGAAGGTTTCAAGAATTTGGATGAAACATTAGACAGCACTTCAGAAGGTATTAAAGTAAGTCCAAATACAGAAGAGAGCAGGAAGGAGATAGAAATTACAGAATACCAAGGTGTAATGCCATCGGAAAATAAAAATAGCCACAACAAAGAGGATAATCAATACCTGGAAAAGAAGACCAAGAAAATAAGAAAAACATGTAGAAAGAAAATAATAAATACAAGGGAAGAATGGGAGATGATTACAGGTGGATTAATTAATGTATTTAACCTCCCAATTAATGAACAGAGGGAGTTAATTAAGTTTAGATCTCAGTTAAATATGTCAACGATTGAAGTGCATCAGAAGATATTAGTCAGATCATCAAGACGGAATATATCATTAAAAAATTTGGTAAATCATCCAGAGGAAAAAGGGAATGGAATGATATTAAAAATGAGTGAATATGTTATGTCAGAGGATGTACAATACCTGTTAGTAACAATGACGGAAGACCGGTACTTAAATGAAGGTTTCATAGCAGCAAAGTGGGAGAGCCGGATGGTAAGGAGATTATCAAGGAGAGAATTAATTCCAAACACCGCAGTAATCCGAGAAAAGGGAGTACCTGAGTTAATGAACCATGGTTAAACTAAACGTTAACCAACCAGAAAAAAGGGGACTGATTTTCTGATACCGACCAAGCAACCCATTGGAAAGATGAAACCCCAAAATTCAAAAACTATGTAAGGACAACTTACTTAATTTATTCAGGAACAATATGATTTAATAAGAATCCCCAAAATTCAAAAAGTATGTAAGTACAACTTACTTAAGATATTTCGCAACCATTTGATTTAACAAAAAGTACGTAAGGACAACTTACTAAATATTTCGAAACAATTTGATAAAATAAAAAGACAAACCACCAAGAAAATGTAAGAACAGATTATTAAATAATAATTATAAATAACTGATTTAAAATGGAATGATAGAAAAAATAATATTTTGATGGTAACAAACAGAAGAATAAATAAATAAATAAAAACAATGGATGGTAGTGAGCTCAAATAAGAAGAATATCGAATAATTTAATGACTACAATGAAACTAAAGAATGATGACGATTAATACAACTATAATTTAGAATTTCTCGGAATTGAAAATGATATAGGAAGAAATGATACGGAGAAAATATGTCACAAGAAGGAAAGTCAAAAGCATTTTAAAATAATGCCTATCAATAATGTTATATGCTATTAGTTAATGGAAAAGAAGAAGGAATCAAGAAGAAAAAGAAATATATAATTAAATGCAAACAGCTACAACGTGAAGAATCCCAAAAGTGTTTAGTATTAGTCGCTAATCGACTACTTGTAAGTTTCTTATTATAATGAATTGACCGTAGAAATTTTCCGGCAATAATTTTCCTGAGCAGGGATGATGTTCCCCTGGTCTCAGAAGGTGTAAGGATGGACAGCGGAGTAATGGACCCAAAGTGGCCACACGAACTGAACCACCGCACAGGATAGGGAAAAATGTTAGGGAAATTGAATATTTAAGGGATGATAAAATAGCTGAAAAGAGTGATATTAGATTCCAGAAGTATGAATGAAGAAAACAGAAGAAAGATAGCAGACAGAAGCTTAATTGAGAAAGCGAATTTATAGAAGCAAATAGAAATATGAGTGTTAAAACAAGTTTTTTATGAGTAGTGTGACCAACCCTTATCAAGCAATATGTGAAAGACCACTAACCAGAGAAATTAAATCATTAATGAATATGCCTCCAAGAGAGAGAGAGAGAGAGAGTTGAGTATAAAATCAAGCCTATTACCATTAACCGAATAACAGGTGTATAACCAATCAGAAAGGAAGGAATATTATGAAGATTAACGGAAGAATCCGAAGATTGAAGAGTTCAACAATTTATTTTTTAAAAAACAAGTAAACAAAAATAAATCTGTTCTAGTGGGGGGGCTTTATGTAACGTTACATAACCCATGCCCAAATATGATAACATAATCACCCTACTCTAAAAGTCAGAAATGGGTATTATGTACCAGGCTGGAAAAAACTTTGTATTACAAAATTCTGTAAACAATAACAATGTGAAATATAGTGTACAAAGTGAGATATAGTGTACATAGTGAAAGTGTAAACTTAAAAAAAAAAAAAGAGCATATCACAGATTTATACTGTAGATGAAAAACTATTAATATTGTAGCAGCGGACTATATTGCTGCTGACAAATTTTCTATTTTTTTGTATTTTGTGTAATTTGTATTGTATAGGCCACAAAGGTCTTGTACCTAGGTATAATTTTTGTGTTTAATATAATAACTGTGTTTAAATATAAGATAACCCAGGGTTAGATATAAAATAATAATAATATAAAATAATACTATGTGAGCAAGATGGCATAGGAAAATAGTTTAGAGTAAGGATACTTTAAGTAAATAATAAATAAATCCAATTGAAGGGAATTAAAATATAAAAGACCAATGTACAAGCTTAAGGAAAAATATAAAGAAAACCCTTAAATAAATTAAATTCGATTATAAATAACATATAAAAAGGATTATTTTTCTAAAAAGAAGAAATAAATTTATAATAATTAATAATCGCCTATATACTAAAAAGTATATAGATTCACCAATAAAAAAACCATAAAAAAAATCTTGGTTACTACGAGTAACCAACTAACAAGATTGGAATTAATTGTTAAAACGATTGGGAAGTGAACGTTTTGAAAAGTGTAATGCCTATTAAAATTTGAGAAATTAATTAATACTTTTTGGAATAATTAGTGCGAAATTTAATAAAATTGACGAGTGATGTCCACCTTATATTAGAACTCCTTCAAGTATAACCATTCACGCCCTTAATTTGATGAAACTTTGAAAAATCCAACTACTAGTTCCAGGCCTAGTCTACAGCACGTCGATATTTTGGTGAGATCGTATCCAAGTAAATTTAACTAAATTACATATCAACTATAACTTCATAACACTAGAAACAGCACCATATCTTTAAACACTTCAGGAGAAGAGGTAACAATAAACTTTATTATTTTGTTAAACCAAAAAACAGCAAATGTGGACTGGTGAACATTCCGGCCACCATTAAATAATTTTCGTGTATAGTGAAGGAATGTAACCTGCGATCTGGCGGATAACCAAGGAACTACATACTACAAATTATAATAACTTAATTTATGTAAAGCTTGGTATTAACTAATATTCATTTCTGACCGTCTCATAGTACAAAGAACTCAAAAATAACCCTGGGAAATTAATAAATTATTTCTTTATTGTTTTCTGAAATAAAAATATTTGTTATACATTCTGTGTTTAAAAAATAAGATCGAACTAATGTCGTGTTGTCAGTGAGAATCGATTATACCTTTCTGTTTTGGGAGAAGATAAAAAACAAAAATTTACTAAATAAATACAATGAATACTTTGTTATTTGAATAAAAATGTGTATTATTTTCAGTAGAGGGTAGTTGTTTACAGATTGTCAGGAGACAGAGAAGAGAACGGACAACCAGAAAATATTACATACCATTGGTGTTAATTTAACCTCCAATGTGTTTGTAAACGTCACAATCAGCTGGTCTCATGAGCGGAGAAATTTAAATTAATTAATTGTATGCCAAGAGGATAATTCTTTTTGCACTCTCTCTCCTAACTACGGTCAAACAACTTCATTGAATTCACCCAAATAAAATCGAAGGGAAAAATCAGCATAATCACACACTCGATTTCTTTTTTTGGAAACTTTAAACATAGATTATAACGAATTCTGTGATGATCGCAAGAGTGACGATAAGATCAAACGATACTATCCGATTATACCCGCGAGACGTTACAAGATGACGCTCATAACGTGGGGCTGAAATAACGATAAACCCGCAACAGTACTACACTAGTTATATACCCGCGAGACGTTACAAGATGGCGCTCAACTTAAAAG
Organism: Magicicada septendecula; assembly: GCA_034769895.1. Classification (NCBI taxonomy): domain Eukaryota; kingdom Metazoa; phylum Arthropoda; class Insecta; order Hemiptera; family Cicadidae; genus Magicicada; species Magicicada septendecula. Next base: position 263,589,110 of record CM068370.1, on the reverse strand, counting down.
GGCTTTAATTAGGAAAGAAATTTTTAGATATACGAAAGATAATATCACAAAAAACCTAATTTTCGTCGGCAACTATGAGAAAACAAGAAATGCATAATACCAGAGGCAGATCGAAGAAGAGGGCAGAAGACAAGGAAAAGGAAGAAGGTGGACAGGAACGAGAGATAGAAGTAGTTACGGACAGTGAAATGGAACAACAAACAGGCGATAAAGAAGAAACTGAAGCAATTCTGGACACGGAAAAGTAAATAGTTGAAAAGGATGCTGAAGGGGACCAACCAGATAAAGCGGTAGCCAGAGAAGAACCAAATTGGCAAGAAATAATGATATTTATGGCAGAACAAAGCCGACAAAACAATGAAAACTTAATAAGACAGATGAAAGAGGAAAATAAGGAAAACTCAAGAAAACAAAATGAAACCTTGAGCGAAAAATTTGATAAAATAGATAAAAACTTTAGGAAACAGGAGGAGACTTCAAAGAAACAAAACGAAACTTTGAAGGAACAAAACAAACAAACCAATGAGAAAATAGATAGTATTCAGGAAAGTTTAGTAAAACAATTCAATGAAAAAATTGAGACCATTCATGGAGATATCAGACAAACCATGAATGAACAATACCATGAATTGAAAGAAACTGTTAACGGACAAAGGGAATATGTGAACACCAAATTTGAAGAAAGTAATAAAAAATAAAACAAATTTATGAAAAGATTGACATGATCAGTAACACACTTAGCCAAAAAGCAGATACATACAAGGGGGAGACAAATAAGCAAATGGATGAAGGTTTCAAGAATTTGGATGAAACATTAGACAGCACTTCAGAAGGTATTAAAGTAAGTCCAAATACAGAAGAGAGCAGGAAGGAGATAGAAATTACAGAATACCAAGGTGTAAAGCCATCGGAAAATAAAAATAGCCACAACAAAGAGGATAATCAATACCTGGAAAAGAAGACCAAGAAAATAAGAAAAACATGTAGAAAGAAAATAATAAATACAAGGGAAGAATGGGAGATGATTACAGGTGGATTAATTAATGTATTTAACCTCCCAATTAATGAACAGAGGGAGTTAATTAAGTTTAGATCTCAGTTAAATATGTCAACGATTGAAGTGCATCAGAAGATATTAGTCAGATCATCAAGACGGAATATATCATTAAAAAATTTGGTAAATCATCCAGAGGAAAAAGGGAATGGAATGATATTAAAAATGAGTGAATATGTTATGTCAGAGGATGTACAATACCTGTTAGTAACAATGACGGAAGACCGGTACTTAAATGAAGGTTTCATAGCAGCAAAGTGGTAGAGCCGGATGGTAAGGAGATTATCAAGGAGAGAATTAATTCCAAACACCGCAGTAATCCGAGGAAAGGGAGTACCTGAGTTAATGAACCATGGTTAAACTAAACGTTAACCAACCAGAAAAAAGGGGACTGATTTTCTGATACCGACCAAGCAACCCATTGGAAAGATGAAACCCCAAAATTCAAAAACTATGTAAGGACAACTTACTTAATTTATTCAGGAACAATATGATTTAATAAGAAACCCCAAAATTCAAAAAGTATGTAAGTACAACTTACTTAAGATATTTCGCAACCATTTGATTTAACAAAAAGTACGTAAGGACAACTTACTAAATATTTCGAAACAATTTGATAAAATAAAAAGACAAACCACCAAGAAAATGTAAGAACAGATTATTAAATAATAATTATAAATAACTGATTTAAAATGGAATGATAGAAAAAATAATATTTTGATGGTAACAAACAGAAGAATAAATAAATAAATAAAAACAATGGATGGTAGTGTGCTCAAATAAGAGGAATAACGAATAATTTAATGACTACAATGAAACTAAAGAATGATGACGATTAATACAACTATAATTTAGAATTTCTCGGAATTGAAAATGATATAGGAAGAAATGATACGGAGAAAATATGTCACAAGAAGGAAAGTCAAAAGGATTTTAAAATAATGCCTATCAATAATGTTATATGCTATTAGTTAATGGAAAAGAAGAAGGAATCAAGAAGAAAAAGAAATATATAATTAAATGCAAACAGCTACAACGTGAAGAATCCCAAAAGTGTTTAGTATTAGTCGCTAATCGACTACTTGTAAGTTTCTTATTATAATGAATTGACCGTAGAAATGTTCCGGCAATAATTTTCCTGAGCAGGGATGATGTTCCCCTGGTCTCAGAAGGTGTAAGGATGGACAGCGGAGTAATGGACCCAAAGTGGCCACCAGAACTGAACCACCGCACAGGATAGGGAAAAATGTTAGGGAAATTGAATATTTAAGGGATGATAAAATAGCTGAAAAGAGTGATATTAGATTCCAGAAGTATGAATGAAGAAAACAGAAGAAAGATGGCAGACAGAAGCTTAATTGAGAAAGCGAATTTATAGAAACAAATAGAAATATGAGTGTTAAAACAAGTTTTTTATGATTAGTGTGACCAACCCTTATCAAGCAATATGTGAAAGACCACTACCCAGAGAAATTAAATCATTAATGAATATGCCTCCAAGAGAGAGAGAGAGTTGAGTATAAAATCAAGCCTATTACCATTAACCGAACAACAGGTGTATAACCAATCAGAAAAGAAGGAATATTATGAAGATTAACGGAAGAATCCGAAGATTGAAGAGTTCAACAATTTATTTTTTAAAAAACAAGTAAACAAAAATAAATCTGTTCTAGTGGGGGGGCTTTATGTAACGTTACATAACCCATGCCCAAATATGATAACATAATCACCCTACTCTAAAAGTCAGAAATGGGTATTATGTACCAGGCTGGAAAAAACTTTGTACTACAAAATTCTGTAAACAATAACAACGTGAAATATAGTGTACAAAGTGAGATATAGTGTACATAGTGAAAGTGTAAACTTTTAAAAAAAAAGAGCATATCACAGATTTATACTGTAGATGAAAAACTATTAATATTGTAGCCGTGGACTATATTGCTGCTGACAAATTTTCTATTTTTTTGTATTTTGTGTAATTTGTATTGTATAGGCCACAAAGGTCTTGTACCTAGGTATAATTTTTGTGTTTAATATAATAACTGTGTTTAAATATAAGATAACCCAGGGTTAGATATAAAATAATAATAATATAAAATAATACTATGTGAGCAAGATGGCATAGGAAAATAGTTTAGAGTAAGGATACTTTAAGTAAATAATAAATAAATCCAATTGAAGGGAATTAAAATATAAAAGACCAATGTACAAGCTTAAGGAAAAATATAAAGAAAACCCTTAAATAAATTAAATTCGATTATAAATAACATATAAAAAGGATTATTTTTCTAAAAAGAAGAAATAAATTTATAATAATTAATAATCGCCTATATACTAAAAAGTATATAGATTCACCAATAAAAAAACCATAAAAAAAATCTTGGTTACTACGAGTAACCAACTAACAAGATTGGAATTAATTGTTAAAACGATTGGGAAGTGAACGTTTTGAAAAGTGTAATGCCTATTAAAATTTGAGAAATTAATTAATACTTTTTGGAATAATTAGTGCGAAATTTAACAAAATTGACGAGTGATGTCCACCTTATATTAGAACTCCTTCAAGTATAACCATTCACGCCCTTAATTTGATGAAACTTTGAAAAATCCAACTACTAGTTCCAGGCCTAGTCTACAGCACGTCGATATTTTGGTGAGATCGTATCCAAGTAAATTTAACTAAATTATATATCAACTATAACTTCATAACACTAGAAACACCACCATATCTTTAAACACTTCAGGAGAAGAGGTGACAATAAACTTTATTATTTTGTTAAACCAAAAAACAGCAAATGTGGACTGGTGAACATTCCGGCCGCCATTAAATAATTTTCGTGTATAGTGAAGCAACGTAACCTGCGATCTGGCGGATAACCAAGGAACTACATACTACAAATTATAATAACTTAATTTATGTAAAGCTTGGTATTAACTAATATTCATTTCTGACCGTCTCATAGTACAAAGAACTCAAAAATAACCCTGGGAAATTAATAAATTATTTCTTTATTGTTTTCTGAAATAAAAATATTTGTTATACATTCTGTGTTTAAAAAATAAGATCGAACTAATGTTGTGTTGTCAGTGAGAATCGATTATACCTTTCTGTTTTGGGAGAAGATAAAAAACAAAAATTTACTAAATAAATACAATGTATACTTTGTTATTTGAATAAAAATGTGTATTATTTTCAGTAGAGGGTAGTTGTTTACAGATTGTCAGGAGACAGAGAAGAGAACGGACAACCAGAAAATATTACATACCATTGGTGTTAATTTAACCTCCAATGTGTTTGTAAACGTCACAATCAGCTGGTCTCATGAGCGGAGAAATTTAAATTAATTAATTGTATGCCAAGAGGATAATTCTTTTTGCACTCTCTCTCCTAACTACGGTCAAACAACTTCATTGAATTCACCCAAATAAAATCTAAGGGAAAAATCAGCATAATCACACACACTCGATTTCTTTTTTGGAAACTTTAAACATAGATTATAACGAATTCTGTGATGATCGCAAGAGTGACGATAAAATCAAACGATACTATCCGATTATACCCGCGAGACGTTACAAGATGACGCTCATAATGTGGGGCTGAAATAACGACAAACCCGCAACAGTACTACACTAGTTATTTACCCGCGAGATGTTACAATATACATAACCTATATTATCCTTTGTAAGTAACTCGTTTTGAGTTTCCTGCAGGTCTCCTATATAATATCTTCAAATAAATACACTGCAAGTAGGTTTATTTTCACCTAGATAAACCTATTAATATATTAATAAACCTACTTGCTGTATATTTATTTGAAGATATTATATAACCTATACTATATAATTTGTTATAAGAAATAAATTGAAACTAAAAGTACGGTATTAACAGTGTTACTTTACACTGTGACTTTATTAAACTATTACTGTTTAAATGAAAATAAGAAACAAGATAATTTATAGGCCTATCTCCCTTTGGGAATACCAATTTAAGTTTTCACTAGTAGTAAACAAACTACCATTGGTTAGACAAATCAGTTGCAAAACTCGGGGCAATTAAATAATTTAGAGTACGCCTACACATAATACCACAAAAAATAATGTGAAAAAACATCAGAAATGTATAATAAAAACATAACAGTAAGCCACAAGAGTGAATGAGAATAAACAAACTTTTACAAATAAAAATAAAAAACAAATTGTAATAAAATAAATATAAATACATAAATAAAAACTTATAAATAATAAGCAACAACAAAAGTAAATTAAATGCATTACAGATATTTAAGGAACAGGACTAGATAAAGTGCATAAATGTCCACTACAACAATCTCATCATTTACGCGAGATGTGTACTGAAGTTAAAATCACATTAATAATATATAATATAGCTTATCAACATCAGCCACTCTATAGGTTATAACTCAATATAATTAAATACAACTATTTCACTAATGACTCGGAACACAAAGTTTTTTTGAGTAAAAACATAAAGTTTTACCAACCGATTTTAGTTACAAGTTGGTGACTAGTATAATATATAAATTTATTAGCATATAATCTGTATTATATATCTGCATATCACACAAGAATAAATGTAACAGGAGCATGAATTATTTCCTTTATTAAAAACAGCTTCGTCTCTTTGCGCAGAATGAAGTATACAGGACGAAAAAGTGGCTCGTACTATTATAGTTTCTACTCAAAATATGCTTGATACTACCTGTTCCTAAAATATTAGGTGTTACTAAAATACTACTGTTACTCTGGAACGCGTTGTTCCTTGCGTATCGGTGATACCACTAGTATTTGAAATACCTAGTATTTTAAATATGCGTTACTGGCTGTTCCTTGCGTTCCAGCGATATTTTTGTACGCCTAGTATTTGGCCTTGGCATATTCATTTACGTGATCTTGCGTACTTTGTATGTGTGTGTGTAGGTGCATAGGGGTGTATCTCGACTCGGAACAGCGTTGCCGCGAATAACAGGTATTTCAACTTTTCAGTCACTGTTACATCTGTTCCACAAAAATATCGTTCCAAAATACCTATTACAGGTATATCGGCCCACCTCTACACAGCACAGACATCATATCTTTAGGGCGCAACGCTTGGCCCTTTAACGAGCCGTTGTTTTTTGTTCACTTCGCTCGGAGCTAAGAAGATATATTAATGCATGTCCGTCGCATAAAAAAAACTTATAACCAGCTGTATATACCATCATCAATACATTTTGTAATACCACTACCAGCCACATAACCAAATAATTTATGGGCCACCTATTCTCAACATCCCTACCGTTCATTGTAACGTGTATATTACAATTAGCTTGTTGGTACATCCTCTTCATTCACTTATTAATATTTATATAAATATATATTAACACTTTCACTGTGAACTTACTTTTAGGTTTTGATTACCCAGACGTTTCGACATCGTATTCGTCTTTCTCAATGAGTTTTTAAATACTGAATGTCTGTACAGTAACGGTTATGGGATGTGGGTGTGTGTGGTGGGGGTTGCTGGTGGGAGAGAATTGGCGCTGGGATTCAAATTTTGTGTAGGTATCAGTGTATCGAAAAGTATTTATGATCTATAATGTAACTGTTCATTTAATGTGTTGTTTGGTTGTAGTGTGTGATATCTGTATATTTCAAATTGTTCTGCTGTGTTTAGTTTTCTACTTTTGGGTAAGTAGTGTAGTATTTCCATGTTGTGCTCTATGTTTGTGTAATTGTGGTTTTCATTTTGTAAATGTGTGGCATATGTGGAATGTATGTAGTTTGTGGTGAGGGCTTTTAGATGTTCAGAATATCTAGAGGAAAAAGATCTTCCCGTCTGGCCGATGTAGAATTGGTGACAATCATTGCAGTTTGTCAATGATTTTTCAAGAATATCTTGAAAAGCCAATCGTCACAGTTTTAAAATAAACACAACATTAAAAATTTACATGTGAGCAAATACATCCATATTACAATTGGAACTTAGTTTTAATTAGCGTCATCCATATGAAACTGAATCGAATAACATGTAAAAACAAAAATTATACTGGATTACTGCTACTATTTCAGATACTATACATTTTAAAAATAATAACTTTTAATTTAATGTTAAACAGAATCACCATTCTTTCAAGAAACTTAAAACGCATTACATTTAAAAACAGATATACGAAAAGCAAAGTGCCTGTTGACTATGAAAATATGAAACTTACCCCAAGAGCTCTTTAGAATAATATATTAATTAACAATTATTTGTATAAAATGAAATTATAAATAATTTACCTTAAAAATTAATAAAACTGATGAATTACCAATCTGTAGTATACACCAAATGTATTAACACCATTGTTTGTATTAGCAATGAAACAACTGAAATTATGAAGTTCTTCTTCTTCTTCTATCAGTATACTATAATTTTCTTGGAATTTATAATATATTATATATCGAATGATTTTTAGTTGGAGCACAAACAAATAATACACCATGTATTATATATATTAAAACATTATATACTGTTGTATTATATACAATGTAAAGTTATATTGTAATTTCTAGCGGGTCGTCAGATTTTTGTGTTGTCAGTTTGTGGCGATGTTCAATCTAGTAGGCTGCAAAATAAAATGTTGCAAAAAAGCGGTAATTTGCATCTAACCTAAATGTACATGACTATTTAAAAAATGAGTTTACTGTTGGTTATAAACATCAATTGAATGTGTACAATGCTCTTTTGGTTACTTTTAACAGTAACTTTTCAGTATTTTTACTACCTTAGTAAGTAACAGAAAATTTGATGTGATGTTCTGCACAACCAAGTTTTCATGTGGTATTTGCATTTACAAACAGCATGAAGACTACGAGAGTAAATATTAATTAATTGTAACGTTATTCTGCATCTAATATGAATAATAGAATACACTATGTAAGGTACGTTATTGTGTTTCAGTGTTGTATTGCTATAAGTAAGTTTGCATTTTTTTTGCAACTGCAAATAAAAAGTTCAAGTTTTTCATTTCCGCACCTAGGCTTGACCTGTAGTTTACGTAGAAACACAAAAAACCCGTTTTTTAAGGTTTCGTGGCTTTTCCAGACAAGGGTGTCCATCGGAACTATTACCGTCACAAGAATCCACTAATATTAATCAAATTAAAATAAAAGTAATATTTTTTTTTTAATCCTTGATAAGAGTCTTGCCAACTTTCACACAATTCAACTAGTACAGCCAATGGTAACTGTCTGCAATGTTATAGTTACAAACTAAATTTTAAAAAATAAAATAAATTAAATGTTATAAATTTTGGCGCGCAACCAGTGTGGCTAAAAGTACAAATTAAGATTGTTTACTAATTTCTACTTTAGCGGTGACAACAATAAACTACAAAAATGCCACGAAGAGCAACATCATGTAAACGGACCGTGAATAGAGAGACCGAAGTAGACATGCAAGAAAAAGAGGCAACTGCTGTCATAGAAATCGAAACGATACTACCTACAGCAGAAACGGACAAAAAACACAGAGTATTAACTCACATAGCTTAATAGAATTTACGAAAGAAGCATTTAAACAAATGAAGGGGGACAATGAAACCCTTAACAAGAAAACTGACAGTAATAACGAAACATTAAAACAACAGATGGACAAGAATAACGAAACATTAAAACACCAGATGGAAAAGAACAGCGAAAATAATAACAAGGTCCTTAGGGAGACACTCAAACAACAATTAGAAGAATATAAGGAGGAGGTCAAACAACAACTCACAGAAACTAACGTGATAATTGAAAGAACCAATGAAGCACTGTTGCAATTCCGAGAAGATGTCATAAATCAGATTAATAATGTGGAAGATAACAAAATTAGGGTGGAATTACTACAAGAGACACAGGAAAAAATAGAGAAGTTAAATGACAAATTTGATGAACAAATTGACCACATAGGTAATGACTTAGGACAGGTCCGACACCAAGTAACCAACAACAAAGAACAAATAGAGGACATACAAAAAAGAGAGCTGATCAATATTCGAGAAGAGTTGGAGATGCTAAGAAATAGACCCATGAGTTATACCCATATACCACTGGGAGAGAGTAAGAAAGCTATTAACTTAAAAGACTCCAGAAGAAATCCACTAGAGTTTCTGGAAAGGATAGAGGAACTGATCAGCAGGAACAAGGAAAACAGGTGGTATATAATTAAAAATCTGCTGGATGAGTGTTTCAAAAATATAAATGATAATTGGTGGATAGCTATTAGAAATGAAGTTCACAACTATCAAGAGTTTAAACAGGTATTCGAGACCAAATATTGGTCTGAATCGATTCAGAACATTGTCAGAGATAACTTATGCAATGGAAAGTATGACCCTACCCGAGGCCAATCACATACTGCATACTTCCTCGGTAAAGTTTGTTTAGCCCGAAACTTGGAACCAAGAATACCGGAAGAGTGTTTGGTGACCAAACTATCATATCACTTTGTAGAGGGAATAATACACGCCAGACTATAAGGACAAGTGAAAACAATCAGGGCAATGGAGGCTCTACTAGAAGATTATGAGCAAGAGGACTATTATCGGAGGAATCGCCATAGGCCAGAACCACAAAATGAACGGAGGAACGAACCCAACAGAGACAATCGAGAGAGAGTAAATCACGTACGAGCTAACCGAATAACAGGAGTCCACCAAACAATAGATTCAGAGCCCAATGAAGAAGCTTTAACAATGAACACTCATATCGAAGTCAGTATACACAAAATGAAGAGAATAGGCACCCACAAAGAAGTAGGAGCACAGAGAGTCAACGATCAAGAAGCTGGGAAGGGAGGAAGAGAGGTCACGTCTGAACATCAGCATATGGATGAACCAATTAGACAGTCAGCATCTGACAGTAATAGGGGAAACGGGAAACGAGTGTCCGCAGTGAGAACCCAAGATAGCTCGTCACTGCAAGCAACAAAGGGGCAGACCAAAGCGATTGCCAAAGATGAAGACAAAATTACAATCATTAGGAACCATTATTTAAAAGACATCCAAACAGATCTACTAAAGAAAAAACGGTGGAAGAAACCAAACCAAATAATGAAATTGTTTATGTCCAGGGCAAATTACAGGGAGTAAATACTGAAATCATGATAGATACGGGAGCCAATTTGTCATTAATTGATAAAACGGAATTTAATAGAATCCAAGAGTTTAGTCGTGAGAAGATACCAACCTTGCCCATTCATAATGTAACAATAATAGGAGCGACAGGGAAACAAAATAAGACAATCAAGCAACAGGTCATACTAGAACTTATTAGTAATGAAATAGTAATTCCAATGGTGTTTCTAGTAGCCGATGGGCTACCTTTCAATGTGTTACTCGGGTGTGATATGCTACGGCGACACTCGGAAATTATTAATCTGAGCAGTGGAAAAGTATCACTGAAATCAGAGAATGGTCGGCTGAGATAATAGGAAGCACATGTGCCCCTCAGCAACGACATTCATACCATGTTAGGGAGAATAGACAAGCACCATTAAATAATAAAGAAGTAATAGTAGAAGCAGACCTGTGGGAAAAGAAGATACAAGAGATCCTGTCATTTCAGACAAAAAATGTAAGAGATAAAATAAGCAAGGAACAGCGGCAAGAACTGGTCAAGATTTACAATAGGTATCGGAGCGTGTTTTCGGATTCACCAGGAAAGGCAAAGAACTTTGTATGTGAATTGAAGTTCCATAACCCCGTTCACTTTAATAAAAAATAGGGCAATCACTGAAGGAAGCTGTTAGAAAAGAAATTCAGCGGATGATTGAGGAAGACATAATAGAGAAGAATTATTCACCATATACCAGCCCTATAGTAGCCATACCCAAGAAAGACGGACAAGTGAGATTATGTTTGGATGCCAGAGAAATAAACAAGATGATAATAAACGACAGAATATCACCTGGAGAGATTGAAGAAATTTCATGGGTGTAAATTCATGAGCACAAGGGATGCATTTTGTGGTTATTGGCAGATAGAGTTGCACCCCAATAGTCATCAATACGTGGCCTTTATATTTGAAGGGAGAAACTACCAATTTAAGAGATTACCTTTTGGACTAGTAAATTCGGTAGCCATTTTTGTAAAATCTATGGATCAAATTTTAGGTCATGAAGCACTGGAATTCACTACAGTGTATGTAGATGACACACTAATTACATCTGCGACCTGGGTTGAACATTGCCAAAGAACAGAATTGGTACGACAGAAACTATCCAGTAATAACATCACATTCAAACTGGACAAATCCAAATTCATTACACAAGAATTGCAATTTTTAGGATTTATATTATCAGAATCCAGAATTACAACTTCACCTGAGAAAGTAGAGGTGATACAGAAATTCCCAAAACCAAAAAATTTAAGTCAACTGCAGGCATTTTTAGGCATATGTAGCTATTATAGAAAATTTCAACAAAATTATTCGGAATTACCTGCCAGGTTCAAACAATTATTATCCGCTAAGAATAAATGGAAATAGGGTAAACAGTAAGATGAAAACTTCCAACTGATTAAAGACAAATTTCTTCATAGTGTTATCCTACATCACCCGGATTTTAACAAAAGATTCTTTTTAAACTGTGATGCCAGTAATGTTAGTTTAGGGGCAGAACTATATCAAGAAGATGAGAATGGCAATCACTTGGTCATCCATTTTGCTAGCCAAGTATTGAACAACAGGGAACGGAACTATACAGTGACAGAGAAGGAGCTACTCAGTGTAGTGTTCGCTTGTACCCAAATTCCGAACATACATTTTAGGGTATCTGCTGACAATCAGATCAGACCACAAGTCAATATCATTCCTGAAGAAATGTAAGTTGAACCATGGGAGATTGACGAGATAGATTTTGGTTCTACAGGAATACAACATTCAGTGGGAATACATACCGGGGAAACAGAATAAGGTCGCTGATGGTCTATCTAGGGTACATATAGAAAAGGGAACATACGAGAGAGATCAAGAAGATGTTGGGAAGGTATACCATATAATTCGTGCCAGAGAGGATTTAGAAAAGATCTTAAATCAAATTCAAGAACGACAAGATACGGATCCCAGGTTAACCAAAATAAGAAACCGATTAGAAGAGAACGATCCCACTCTGATACCATACTATTGTGTCCACCATAACGCGGTCTTCACCCGTCCAACATCCAGGGAGAGTAATTGGAAACTCTACATACCCAAGACAGTTGAATCCCAAATCATCATGGATTACCATATTAGATATGTCCATATGGGCCCACAAAAGGTAGTAAAAGCATTAGAGGAACATGTGTATATCAAGGGAATTAATAAGAAAATACGACAGACTGTGCGTAGTTGTAGTATCTGTCAGATGGTTAAGGTCAATAATGAAAGAAAGGAAGGAGCTATGATTACTATCACATCCAACAGAAAACTTGAAAAAATCTTTCTGGACATTTGTGGACCATTTCCCAGAAGCGGAGGAAGGAGTCGATACAAGTACATAGTAATCATCTTGGATCACTTTTCCAAATTTACAAAGTTATACCCCATTAGTAAAGCTACTACCACGAAAATCATCCAGGTAATAATTGACAAGTATATACCTGAAGTGGGACAACCTGAAACCATAATTACTGATCATGGAACCCAGTTCAAGGGCGAAAGGTGGAGAAGCGAGTTACAGGCTATAGGGATTAAAACATACAAAACATCCGTATACCACCCAAGCAGTAACCCAGCGGAAGGAGTACTCTGAGAAGTGGGAAGAATATTGCGCACATATTGGCATGACGAACATAAGAACTGGGGTAAATACTTAGAAGCCACAGAAACCTTTTTAAACCTGGCTTACCATGACACAATAGGAGTCAGTCCGTACCAAGTGATGCATAACCACCCACCACCAAGGGAGATCACTCAAATCATCAGTTTTCCATCTAATGAAGAAAATGAAATGGCAAGTACCCAAGTGTAAAATAGGGTACTTCACAAAACAGAACTACGTTGGAGAAGAGATGAAAAATGTAAGGCTAGAATAATTAAATATAATCTAGGAGACAAGGTGCTAATTAGGAATAGGCAACTACCAAGTTCCATAGAAGGGATAGCCAAGAAACTACTCTTATTGGGAAGAATGGTTCCATGGACCATTTATAGTCACCAAAGATAACAGGATTAATACATATGAATTGTCATTACCTAACTTCAATAAAATAAAAGGTACCTACAACCAGAAGGAAATGAAGAAGTTTTATGAAAATTAAATCAGAATTAAAGAGCTGATTATTTTAGTACGAACCAAAATATTTCGATCATTACCAAAATAACCATTCTTGAAGGGGGGCATTATGTAACGTGACAGTTTGCACCTTCCATAAACAACCTATGATTTAACACCCATTGATCACCAAAAGACCCTTTCTATTAAACCTAACTACTGTATTAACAAACCATTTCAAATAGACTGAATATAATAAAATTAAATGATAAAGCTTAATTAGTAACCTATAACAATTTTGCACCATGGCTATAAGAAAGTACCAGATCAATAAGAAAGTACAAAGTAAACAGAGCCTAGACCAGATAGGTTAGGTACAATGTCAATAAAATAAGTTAGGTTCATTAATTATTATATAGTAAAGGTTTTGTATTAAAGTATTAAGTATGTTTACATTAATAACATATCAGAGATGTTCAATAATCAGTAATCTGCCCAAATAACTAATGAAGGAGTAAGAAAACAAAAGAAAGTGAAATTGACACTCTAATGTTAAAAATGAATTTTGTGAGTAAAGTGACATACTAGATATAGTAAGTGTGAAGTGACAATAAATACAAATAAAGTGTGGTATATTAGTCTAAAGAGAATCAGTAAGCTCTAAACTAGATATAATAAGTGACAAAACTGACATAAAGGTAAGATTTACAAGGGGCATGGTTAATTATTGCTATGAAACATAGAATTTTTACTTTGATTCTGAACCATCCATATAACTGTTTCAATTAGTAAGAAATTTTGTTAGAATGTTTAACTACTGTGTGACCAGTAACCAGTAAATAATTTTGTAATGAATTATGATGTAGATGATGTTTGTTTTCTTTTTGTATTGAAATGTGAACCAGTATACACAAATTTTGAATATGTGTTAGACACCATTAATTGCCCTCAGCATTAAAGCATTTTGTAATGTACACTCTCGTATATAATATATACTATATAATGTCTGTGTCTTTAAAAACATAATGACTGCAATTTGTTGAAGAATTGTAATGGGTACTGACTTTTCACTATATAAGTTTGTTTTAATATTTTAACAGTAACTCAGTTCACTAACTGTTAAATGTTAATTCTATATTATTGTTTATGCTTTTCAGTTTTCATGTTAGTTTTAATGTTACAATTAAAGAGATTTATGTTGATAACTAGTTGTTGTATTGTGTATTTTGTTTAGTAACTTAAGTAAATTAATGTTCACCATTTGTAAAATGGGATTAGGAGTGAAATTGGCAAGCAACTCACATTATATTTTATTTTTGTATGTTAAATTTTTGTAAATTCAGATAAAATTTAGTATGTGGATTTGGACAGTGTATTTTAGTAAGTTAATACTGCAACCAAACTATGGCTTGTGAGATATCAAAATTGTATAAAGGCCACATATTGACGACTATTCGGGTGCAACTACCTGCCAATAACCACAAACTGCATCCTATGTGCTCATTAATTTACACCCATGAAATTTCTTGATTATTTCTTCAATCTCTCCATGTGACGTATTGTCATTTATTTTCATCTTGTTTATTTCTCTGGCATCCAAACATAATCTCACTTTTCATCTGGAAGATCTTTTTCATCCCGTTATTCTGAACACTTAAAAGCTCTAACCAACAACAATATACACTCCGCATTTGCCACACACATACACACAGAAAACCACAGTTACACCAACATAGACACTAATCTCGAAATTTTACATAACTTACCTAAAGGTCAAAAACTCAACACAACTGAACAATACGAAATATATAAACACCACACAACACAACCAAACAACATACTCAACGATCAATTACAATATAAATCACATACACTTTTTGACACAATTTTACAAAAAACAAACATCAAGTTGAATCCCTGCACCAATCCCCTTCCTCCACACACCACCCCCACTACACCTTCCACACAAAAACCGTTACGAAAGGATGGCAGTCTGACTAAAAGCTGAAGAAGGCGGATATGTACGCCGAAACGCGTCCGACGAAAAAAGTAAGTTTTCACAAGATAAAGTTCATTTTTTGTAAAGTGATAGTGCTGTGAAAGAAGAGATGAACAATCAAGACAACTATAATCTCACTTGTCCGTCTTTCTTGGGTATGGCTACTATAGGGCTGATATATGGTGAATAACTCTCTTCTTTATTATGTCTTCCTCAATCATCCGCTAATTTCTTTTCTAACAGCTTCCTTCAGTGATTGGGCTATCGGGTAAGATTTTTTATTAAAGTGAACGGGGTTATGGAACTTCAATTCACATACAAAGTTCTTTGCCTTTCCTGGTGAATCCGAAAACACGCTCCGATACCTATTGTAAATCTTGACCAGTTCTTGCCGCTGTTCCTTGCTTATTTTATCTCTTACATTTTTTGTCTGAAATGACAGGATCTCTTGTATCTTCTCTTCCCACAGGTCTGCTTCTATTATTCTGTCTATTCTCCCTAACGTGGTATGAATGTCATTGCTGAGGGGCACGTGTGCTTTACTAATATTTATAGGTCAAAAAGTCATGGTCATTGTTCTGAAAGTTGGTATGTTCATTAAACTGGTCATTACATCGCTTTTACTGTCAGTACAATTAAGAATTGTTCTAATTCTTCTTCTCTAAAATACACTTCGACTTCTTTTTAAATAACTATCTCTGAAATTACTTTAATATAATACTACAACATGCACAATGATGATATCTCAAAAATGTAAACAACATCAGCCTATTCAATTATAGGATATACCTTCTGGACAAAGAAGGTAAATTTTTTGTTGTGTATAAAAGGATATTCCTCTTCATAATGGCAAAAAAAAGATATACCACTGTTAATAAATGACTGAACTACAACAAACAGAAACTTAGCAGCCAACTGAATTGAGCATGGCACTTTTAAAAAGACTATGTGCCCAATGTGCTCAGCCAGTGACAGTGGAAGGTTTAATGAACTACAATCTGAAATTTTATTCTTCAATAGCAAACATAATTTGCAGTTGAGTATTTATTTCAGATTGGTTACAAAACAAAATTACTTATGACTCCCTTAAGATAGATGGAATTATTTCATTTATATGTGCTTAGTCAGCCATCCATTACAACATGATCCATTTGGGGAGGGGGAGACTTGTTCCTATTACAATTCAAACTATAATTATTTAAAATTTTACCCCATGTATAAATGAAAAAATGTAATTACCCTTAGTTTCATCTCGATCCTGTCAATTTCACCACCCATCATGTCAACAATGTTTTCACTGTGTTTTAACATATACGCTTCTAGTTCATCAATGTCTTTGAACTTTCTCACTTCCTGTAAAAAAAAAACATTCATCAACTTCAAGAGAGATTATACCTAAATTTATAAAACAGCATTTACACCATATGAGGGGCTTATATACTACACGTATAAATATTATTTTTACAGGCTGCAGTACCTGGATAATGATCTGTAGCTTGGATATTTTTAGCCTGCAGGATAACATCCTGAGGTACAGACCTGACAATAGTATTTGAACAGTGACATGCATGGAGTCTACAAAAGAATTACTACACTTAAAGTATAGTTCATGGTGACTAGAGAAGAGAGTATGCAGATACAATTTGGAGTTAAATTATCTCTCTGTGTGACACGCTTGTAATGCTAATTTTTTTTGAAAAATTTGTGAGTGATGTGGACACACAAGGGCAAGTGTTGGCTGTCACAGCATTGATGAATGTGTACGCTAGCAACAACAGTCGTTCAAAGAAATGGGTTGACAGACAACTGATATACGCCTTGCTCTACATGAACAATAAGTATTCATAATATAATATTGATTGGTCTAATATGAATGTTAAGATGTTTATTAATATGTTAATGTGAAGATATATTTTGCATTATGTTCATAATATGTAAGTACGAATATTAATGTAAGATGAATTCATATACCCAGAATGGTCAGAGATAGGGTGAATAGTGACAGTACAGGCGGCGACAAGCGAAAGTGGGTCAGTGTGTACAACAGTGAAAGTACTAAACCTTTTGTTGTGAAGGATGAACATGGGGACATGGGGAGTCAGGCAGATACAGGGCTAGTTTCGTTCGCCGGATTCTGAGATCATCATGCCGAATCGAAACTGGGGACACTGTAATGCTAGATTTCTTTTGAAAAATTTGTGAGTGATGTGGACACACAAGGGCAGGTGTTGGCTGTCACAGCATTGATGAATATGTAGCTAACAGCAACAGTCGTTCAAAGAAATGGGTTGACAGACAACTGATATACGCCTTGCTCTACATGAACAATAAGTATAGCCGTAGCGAATTGGGTGAAGCGTGTTACTTTGTTTCGAACGGACGCGTAACGAATTGACCAGCACAGAGTTTACTTAGAAACACTTTGTACATAGTCGATAGTATTGTTGACAATGCGACGACACAGCTTAAAAGGGTAGACGAGAACTCAAGGGATGAAGCAATTGAGAAGAAGACGAAACAAAGAAATAACGAGGTCACACACAGCTGGAATCCAAGTAACTCTTGAAAATAAATAAAAGCTTGTTTAGCAGAGAAGATATAGCGAGGAGACACTGGTACAATACCACGATTCGACACGCTGGAAGTAGAGAGGTGTCAAGGGAATGAAAATTTATGGCTCGGACAGTAAGGCTACTGAAAGGATTGATCGACAGGCGAGAATATTGCTTTTTCATGGAATCGAGTAGGAGGAGAGTTTAACCAGAGTTTGGGGATGACTACGTGCACTAGTGACGACCAATAGGAAGCCGAGGATTGACAAGGGTTGGACATCTAGACTACATCTCCATGGTGATGAAATCAGAGAACGAATCATCTGAAGGTGGTGGACATGACTCACGACGTTGGGTGGAGTTTTATCCAGAATTCGAGATGTTGGGAGAATTATCTGGAACTTGGGTCCAGAAGCCAATAAGACGCAGCTAGAGGGGTTGGACATCAAAGTTTGAAGTAGCTTGGTGGGAACGAAGATTATAAAAGATAGTGTTCGCCAAGAGAAAGGGAGTTCTATTTTTATTTCCGTAGAGACATGAAGTCGTCTTAACAGAGTTCTATTTTTATTTCCGTAGAGACATGAAGTCGTCTTAACAGAGTTCTATTTTGTTTTTCGTAAAGACATGAAGTCTTCTTAACGGAGTTCTTTCTTGTTTTTCGTAAAGGTGTGAAGTCTTCTTAAGAAAGTCGTGAAATCATTTTCTAAAAGTGACAGTCGTTTAAATAGATTATTCTTAAATAAGAATCTACTAAAAGTTGTAAATTCAGTGTTACGAATACAAGTAGACTTAGAACATAAACTAACAATGTATTATACGGACGTTTTGTTTTAAACATAAACAATTTAAAAGTGTATCGTTCGGTATAATATTAACCGACGAATTGTAGTGCCATAAATGATTTGTAAACGAAGTAAAAGTGATATGTGTATATAAACAAGGACAATGTACGCGATATTTGTATGAAATATATATACAAAGTGTATCAAGGTCAATCAATATAATTATCTTGAATGCGGAACTTTGAATAAATAAGTGAAATTACAAAAGACTCGTAGTATGTAAAATCTGATTTTACGCGAGAATTTGGCGATGTAATGATACAGGAGTGCGGGACAGACGTGGAAAG
Organism: Magicicada septendecula; assembly: GCA_034769895.1. Classification (NCBI taxonomy): domain Eukaryota; kingdom Metazoa; phylum Arthropoda; class Insecta; order Hemiptera; family Cicadidae; genus Magicicada; species Magicicada septendecula. Next base: position 263,570,156 of record CM068370.1, on the reverse strand, counting down.
TGGAAACGACCGTGTTCGGATCAACAACATTTTAAACACCAAGTGACAACGGCAGCGCTGGAACGAGGATGGGAAATTCAGAGTTTAGCCAACGCACTATGGATACTCTACACCAAGTAAAATTGTATATATTCGGTTAACGTAGAAAAACCACTGACCTGTAACTTACAAAGAATCCATACTTGAGAGAAACATAATCTTAAATCAACAAAATTCAATCTAATAAACATATTAATTAAAGCGGACCATAAATCTGGGGTATGAATACATTAAAAGTAAAATAAATTGTGAAGCTACGAATTTATCACCATTTAATTAACTTAGAAAACCATACCATAATAAAAAACTTACACTTACCGTTTTGCGAGTTCTTGGGTCCAGGGTCTTGTACGTACTTTGGGATACAAGCGTAATTTTCAAGGTTGCGTGAATGATTTACACAATACATCTTGGAAGAGAAATTATTTTTGTTTAATAATCAAATATTGCGATTTTATAAGTTTGTTTTCCAAATAAATTGTCTTACATGTTTTTTAAAGGTTGTGTAACTCTTGTTGATACATCTTATTTAATAGCCTTACATAATATTACTTACATCTATGCAGATAGCCCAGCCTGCTTTACACACGCACTTACATACATTATTTTAACAAAACTTCATTATTAAACCCCAAATACCATTTTATAATAAAGCCCCAGCCCTTACTGAAAAAAACGCCGGCAACGTGCTTCGCGCGCGCACTCATCGTTCCTGTAAATTACTTGTTTTTTATTGTCCGAAAAACATTTGATTCGGTTCCACTTGTTGGATGGACCGCGGTCACATGAAATTTTACTGTCGTTACATTTTTTACTGAAAAAGAATAAAAAAACTTTGCAGAGAGCTTATCCAGCTCCTGGCCGGCTGGCAACTATAGTGGAACTGCCCCATGTGCTTCGTTGAACTGGCGGAAGCGGCAATTCAATGCCACCAAGTTTTAGTCACCGTATATTGTTGATTTGCTGAGGCATATTCAGTTTATGCATGGATTATAGCTGGTATATGTGTGTGACCAGAGCTTAATATTGGAGTTGGCTCTGGTGATGTCACCAACAGTAGGCGGAGTTTAACTCTGTTTTCCGGTAGCTGATCACTTGGAGCTACTAACTTTTCGTCCCAGCGCCATGTTTGCCTCAACTGTGGTGTCTCTCACGGCGTCATTGCCGAGCCCCGCCCGGCTGGGTTGCATACGGGCGTCGAAACACATGTACAGAGTTCTGCGAATTTTGTGGAGGTGCAAATTCCTTTGCCGCATTACACAACTGAAAGTGCGTATCGCTTTGTTTCCAACTGTTTCTCAACACTGGTCGGTTACACGGACAAATACGTTGCACAATAATACATTTATTTCGTAATATTTTACAAGGATCCCGACCGAAAATGAAATGAATAAAAATATATAAACCCCAAACCGTTAAAATAAAAAATACCCAAAAATTGACCCGCTACAATATGTGTAGAATTAGAAGTAGTAATGATGTGAATTTTATGATGTGTATTTTATGTATGTGTTTTATTTCAGGATATATCCCAACTAAGGAGGAATTGTTTATTTTATGTACCATTTACAGGAATATATGTATTTCGTATGTGTAATGTTAGATGATAAGAGCATGAATTTAATAAACATGTTTTGAGAACCCAGATCCGCATAACTTTGTATTATTTGATACACCTTTTGATAATTAATAAACAGTCACTTAATCACTCACTATTAATCAAAAGAATATGCATATAACAGCATAACTAATTTACATTTTTACACATTCTGTAATCAATAACTTTGTCAATTAAATAATTAAATATATTAATTATCATATTAATTAAATATAATGCATAAATTCGCATTACATAACATGGCGCCCAACGCGAAGCGTGAGTAATTTGATTCAATAGTTAATTTAAATTAAATTCACTAAAGGCTGAGTGCAGGCAGTGGCGTAGTAGATAAGTAAGTTAAGAATAGTGTAAACTAGTGAAAGTAGTTAGCTTGAATGATAACACGGAGTAGAGCGAGAATGGCGGACAATTCCGACAGTATCAAATTAGAGATTAATAACCAATTAGGTATAGTAGGATTAGAGGAAGACACACCAATTACCCAGGACAGTAGTACCAAGGTCGAAATGACCAGGGCGCGTGGACAAATGTCACAACCCCGAGAGAATGAATTTCAGATGCTGATGGATTTCATCAAACAGCAATTCAAGAGACAAGATGAGAAATCAGATAAACACTGAGACGAAATTAATGAGAAATTAGATAAACAAGATGAGAAATTAGATAAACAGAGGGAAGAAATTAACAAGAAATTAGATAAACAAGATGAGAAATTAGATAAACAAGCAGAACAATTTGGACAGGTAAAGAACGAACTGCGGGAATACAACGAGAAATGGGAGAAAAAATTTAACGAATTACAAGAGAAAACGGAGAGTGCAGTGAAGGAGCTGAGTAATGAACTCAAAGGACAGACTGCGGAGAATAAAAAATTACGTGAAGTAGATCAACAAGAATGGCAAGGGGCAATCACTAACACCTTGACGAGAATGGAGAAGATGGACAGTAAAGTCGACGCACACATCAAAGACGCTGGTAAGAAGAATGAAGAATTGAAGAAGGAAATACAAAAGAGTTTGCAACTACAACATAAGGAACATGGAGAGACGATTAATACGCTCAAACAGAAAATTGTGGAAGTAGACGGGAGACAGAGATCTACAGAAGAAACTGACAGAGAGAGAGTCACGCGACTGGAAGAATTGAAAGGTCACTTGGCTAAAATGAAAGAAAATCAAGAGAGATTGCAACGGCAATTAGCAGGCGTCGAAGGTATACCAGGAAATCGTATAAACAGAACGCCACATAATGAATTAAAATACAATGGAGGCGACAGATACCCCATGGAGTTTCTAAAAGAATTATCAGAACTTCAAGAACAGCACTACCCGAGTGATAACATTAAATGGATTGGGAGACATTTAGAAGCTGATGCAGAGGTCTGGTGGAGGGTAATCCGCAGTCAGGTCAGTAACTTCGAAGAATTTAAGGAAGCATTCATCCAAAAGTATTGGGGGCAAGGAAAACAAGACACAATACGGGATAATTTGGAATTCGGCCGATACAACTGGTGCGGTGGACTTAACCCAGTACAATATATGGAGAGGCTCTTGCTGGAAAGTAGACAATTAACACCGGCCATAACTGATCGACAACTGATCAAAAAATAAGCTCGTCATTTTGGACGTGAATTTAAAGTAGCCGTAGTGATGCGGGGCGTCAATGCGATACAAACATTTGAATCTTCAATAGTAGAATATTCAAACATTCAAAATCGCCGGAACAGAGAGTTTGGTTATGCACCAAATCAGGAGAAAGTGATTTCAAGAAGGGTTGACACAACACCGAATAACACAGTTACACAGAACAAAGGATTTTCGCCAAGACAAGGGTGGGTAGAGAAAGACAGTAAAAAGCCATTTGTCAAACCCGTCGACCGACATACAGTAAATACGGTTGAGTTTACAAATAACAAGGCATCAACCTCGTCCGCAGGAAGGATGGAGGGTGAAAGAAAAAATTAAAAGGTTTACAAGGAGAAATAGCCGCTGCGACAACGCAAACACAACATGACAGAATGAATGTACTACTACCTGATTTACGACATGACTTGTTATGTGACGACAAAGAAGAGGGTATTCAACGCATGTTGAAATGTCCCGAAATTACTATTAAGTAACGGAAGGACAAACATTCGAAGACAGCTGCGAGTATATGATGAACCACATTGTAATTAAGATGAATAGAGAGGTTAGTAAAATGCTAAGAGAAATAAATAAATACCAAATAAATGATGAGAAACTGAAATGTATTATTGATAGGATAGAGAACAAAGATGGGGAAAGCGACTTAAACAAATTTTATAAATATAATAACAATAAGTTATACAGAAAATGGAAAGGACGATGGAGGTTATATTTACCGAAAGGGATATCTGACAAGGTAATAGCCGAAATTCACCAAATGTATGGGCACCTTGGCTCAAAGAAATGTACCAAGATGATCTAGGAGCATTTCACCATGGACCAATTGGCTAAGAAGATAAATACATATATACGAACGTGCGACATGTGTCAACGATATAAGGACACGCAAAATAGAAATTTATTCGGTGGTACATGACCGATTATACCAAAGGATAAGGGTGATTTATGTAGCGGAGATTTTTATGGACCTTTACCGACTTCGGTAGGAGGAATCAAGTATATTTTCGTTATCATTGATAACTTCACTAAATATGTAAAACTGTATACCTTGCGAAGGGCAACGACCACAGTAACACTGAAAAGGGTACGTCAGTATTGTGAAGAAGTCGGCACACCCAGAGCTTTGTTAACGGATAACAGTACGCAATTCACGGCTAGACAATGGATTAGCGGTTTGGAAAGTTTAAACATTCAGCCCAGATACACTGCAATACGTAACCCTTGTTCAAACTTAGCAGAGCGCGTTAACCGGCAACTTGGTAACTTATTCAGAATTTTTATAAATAACCAACAACATACAAAGTGGTCACGGTATGTGAAAACCATTGAGAGTTGTCTTAACGAATCATACCACGAAACGATTGAGATTACACCATATGAAGCTCATCTGGGAAAGAAACCGATACGAATATGGGAGAAGTATCTTGACGCTGATATCACGAAGGACAATAAAAAAAATAATACGGAAATATTTTTAAAAATACGTACCAAAAGAGAAAAACATGCCAAGCAGATGAACGAATCGAATAAAACAACAAAGTTTGAGATAGGCGGCTTAGTATTAATCAGGACGTATACACAATCAGACGCAACTCAAAAACGTATAGAGGAGTTTTGTGAATTATTCAGTGGACCGTTCAAGATAAGCCAAATATTGGGCGAATCAACATACGTATTAGTAGACTGCAGAGACGAAAGCAGGATTCGAGGAAAATTTAATATACGCCAACTGAAAAAGTATATTACTAAAGGGGACTGAGGAAGAAATGGAAGGACCAATATAATGAAGACAGCGGAGGTGGTGACTACGCCATATGGTAAACAAGAAGTATATCATAACGTATGAACTAGTTAAGGAGGTCGAATGGATGGAATCATGTCACGGAATAGGTTGATGACGCGGCCATATCATTCAGGCTAGCTTAACTTAGCTAGAAAAAAATGTATCGCCAAAATAAACGATTAATACATTATTATGACGTATCAATATAAGATATGTGTTAGAAAGAAAGTTGTTGATAGATTTATGTACAGAATGAATAAACGTGACAAACAAAATAAAATGTAAAGTTGTAAAAGCAAGAAATACTTAAATAATGACACATAAACATTACTAATAAATTATAAGTTATACGATGATTTTTTTGTAGAATTATTTCATGTATCGTATAATGATATAAGGAGTTAAAGGTTACAATTATATTGAATAAAACTTGTTTGTATAGATAGATAGTAACGTGATAAAATTTTCCAATATTGATTACAATATGAAAGTATGAGGATGTGTTGAATTAATGTACAATTATGTCAATAATATAAGAAAATTAACTAGCGTATAAATTTTGTTTTGATTGTTTGAAGGGAGAGTAGGTAGTGGATATTCGTAATTTTAGCCCATAATATTGATTGGTCTAATATGAATGTTAAGATGTTTATTAATATGTTAATGTGAAGATATATTTTGCATTATGTTCATAATATGTAAGTACGAATATTAATGTAAGATGAATTCATATACCCAGAATGGTCAGAGATAGGGTGAATAGTGACAGTACAGGCGGCGACAAGCGAAAGTGGGTCAGTGTGTACAACAGTGAAAGTACTAAACCTTTTGTTGTGAAGGATGAACATGGGGAGTCAGGCAGATACAGGGCTAGTTTCGTTCGCCGGATTCTGAGATCATCATGCCGAATCGAAACTGGGGACACTGTAATGCTAATTTTTTTTGAAAAATTTGTGAGTGATGTGGACACACAAGGGCAGGTGTTGGCTGTCACAGCATTGATGAATATGTAGCTAACAGCAACAGTCGTTCAAAGAAATGGGTTGACAGACAACTGATATACGCCTTGCTCTACATGAACAATAAGTATAGCCGTAGCGAATTGGGTGAAGCGTGTTACTTTGTTTTGAACGGACGCGTAACGAATTGACCAGCACAGAGTTTACTTAGAAACACTTTGTACATAGTCGATAGTATTGTTGACAATGCGACGACACAGCTTAAAAGGGTAGACGAGAACTCAAGGGATGAAGCAATTGAGAAGAAGACGAAACAAAGAAATAACGAGGTCACACACAGCTGGAATCCAAGTAACTCTTGAAAATAAATAAAAGCTTGTTTAGCAGAGAAGATATAGTGAGGAGACACTGGTACAATACCACGATTCGACACGCTGGAAGTAGAGAGGTGTCAAGGGAATGAAAATTTATGGCTCGGACAGTAAGGCTACTGAAAGGATTGATCGACAGGCGAGAATATTGCTTTTTCATGGAATCGAGTAGGAGGAGAGTTTAACCAGAGTTTGGGGATGACTACGTGCACTAGTGACGACCAATAGGAAGCCGAGGATTGACAAGGGTTGGACATCTAGACTACATCTCCATGGTGATGAAATCAGAGAACGAATCATCTGAAGGTGGTGGACATGACTCACGACGTTGGGTGGAGTTTTATCCAGAATTCGAGATGTTGGGAGAATTATCTGGAACTTGGGTCCAGAAGCCAATAAGACGCAGCTAGAGGGGTTGGACATCAAAGTTTGAAGTAGCTTGGTGGGAACGAAGATTATAAAAGATAGTGTTCGCCAAGAGAAAGGGAGTTCTATTTTTATTTCCGTAGAGACATGAAGTCGTCTTAACAGAGTTCTATTTTTATTTCCGTAGAGACATGAAGTCTTCTTAACGGAGTTCTTTCTTGTTTTTCGTAAAGGTGTGAAGTCTTCTTAAGAAAGTCGTGAAATCATTTTCTAAAAGTGACAGTCGTTTAAATAGATTATTCTTAAATAAGCATCTACTAAAAGTTGTAAATTCAGTGTTACGAATACAAGTAGACTTAGAACATAAACTAACAATGTATTATACGGACGTTTTGTTTTAAACATAAACAATTTAAAAGTGTATCGTTCGGTATAATATTAACCGACGAATTGTAGTGCCATAAACGATTTGTAAACGAAGTCAAAGTGATATGTGTATATAAACAAGGACAATGTACGCGATATTTGTATGAAATATATATACAAAGTGTATCAAGGTCAATCAATATAATTATCTTGAATGCGGAAATTTGAATAAATAAGTGAAATTACAAAAGACTCGTAGTATGTAAAATCTGATTTTATGCGAGAATTTGGCGATGTGATGATACAGGAGTGCGGGACAGACGTGGAAAGTGGAACGACCGTGTTCAGATCAACAACATTTTAAACACCAAGTGACAACGGCAGCGCTGGAACGAGGATGGGAAATTCAGAGTTTAGCCAACGCACTATGGATACTCTATACCAAGTAAAATTGTATATATTCGGTTAACGTAGAAAAACCACTGACCTGTAACTTACAAAGAATCCATACTTGAGAGAAACATAATCTTAAATCAACAAAATTCAATCTAATAAACATATTAATTAAAGCGGACCATAAATCTGGGGTATGAATACATTAAAAGTAAAATAAATGTAGAATTAGAAGTAGTAATGATGTGAATTTTATGATGTGTATTTTATGTATGTGTTTTATTTCAGGATATATCCCAACTAAGGAGGAATTGTTTATTTTATGTACCATTTACAGGAATATATGTATTTCGTATGTGTAATGTTAGATGATAAGAGCATGAATTTAATAAACATGTTTTGGAACCCAGATCCGCATAACTTTGTATTATTTGATACACCTTTTGATAATTAATAAACAGTCACTTAATCACTCACTATTAATCAAAAGAATATGCATATAACAGCATAACTAATTTACATTTTTACACATTCTGTAATCAATAACTTTGTCAATTAAATAATTAAATATATTAATTATCATATTAATTAAATATAATGCATAAATTCGCATTACATAACATGGCGCCCAACGCGAAGCGTGAGTAATTTGATTCAATAGTTAATTTAAATTAAATTCACTAAAGGCTGAGTGCAGGCAGTGGCGTAGTAGATAAGTAAGTTAAGAATAGTGTAAACTAGTGAAAGTAGTTAGCTTGAATGATAACACGGAGTAGAGCGAGAATGGCGGACAATTCCGACAGTATCAAATTAGAGATTAATAACCAATTAGGTATAGTAGGATTAGAGGAAGACACACCAATTACCCAGGACAGTAGTACCAAGGTCGAAATGACCAGGGCGCGTGGACAAATGTCACAACCCCGAGAGAATGAATTTCAGATGCTGATGGATTTCATCAAACAGCAATTCGAGAGACAAGATGAGAAATCAGATAAACACTGAGACGAAATTAATGAGAAATTAGATAAACAAGATGAGAAATTAGATAAACAGAGGGAAGAAATTAACAAGAAATTAGATAAACAAGATGAGAAATTAGATAAACAAGCAGAACAATTTGGACAGGTAAAGAACGAACTGCGGGAATACAACGAGAAATGGGAGAAAAAATTTAACGAATTACAAGAGAAAACGGAGAGTGCAGTGAAGGAGCTGAGTAATGAACTCAAAGGACAGACTGCGGAGAATAAAAGATTACGTGAAGTAGATCAACAAGAATGGCAAGGGGCAATCACTAACACCTTGACGAGAATGGAGAAGATGGACAGTAAAGTCGACGCACACATCAAAGACGCTGGTAAGAAGAATGAAGAATTGAAGAAGGAAATACAAAAGAGTTTGCAACTACAACATAAGGAACATGGAGAGACGATTAATACGCTCAAACAGAAAATTGTGGAAGTAGACGGGAGACAGAGATCTACAGAAGAAACTGACAGAGAGAGAGTCACGCGACTGGAAGAATTGAAAGGTCACTTGGCTAAAATGAAAGAAAATCAAGAGAGATTGCAACGGCAATTAGCAGGCGTCGAAGGTATACCAGGAAATCGTATAAACAGAACGCCACATAATGAATTAAAATACAATGGAGGCGACAGATACCCCATGGAGTTTCTAAAAGAATTATCAGAACTTCAAGAACAGCACTACCCGAGTGATAACATTAAATGGATTGGGAGACATTTAGAAGCTGATGCAGAGGTCTGGTGGAGGGTAATCCGCAGTCAGGTCAGTAACTTCGAAGAATTTAAGGAAGCATTCATCCAAAAGTATTGGGGGCAAGGAAAACAAGACACAATACGGGATAATTTGGAATTCGGCCGATACAACTGGTGCGGTGGACTTAACCCAGTACAATATATGGAGAGGCTCTTGCTGGAAAGTAGACAATTAACACCGGCCATAACTGATCGACAACTGATCAAAAAATAAGCTCGTCATTTTGGACGTGAATTTAAAGTAGCCGTAGTGATGCGGGGCGTCAATGCGATACAAACATTTGAATCTTCAATAGTAGAATATTCAAACATTCAAAATCGCCGGAACAGAGAGTTTGGTTATGCACCAAATCAGGAGAAAGTGATTTCAAGAAGGGTTGACACAACACCGAATAACACAGTTACACAGAACAAAGGATTTTCGCCAAGACAAGGGTGGGTAGAGAAAGACAGTAAAAAGCCATTTGTCAAACCCGTCGACCGACATACAGTAAATACGGTTGAGTTTACAAATAACAAGGCATCAACCTCGTCCGCAGGAAGGATGGAGGGTGAAAGAAAAAATTAAAAGGTTTACAAGGAGAAATAGCCGCTGCGACAACGCAAACACAACATGACAGAATGAATGTACTACTACCTGATTTACGACATGACTTGTTATGTGACGACAAAGAAGAGGGTATTCAACGCATGTTGAAATGTCCCGAAATTACTATTAAGTAACGGAAGGACAAACATTCGAAGACAGCTGCGAGTATATGATGAACCACATTGTAATTAAGATGAATAGAGAGGTTAGTAAAATGCTAAGAGAAATAAATAAATACCAAATAAATGATGAGAAACTGAAATGTATTATTGATAGGATAGAGAACAAAGATGGGGAAAGCGACTTAAACAAATTTTATAAATATAATAACAATAAGTTATACAGAAAATGGAAAGGACGATGGAGGTTATATTTACCGAAAGGGATATCTGACAAGGTAATAGCCGAAATTCACCAAATGTATGGGCACCTTGGCTCAAAGAAATGTACCAAGATGATCTAGGAGCATTTCACCATGGACCAATTGGCTAAGAAGATAAATACATATATACGAACGTGCGACATGTGTCAACGATATAAGGACACGCAAAATAGAAATTTATTCGGTGGTACATGACCGATTATACCAAAGGATAAGGGTGATTTATGTAGCGGAGATTTTTATGGACCTTTACCGACTTCGGTAGGAGGAATCAAGTATATTTTCGTTATCATTGATAACTTCACTAAATATGTAAAACTGTATACCTTGCGAAGGGCAACGACCACAGTAACACTGAAAAGGGTACGTCAGTATTGTGAAGAAGTCGGCACACCCAGAGCTTTGTTAACGGATAACAGTACGCAATTCACGGCTAGACAATGGATTAGCGGTTTGGAAAGTTTAAACATTCAGCCCAGATACACTGCAATACGTAACCCTTGTTCAAACTTAGCAGAGCGCGTTAACCGGCAACTTGGTAACTTATTCAGAATTTTTATAAATAACCAACAACATACAAAGTGGTCACGGTATGTGAAAACCATTGAGAGTTGTCTTAACGAATCATACCACGAAACGATTGAGATTACACCATATGAAGCTCATCTGGGAAAGAAACCGATACGAATATGGGAGAAGTATCTTGACGCTGATATCACGAAGGACAATAAAAAAAATAATACGGAAATATTTTTAAAAATACGTACCAAAAGAGAAAAACATGCCAAGCAGATGAACGAATCGAATAAAACAACAAAGTTTGAGATAGGCGGCTTAGTATTAATCAGGACGTATACACAATCAGACGCAACTCAAAAACGTATAGAGGAGTTTTGTGAATTATTCAGTGGACCGTTCAAGATAAGCCAAATATTGGGCGAATCAACATACGTATTAGTAGACTGCAGAGACGAAAGCAGGATTCGAGGAAAATTTAATATACGCCAACTGAAAAAGTATATTACTAAAGGGGACTGAGGAAGAAATGGAAGGACCAATATAATGAAGACAGCGGAGGTGGTGACTACGCCATATGGTAAACAAGAAGTATATCATAACGTATGAACTAGTTAAGGAGGTCGAATGGATGGAATCATGTCACGGAATAGGTTGATGACGCGGCCATATCATTCAGGCTAGCTTAACTTAGCTAGAAAAAAATGTATCGCCAAAATAAACGATTAATACATTATTATGACGTATCAATATAAGATATGTGTTAGAAAGAAAGTTGTTGATAGATTTATGTACAGAATGAATAAACGTGACAAACAAAATAAAATGTAAAGTTGTAAAAGCAAGAAATACTTAAATAATGACACATAAACATTACTAATAAATTATAAGTTATACGATGATTTTTTTGTAGAATTATTTCATGTATCGTATAATGATATAAGGAGTTAAAGGTTACAATTATATTGAATAAAACTTGTTTGTATAGATAGATAGTAACGTGATAAAATTTTCCAATATTGATTACAATATGAAAGTATGAGGATGTGTTGAATTAATGTACAATTATGTCAATAATATAAGAAAATTAACTAGCGTATAAATTTTGTTTTGATTGTTTGAAGGGAGAGTAGGTAGTGGATATTCGTAATTTTAGCCCATAATATTGATTGGTCTAATATGTGGTCTAATATGAATGTTAAGATGTTTATTAATATGTTAATGTGAAGATATATTTTGCATTATGTTCATAATATGTAAGTACGAATATTAATGTAAGATGAATTCATATACCCAGAATGGTCAGAGATAGGGTGAATAGTGACAGTACAGGCGGCGACAAGCGAAAGTGGGTCAGTGTGTACAACAGTGAAAGTACTAAACCTTTTGTTGTGAAGGATGAACATGGGGAGTCAGGCAGATACAGGGCTAGTTTCGTTCGCCGGATTCTGAGATCATCATGCCGAATCGAAACTGGGGACACTGTAATGCTAGATTTTTTTTGAAAAATTTGTGAGTGATGTGGACACACAAGGGCAGGTGTTGGCTGTCACAGCATTGATGAATATGTAGCTAACAGCAACAGTCGTTCAAAGAAATGGGTTGACAGACAACTGATATACGTCTTGCTCTACATGAACAATAAGTATAGCCGTAGCGAATTGGGTGAAGCGTGTTACTTTGTTTTGAACGGACGCGTAACGAATTGACCAGCACAGAGTTTACTTAGAAACACTTTGTACATAGTCGATAGTATTGTTGACAATGCGACGACACAGCTTAAAAGGGTAGACGAGAACTCAAGGGATGAAGCAATTGAGAAGAAGACGAAACAAAGAAATAACGAGGTCACACACAGCTGGAATCCAAGTAACTCTTGAAAATAAATAAAAGCTTGTTTAGCAGAGAAGATATAGCGAGGAGACACTGGTACAATACCACGATTCGACACGCTGGAAGTAGAGAGGTGTCAAGGGAATGAAAATTTATGGCTCGGACAGTAAGGCTACTGAAAGGATTGATCGACAGGCGAGAATATTGCTTTTTCATGGAATCGAGTAGGAGGAGAGTTTAACCAGAGTTTGGGGATGACTACGTGCACTAGTGACGACCAATAGGAAGCCGAGGATTGACAAGGGTTGGACATCTAGACTACATCTCCATGGTGATGAAATCAGAGAACGAATCATCTGAAGGTGGTGGACATGACTCACGACGTTGGGTGGAGTTTTATCCAGAATTCGAGATGTTGGGAGAATTATCTGGAACTTGGGTCCAGAAGCCAATAAGACGCAGCTAGAGGGGTTGGACATCAAAGTTTGAAGTAGCTTGGTGGGAACGAAGATTATAAAAGATAGTGTTCGCCAAGAGAAAGGGAGTTCTATTTTTATTTCCGTAGAGACATGAAGTCGTCTTAACAGAGTTCTATTTTTATTTCCGTAGAGACATGAAGTCTTCTTAACGGAGTTCTTTCTTGTTTTTCGTAAAGGTGTGAAGTCTTCTTAAGAAAGTCGTGAAATCATTTTCTAAAAGTGACAGTCGTTTAAATAGATTATTCTTAAATAAGAATCTACTAAAAGTTGTAAATTCAGTGTTACGAATACAAGTAGACTTAGAACATAAACTAACAATGTATTATACGGACGTTTTGTTTTAAACATAAACAATTTAAAAGTGTATCGTTCGGTATAATATTAACCGACGAATTGTAGTGCCATAAACGATTTGTAAACGAAGTCAAAGTGATATGTGTATATAAACAAGGACAATGTACGCGATATTTGTATGAAATATATATACAAAGTGTATCAAGGTCAATCAATATAATTATCTTGAATGCGGAAATTTGAATAAATAAGTGAAATTACAAAAGACTCGTAGTATGTAAAATCTGATTTTATGCGAGAATTTGGCGATGTGATGATACAGGAGTGCGGGACAGACGTGGAAAGTGGAACGACCGTGTTCAGATCAACAACATTTTAAACACCAAGTGACAACGGCAGCGCTGGAACGAGGATGGGAAATTCAGAGTTTAGCCAACGCACTATGGATACTCTATACCAAGTAAAATTGTATATATTCGGTTAACGTAGAAAAACCACTGACCTGTAACTTACAAAGAATCCATACTTGAGAGAAACATAATCTTAAATCAACAAAATTCAATCTAATAAACATATTAATTAAAGCGGACCATAAATCTGGGGTATGAATACATTAAAAGTAAAATAAATGTGTAGAATTAGAAGTAGTAATGATGTGAATTTTATGTATGTGTTTTATTTCACGATATATCCCAACTAAGGAGGAATTGTTTATTTTATGTACCATTTACAGGAATATATGTATTTCGTATGTGTAATGTTAGATGATAAGAGCATGAATTTAATAAACATGTTTTGAGAACCCAGATCCGCATAACTTTGTATTATTTGATACACCTTTTGATAATTAATAAACAGTCACTTAATCACTCACTATTAATCAAAAGAATATGCATATAACAGCATAACTAATTTACATTTTTACACATTCTGTAATCAATAACTTTGTCAATTAAATAATTAAATATATTAATTATCATATTAATTAAATATAATGCATAAATTCGCATTACATAACATGGCGCCCAACGCGAAGCGTGAGTAATTTGATTCAATAGTTAATTTAAATTAAATTCACTAAAGGCTGAGTGCAGGCAGTGGCGTAGTAGATAAGTAAGTTAAGAATAGTGTAAACTAGTGAAAGTAGTTAGCTTGAATGATAACACGGAGTAGAGCGAGAATGGCGGACAATTCCGACAGTATCAAATTAGAGATTAATAACCAATTAGGTATAGTAGGATTAGAGGAAGACACACCAATTACCCAGGACAGTAGTACCAAGGTCGAAATGACCAGGGCGCGTGGACAAATGTCACAACCCCGAGAGAATGAATTTCAGATGCTGATGGATTTCATCAAACAGCAATTCGAGAGACAAGATGAGAAATCAGATAAACACTGAGACGAAATAATGAGAAATTAGATAAACAAGATGAGAAATTAGATAAACAGAGGGAAGAAATTAACAAGAAATTAGATAAACAAGATGAGAAATTAGATAAACAAGCAGAACAATTTGGACAGGTAAAGAACGAACTGCGGGAATACAACGAGAAATGGGAGAAAAAATTTAACGAATTACAAGAGAAAACGGAGAGTGCAGTGAAGGAGCTGAGTAATGAACTCAAAGGACAGACTGCGGAGAATAAAAGATTACGTGAAGTAGATCAACAAGAATGGCAAGGGGCAATCACTAACACCTTGACGAGAATGGAGAAGATGGACAGTAAAGTCGACGCACACATCAAAGACGCTGGTAAGAAGAATGAAGAATTGAAGAAGGAAATACAAAAGAGTTTGCAACTACAACATAAGGAACATGGAGAGACGATTAATACGCTCAAACAGAAAATTGTGGAAGTAGACGGGAGACAGAGATCTACAGAAGAAACTGACAGAGAGAGAGTCACGCGACTGGAAGAATTGAAAGGTCACTTGGCTAAAATGAAAGAAAATCAAGAGAGATTGCAACGGCAATTAGCAGGCGTCGAAGGTATACCAGGAAATCGTATAAACAGAACGCCACATAATGAATTAAAATACAATGGAGGCGACAGATACCCCATGGAGTTTCTAAAAGAATTATCAGAACTTCAAGAACAGCACTACCCGAGTGATAACATTAAATGGATTGGGAGACATTTAGAAGCTGATGCAGAGGTCTGGTGGAGGGTAATCCGCAGTCAGGTCAGTAACTTCGAAGAATTTAAGGAAGCATTCATCCAAAAGTATTGGGGGCAAGGAAAACAAGACACAATACGGGATAATTTGGAATTCGGCCGATACAACTGGTGCGGTGGACTTAACCCAGTACAATATATGGAGAGGCTCTTGCTGGAAAGTAGACAATTAACACCGGCCATAACTGATCGACAACTGATCAAAAAATTAGCTCGTCATTTTGGACGTGAATTTAAAGTAGCCGTAGTGACGCGGGGCGTCAATGCGATACAAACATTTGAATCTTCAATAGTAGAATATTCAAACATTCAAAATCGCCGGAACAGAGAGTTTGGTTATGCACCAAATCAGGAGAAAGTGATTTCAAGAAGGGTTGACACAACACCGAATAACACAGTTACACAGAGCAAAGGATTTTCGCCAAGACAAGGGTGGGTAGAGAAAGACAGTAAAAAGCCATTTGTCAAACCCGTCGACCGACATACAGTAAATACGGTTGAGTTTACAAATAACAAGGCATCAACCTCGTCCGCAGGAAGGATGGAGGGTGAAAGAAAAAATTAAAAGGTTTACAAGGAGAAATAGCCGCTGCGACAACGCAAACACAACATGACAGAATGAATGTACTACTACCTGATTTACGACATGACTTGTTATGTGACGACAAAGAAGAGGGTATTCAACGCATGTTGAAATGTCCCGAAATTACTATTAAGTAACGGAAGGACAAACATTCGAAGACAGCTGCGAGTATATGATGAACCACATTGTAATTAAGATGAATAGAGAGGTTAGTAAAATGCTAAGAGAAATAAATAAATACCAAATAAATGATGAGAAACTGAAATGTATTATTGATAGGATAGAGAACAAAGATGGGGAAAGCGACTTAAACAAATTTTATAAATATAATAACAATAAGTTATACAGAAAATGGAAAGGACGATGGAGGTTATATTTACCGAAAGGGATATCTGACAAGGTAATAGCCGAAATTCACCAAATGTATGGGCACCTTGGCTCAAAGAAATGTACCAAGATGATCTAGGAGCATTTCACCATGGACCAATTGGCTAAGAAGATAAATACATATATACGAACGTGCGACATGTGTCAACGATATAAGGACACGCAAAATAGAAATTTATTCGGTGGTACATGACCGATTATACCAAAGGATAAGGGTGATTTATGTAGCGGAGATTTTTATGGACCTTTACCGACTTCGGTAGGAGGAATCAAGTATATTTTCGTTATCATTGATAACTTCACTAAATATGTAAAACTGTATACCTTGCGAAGGGCAACGACCACAGTAACACTGAAAAGGGTACGTCAGTATTGTGAAGAAGTCGGCACACCCAGAGCTTTGTTAACGGATAACAGTACGCAATTCACGGCTAGACAATGGATTAGCGGTTTGGAAAGTTTAAACATTCAGCCCAGATACACTGCAATACGTAACCCTTGTTCAAACTTAGCAGAGCGCGTTAACCGGCAACTTGGTAACTTATTCAGAATTTTTATAAATAACCAACAACATACAAAGTGGTCACGGTATGTGAAAACCATTGAGAGTTGTCTTAACGAATCATACCACGAAACGATTGAGATTACACCATATGAAGCTCATCTGGGAAAGAAACCGATACGAATATGGGAGAAGTATCTTGACGCTGATATCACGAAGGACAATAAAAAAAATAATACGGAAATATTTTTAAAAATACGTACCAAAAGAGAAAAACATGCCAAGCAGATGAACGAATCGAATAAAACAACAAAGTTTGAGATAGGCGGCTTAGTATTAATCAGGACGTATACACAATCAGACGCAACTCAAAAACGTATAGAGGAGTTTTGTGAATTATTCAGTGGACCGTTCAAGATAAGCCAAATATTGGGCGAATCAACATACGTATTAGTAGACTGCAGAGACGAAAGCAGGATTCGAGGAAAATTTAATATACGCCAACTGAAAAAGTATATTACTAAAGGGGACTGAGGAAGAAATGGAAGGACCAATATAATGAAGACAGCGGAGGTGGTGACTACGCCATATGGTAAACAAGAAGTATATCATAACGTATGAACTAGTTAAGGAGGTCGAATGGATGGAATCATGTCACGGAATAGGTTGATGACGCGGCCATATCATTCAGGCTAGCTTAACTTAGCTAGAAAAAAATGTATCGCCAAAATAAACGATTAATACATTATTATGACGTATCAATATAAGATATGTGTTAGAAAGAAAGTTGTTGATAGATTTATGTACAGAATGAATAAACGTGACAAACAAAATAAAATGTAAAGTTGTAAAAGCAAGAAATACTTAAATAATGACACATAAACATTACTAATAAATTATAAGTTATACGATGATTTTTTTGTAGAATTATTTCATGTTTCGTATAATGATATAAGGAGTTAAAGGTTACAATTATATTGAATAAAACTTGTTTGTATAGATAGATAGTAACGTGATAAAATTTTCCAATATTGATTACAATATGAAAGTATGAGGATGTGTTGAATTAATGTACAATTATGTCAATAATATAAGAAAATTAACTAGCGTGTAAATTTTGTTTTGATTGTTTGAAGGGAGAGTAGGTAGTGGATATTCGTAATTTTAGCCCATAATATTGATTGGTCTAATATGAATGTTAAGATGTTTATTAATATGTTAATGTGAAGATATATTTTGCATTATGTTCATAATATGTAAGTACGAATATTAATGTAAGATGAATTCATATACCCAGAATGGTCAGAGATAGGGTGAATAGTGACAGTACAGGCGGCGACAAGCGAAAGTGGGTCAGTGTGTACAACAGTGAAAGTACTAAACCTTTTGTTGTGAAGGATGAACATGGGGAGTCAGGCAGATACAGGGCTAGTTTCGTTCGCCGGATTCTGAGATCATCATGCCGAATCGAAACTGGGGACACTGTAATGCTAGATTTTTTTGAAAAATTTGTGAGTGATGTGGACACACAAGGGCAGGTGTTGGCTGTCACAGCATTGATGAATATGTAGCTAACAGCAACAGTCGTTCAAAGAAATGGGTTGACAGACAACTGATATACGTCTTGCTCTACATGAACAATAAGTATAGCCGTAGCGAATTGGGTGAAGCGTGTTACTTTGTTTTGAACGGACGCGTAACGAATTGACCAGCACAGAGTTTACTTAGAAACACTTTGTACATAGTCGATAGTATTGTTGACAATGCGACGACACAGCTTAAAAGGGTAGACGAGAACTCAAGGGATGAAGCAATTGAGAAGAAGACGAAACAAAGAAATAACGAGGTCACACACAGCTGGAATCCAAGTAACTCTTGAAAATAAATAAAAGCTTGTTTAGCAGAGAAGATATAGCGAGGAGACACTGGTACAATACCACGATTCGACACGCTGGAAGTAGAGAGGTGTCAAGGGAATGAAAATTTATGGCTCGGACAGTAAGGCTACTGAAAGGATTGATCGACAGGCGAGAATATTGCTTTTTCATGGAATCGAGTAGGAGGAGAGTTTAACCAGAGTTTGGGGATGACTACGTGCACTAGTGACGACCAATAGGAAGCCGAGGATTGACAAGGGTTGGACATCTAGACTACATCTCCATGGTGATGAAATCAGAGAACGAATCATCTGAAGGTGGTGGACATGACTCACGACGTTGGGTGGAGTTTTATCCAGAATTCGAGATGTTGGGAGAATTATCTGGAACTTGGGTCCAGAAGCCAATAAGACGCAGCTAGAGGGGTTGGACATCAAAGTTTGAAGTAGCTTGGTGGGAACGAAGATTATAAAAGATAGTGTTCGCCAAGAGAAAGGGAGTTCTATTTTTATTTCCGTAGAGACATGAAGTCGTCTTAACAGAGTTCTATTTTTATTTCCGTAGAGACATGAAGTCTTCTTAACGGAGTTCTTTCTTGTTTTTCGTAAAGGTGTGAAGTCTTCTTAAGAAAGTCGTGAAATCATTTTCTAAAAGTGACAGTCGTTTAAATAGATTATTCTTAAATAAGAATCTACTAAAAGTTGTAAATTCAGTGTTACGAATACAAGTAGACTTAGAACATAAACTAACAATGTATTATACGGACGTTTTGTTTTAAACATAAACAATTTAAAAGTGTATCGTTCGGTATAATATTAACCGACGAATTGTAGTGCCATAAACGATTTGTAAACGAAGTCAAAGTGATATGTGTATATAAACAAGGACAATGTACGCGATATTTGTATGAAATATATATACAAAGTGTATCAAGGTCAATCAATATAATTATCTTGAATGCGGAAATTTGAATAAATAAGTGAAATTACAAAAGACTCGTAGTATGTAAAATCTGATTTTATGCGAGAATTTGGCGATGTGATGATACAGGAGTGCGGGACAGACGTGGAAAGTGGAACGACCGTGTTCAGATCAACAACATTTTAAACACCAAGTGACAACGGCAGCGCTGGAACGAGGATGGGAAATTCAGAGTTTAGCCAACGCACTATGGATACTCTATACCAAGTAAAATTGTATATATTCGGTTAACGTAGAAAAACCACTGACCTGTAACTTACAAAGAATCCATACTTGAGAGAAACATAATCTTAAATCAACAAAATTCAATCTAATAAACATATTAATTAAAGCGGACCATAAATCTGGGGTATGAATACATTAAAAGTAAAATAAATGTAGAATTAGAAGTAGTAATGATGTGAATTTTATGATGTGTATTTTATGTATGTGTTTTATTTCAGGATATATCCCAACTAAGGAGGAATTGTTTATTTTATGTACCATTTACAGGAATATATGTATTTCGTATGTGTAATGTTAGATGATAAGAGCATGAATTTAATAAACATGTTTTGAGAACCCAGATCCGCATAACTTTGTATTATTTGATACACCTTTTGATAATTAATAAACAGTCACTTAATCACTCACTATTAATCAAAAGAATATGCATATAACAGCATAACTAATTTACATTTTTACACATTCTGTAATCAATAACTTTGTCAATTAAATAATTAAATATATTAATTATCATATTAATTAAATATAATGCATAAATTCGCATTACATAACATGGCGCCCAACGCGAAGCGTGAGTAATTTGATTCAATAGTTAATTTAAATTAAATTCACTAAAGGCTGAGTGCAGGCAGTGGCGTAGTAGATAAGTAAGTTAAGAATAGTGTAAACTAGTGAAAGTAGTTAGCTTGAATGATAACACGGAGTAGAGCGAGAATGGCGGACAATTCCGACAGTATCAAATTAGAGATTAATAACCAATTAGGTATAGTAGGATTAGAGGAAGACACACCAATTACCCAGGACAGTAGTACCAAGGTCGAAATGACCAGGGCGCGTGGACAAATGTCACAACCCCGAGAGAATGAATTTCAGATGCTGATGGATTTCATCAAACAGCAATTCGAGAGACAAGATGAGAAATCAGATAAACACTGAGACGAAATTAATGAGAAATTAGATAAACAAGATGAGAAATTAGATAAACAGAGGGAAGAAATTAACAAGAAATTAGATAAACAAGATGAGAAATTAGATAAACAAGCAGAACAATTTGGACAGGTAAAGAACGAACTGCGGGAATACAACGAGAAATGGGAGAAAAAATTTAACGAATTACAAGAGAAAACGGAGAGTGCAGTGAAGGAGCTGAGTAATGAACTCAAAGGACAGACTGCGGAGAATAAAAGATTACGTGAAGTAGATCAACAAGAATGGCAAGGGGCAATCACTAACACCTTGACGAGAATGGAGAAGATGGACAGTAAAGTCGACGCACACATCAAAGACGCTGGTAAGAAGAATGAAGAATTGAAGAAGGAAATACAAAAGAGTTTGCAACTACAACATAAGGAACATGGAGAGACGATTAATACGCTCAAACAGAAAATTGTGGAAGTAGACGGGAGACAGAGATCTACAGAAGAAACTGACAGAGAGAGAGTCACGCGACTGAAGAATTGAAAGGTCACTTGGCTAAAATGAAAGAAAATCAAGAGAGATTGCAACGGCAATTAGCAGGCGTCGAAGGTATACCAGGAAATCGTATAAACAGAACGCCACATAATGAATTAAAATACAATGGAGGCGACAGATACCCCATGGAGTTTCTAAAAGAATTATCAGAACTTCAAGAACAGCACTACCCGAGTGATAACATTAAATGGATTGGGAGACATTTAGAAGCTGATGCAGAGGTCTGGTGGAGGGTAATCCGCAGTCAGGTCAGTAACTTCGAAGAATTTAAGGAAGCATTCATCCAAAAGTATTGGGGGCAAGGAAAACAAGACACAATACGGGATAATTTGGAATTCGGCCGATACAACTGGTGCGGTGGACTTAACCCAGTACAATATATGGAGAGGCTCTTGCTGGAAAGTAGACAATTAACACCGGCCATAACTGATCGACAACTGATCAAAAAATTAGCTCGTCATTTTGGACGTGAATTTAAAGTAGCCGTAGTGACGCGGGGCGTCAATGCGATACAAACATTTGAATCTTCAATAGTAGAATATTCAAACATTCAAAATCGCCGGAACAGAGAGTTTGGTTATGCACCAAATCAGGAGAAAGTGATTTCAAGAAGGGTTGACACAACACCGAATAACACAGTTACACAGAGCAAAGGATTTTCGCCAAGACAAGGGTGGGTAGAGAAAGACAGTAAAAAGCCATTTGTCAAACCCGTCGACCGACATACAGTAAATACGGTTGAGTTTACAAATAACAAGGCATCAACCTCGTCCGCAGGAAGGATGGAGGGTGAAAGAAAAAATTAAAAGGTTTACAAGGAGAAATAGCCGCTGCGACAACGCAAACACAACATGACAGAATGAATGTACTACTACCTGATTTACGACATGACTTGTTATGTGACGACAAAGAAGAGGGTATTCAACGCATGTTGAAATGTCCCGAAATTACTATTAAGTAACGGAAGGACAAACATTCGAAGACAGCTGCGAGTATATGATGAACCACATTGTAATTAAGATGAATAGAGAGGTTAGTAAAATGCTAAGAGAAATAAATAAATACCAAATAAATGATGAGAAACTGAAATGTATTATTGATAGGATAGAGAACAAAGATGGGGAAAGCGACTTAAACAAATTTTATAAATATAATAACAATAAGTTATACAGAAAATGGAAAGGACGATGGAGGTTATATTTACCGAAAGGGATATCTGACAAGGTAATAGCCGAAATTCACCAAATTTATGGGCACCTTGGCTCAAAGAAATGTACCAAGATGATCTAGGAGCATTTCACCATGGACCAATTGGCTAAGAAGATAAATACATATATACGAACGTGCGACATGTGTCAACGATATAAGGACACGCAAAATAGAAATTTATTCGGTGGTACATGACCGATTATACCAAAGGATAAGGGTGATTTATGTAGCGGAGATTTTTATGGACCTTTACCGACTTCGGTAGGAGGAATCAAGTATATTTTCGTTATCATTGATAACTTCACTAAATATGTAAAACTGTATACCTTGCGAAGGGCAACGACCACAGTAACACTGAAAAGGGTACGTCAGTATTGTGAAGAAGTCGGCACACCCAGAGCTTTGTTAACGGATAACAGTACGCAATTCACGGCTAGACAATGGATTAGCGGTTTGGAAAGTTTAAACATTCAGCCCAGATACACTGCAATACGTAACCCTTGTTCAAACTTAGCAGAGCGCGTTAACCGGCAACTTGGTAACTTATTCAGAATTTTTATAAATAACCAACAACATACAAAGTGGTCACGGTATGTGAAAACCATTGAGAGTTGTCTTAACGAATCATACCACGAAACGATTGAGATTACACCATATGAAGCTCATCTGGGAAAGAAACCGATACGAATATGGGAGAAGTATCTTGACGCTGATATCACGAAGGACAATAAAAAAAATAATACGGAAATATTTTTAAAAATACGTACCAAAAGAGAAAAACATGCCAAGCAGATGAACGAATCGAATAAAACAACAAAGTTTGAGATAGGCGGCTTAGTATTAATCAGGACGTATACACAATCAGACGCAACTCAAAAACGTATAGAGGAGTTTTGTGAATTATTCAGTGGACCGTTCAAGACAAGCCAAATATTGGGCGAATCAACATACGTATTAG
This sequence comes from Magicicada septendecula, assembly GCA_034769895.1. NCBI lineage: Eukaryota > Metazoa > Arthropoda > Insecta > Hemiptera > Cicadidae > Magicicada > Magicicada septendecula. Next base: position 263,546,363 of record CM068370.1, on the reverse strand, counting down.
TAGACTGCAGAGACGAAAGCAGGATTCGAGGAAAATTTAATATACGCCAACTGAAAAAGTATATTACTAAAGGGGACTGAGGAAGAAATGGAAGGACCAATATAATGAAGACAGCGGAGGTGGTGACTACGCCATATGGTAAACAAGAAGTATATCATAACGTATGAACTAGTTAAGGAGGTCGAATGGATGGAATCATGTCACGGAATAGGTTGATGACGCGGCCATATCATTCAGGCTAGCTTAACTTAGCTAGAAAAAATGTATCGCCAAAATAAACGATTAATACATTATTATGACGTATCAATATAAGATATGTGTTAGAAAGAAAGTTGTTGATAGATTTATGTACAGAATGAATAAACGTGACAAACAAAATAAAATGTAAAGTTGTAAAAGCAAGAAATACTTAAATAATGACACATAAACATTACTAATAAATTATAAGTTATACGATGATTTTTTTGTAGAATTATTTCATGTTTCGTATAATGATATAAGGAGTTAAAGGTTACAATTATATTGAATAAAACTTGTTTGTATAGATAGATAGTAACGTGATAAAATTTTCCAATATTGATTACAATATGAAAGTATGAGGATGTGTTGAATTAATGTACAATTATGTCAATAATATAAGAAAATTAACTAGCGTGTAAATTTTGTTTTGATTGTTTGAAGGGAGAGTAGGTAGTGGATATTCGTAATTTTAGCCCATAATATTGATTGGTCTAATATGAATGTTAAGATGTTTATTAATATGTTAATGTGAAGATATATTTTGCATTATGTTCATAATATGTAAGTACGAATATTAATGTAAGATGAATTCATATACCCAGAATGGTCAGAGATAGGGTGAATAGTGACAGTACAGGCGGCGACAAGCGAAAGTGGGTCAGTGTGTACAACAGTGAAAGTACTAAACCTTTTGTTGTGAAGGATGAACATGGGGAGTCAGGCAGATACAGGGCTAGTTTCGTTCGCCGGATTCTGAGATCATCATGCCGAATCGAAACTGGGGACACTGTAATGCTAGATTTTTTTTGAAAAATTTGTGAGTGATGTGGACACACAAGGGCAGGTGTTGGCTGTCACAGCATTGATGAATATGTAGCTAACAGCAACAGTCGTTCAAAGAAATGGGTTGACAGACAACTGATATACGTCTTGCTCTACATGAACAATAAGTATAGCCGTAGCGAATTGGGTGAAGCGTGTTACTTTGTTTTGAACGGACGCGTAACGAATTGACCAGCACAGAGTTTACTTAGAAACACTTTGTACATAGTCGATAGTATTGTTGACAATGCGACGACACAGCTTAAAAGGGTAGACGAGAACTCAAGGGATGAAGCAATTGAGAAGAAGACGAAACAAAGAAATAACGAGGTCACACACAGCTGGAATCCAAGTAACTCTTGAAAATAAATAAAAGCTTGTTTAGCAGAGAAGATATAGCGAGGAGACACTGGTACAATACCACGATTCGACACGCTGGAAGTAGAGAGGTGTCAAGGGAATGAAAATTTATGGCTCGGACAGTAAGGCTACTGAAAGGATTGATCGACAGGCGAGAATATTGCTTTTTCATGGAATCGAGTAGGAGGAGAGTTTAACCAGAGTTTGGGGATGACTACGTGCACTAGTGACGACCAATAGGAAGCCGAGGATTGACAAGGGTTGGACATCTAGACTACATCTCCATGGTGATGAAATCAGAGAACGAATCATCTGAAGGTGGTGGACATGACTCACGACGTTGGGTGGAGTTTTATCCAGAATTCGAGATGTTGGGAGAATTATCTGGAACTTGGGTCCAGAAGCCAATAAGACGCAGCTAGAGGGGTTGGACATCAAAGTTTGAAGTAGCTTGGTGGGAACGAAGATTATAAAAGATAGTGTTCGCCAAGAGAAAGGGAGTTCTATTTTTATTTCCGTAGAGACATGAAGTCGTCTTAACAGAGTTCTATTTTTATTTCCGTAGAGACATGAAGTCTTCTTAACGGAGTTCTTTCTTGTTTTTCGTAAAGGTGTGAAGTCTTCTTAAGAAAGTCGTGAAATCATTTTCTAAAAGTGACAGTCGTTTAAATAGATTATTCTTAAATAAGAATCTACTAAAAGTTGTAAATTCAGTGTTACGAATACAAGTAGACTTAGAACATAAACTAACAATGTATTATACGGACGTTTTGTTTTAAACATAAACAATTTAAAAGTGTATCGTTCGGTATAATATTAACCGACGAATTGTAGTGCCATAAACGATTTGTAAACGAAGTCAAAGTGATATGTGTATATAAACAAGGACAATGTACGCGATATTTGTATGAAATATATATACAAAGTGTATCAAGGTCAATCAATATAATTATCTTGAATGCGGAAATTTGAATAAATAAGTGAAATTACAAAAGACTCGTAGTATGTAAAATCTGATTTTATGCGAGAATTTGGCGATGTGATGATACAGGAGTGCGGGACAGACGTGGAAAGTGGAACGACCGTGTTCAGATCAACAACATTTTAAACACCAAGTGACAACGGCAGCGCTGGAACGAGGATGGGAAATTCAGAGTTTAGCCAACGCACTATGGATACTCTATACCAAGTAAAATTGTATATATTCGGTTAACGTAGAAAAACCACTGACCTGTAACTTACAAAGAATCCATACTTGAGAGAAACATAATCTTAAATCAACAAAATTCAATCTAATAAACATATTAATTAAAGCGGACCATAAATCTGGGGTATGAATACATTAAAAGTAAAATAAATGTAGAATTAGAAGTAGTAATGATGTGAATTTTATGATGTGTATTTTATGTATGTGTTTTATTTCAGGATATATCCCAACTAAGGAGGAATTGTTTATTTTATGTACCATTTACAGGAATATATGTATTTCGTATGTGTAATGTTAGATGATAAGAGCATGAATTTAATAAACATGTTTTGAGAACCCAGATCCGCATAACTTTGTATTATTTGATACACCTTTTGATAATTAATAAACAGTCACTTAATCACTCACTATTAATCAAAAGAATATGCATATAACAGCATAACTAATTTACATTTTTACACATTCTGTAATCAATAACTTTGTCAATTAAATAATTAAATATATTAATTATCATATTAATTAAATATAATGCATAAATTCGCATTACATAACATGGCGCCCAACGCGAAGCGTGAGTAATTTGATTCAATAGTTAATTTAAATTAAATTCACTAAAGGCTGAGTGCAGGCAGTGGCGTAGTAGATAAGTAAGTTAAGAATAGTGTAAACTAGTGAAAGTAGTTAGCTTGAATGATAACACGGAGTAGAGCGAGAATGGCGGACAATTCCGACAGTATCAAATTAGAGATTAATAACCAATTAGGTATAGTAGGATTAGAGGAAGACACACCAATTACCCAGGACAGTAGTACCAAGGTCGAAATGACCAGGGCGCGTGGACAAATGTCACAACCCCGAGAGAATGAATTTCAGATGCTGATGGATTTCATCAAACAGCAATTCGAGAGACAAGATGAGAAATCAGATAAACACTGAGACGAAATTAATGAGAAATTAGATAAACAAGATGAGAAATTAGATAAACAGAGGGAAGAAATTAACAAGAAATTAGATAAACAAGATGAGAAATTAGATAAACAAGCAGAACAATTTGGACAGGTAAAGAACGAACTGCGGGAATACAACGAGAAATGGGAGAAAAAATTTAACGAATTACAAGAGAAAACGGAGAGTGCAGTGAAGGAGCTGAGTAATGAACTCAAAGGACAGACTGCGGAGAATAAAAGATTACGTGAAGTAGATCAACAAGAATGGCAAGGGGCAATCACTAACACCTTGACGAGAATGGAGAAGATGGACAGTAAAGTCGACGCACACATCAAAGACGCTGGTAAGAAGAATGAAGAATTGAAGAAGGAAATACAAAAGAGTTTGCAACTACAACATAAGGAACATGGAGAGACGATTAATACGCTCAAACAGAAAATTGTGGAAGTAGACGGGAGACAGAGATCTACAGAAGAAACTGACAGAGAGAGAGTCACGCGACTGGAAGAATTGAAAGGTCACTTGGCTAAAATGAAAGAAAATCAAGAGAGATTGCAACGGCAATTAGCAGGCGTCGAAGGTATACCAGGAAATCGTATAAACAGAACGCCACATAATGAATTAAAATACAATGGAGGCGACAGATACCCCATGGAGTTTCTAAAAGAATTATCAGAACTTCAAGAACAGCACTACCCGAGTGATAACATTAAATGGATTGGGAGACATTTAGAAGCTGATGCAGAGGTCTGGTGGAGGGTAATCCGCAGTCAGGTCAGCAACTTCGAAGAATTTAAGGAAGCATTCATCCAAAAGTATTGGGGGCAAGGAAAACAAGACACAATACGGGATAATTTGGAATTCGGCCGATACAACTGGTGCGGTGGACTTAACCCAGTACAATATATGGAGAGGCTCTTGCTGGAAAGTAGACAATTAACACCGGCCATAACTGATCGACAACTGATCAAAAAATTAGCTCATCATTTTGGACGTGAATTTAAAGTAGCCGTAGTGACGCGGGGCGTCAATGCGATACAAACATTTGAATCTTCAATAGTAGAATATTCAAACATTCAAAATCGCCGGAACAGAGAGTTTGGTTATGCACCAAATCAGGAGAAAGTGATTTCAAGAAGGGTTGACACAACACCGAATAACACAGTTACACAGAACAAAGGATTTTCGCCAAGACAAGGGTGGGTAGAGAAAGACAGTAAAAAGCCATTTGTCAAACCCGTCGACCGACATACAGTAAATACGGTTGAGTTTACAAATAACAAGGCATCAACCTCGTCCGCAGGAAGGATGGAGGGTGAAAGAAAAAATTAAAAGGTTTACAAGGAGAAATAGCCGCTGCGACAACGCAAACACAACATGACAGAATGAATGTACTACTACCTGATTTACGACATGACTTGTTATGTGACGACAAAGAAGAGGGTATTCAACGCATGTTGAAATGTCCCGAAATTACTATTAAGTAACGGAAGGACAAACATTCGAAGACAGCTGCGAGTATATGATGAACCACATTGTAATTAAGATGAATAGAGAGGTTAGTAAAATGCTAAGAGAAATAAATAAATACCAAATAAATGATGAGAAACTGAAATGTATTATTGATAGGATAGAGAACAAAGATGGGGAAAGCGACTTAAACAAATTTTATAAATATAATAACAATAAGTTATACAGAAAATGGAAAGGACGATGGAGGTTATATTTACCGAAAGGGATATCTGACAAGGTAATAGCCGAAATTCACCAAATTTATGGGCACCTTGGCTCAAAGAAATGTACCAAGATGATCTAGGAGCATTTCACCATGGACCAATTGGCTAAGAAGATAAATACATATATACGAACGTGCGACATGTGTCAACGATATAAGGACACGCAAAATAGAAATTTATTCGGTGGTACATGACCGATTATACCAAAGGATAAGGGTGATTTATGTAGCGGAGATTTTTATGGACCTTTACCGACTTCGGTAGGAGGAATCAAGTATATTTTCGTTATCATTGATAACTTCACTAAATATGTAAAACTGTATACCTTGCGAAGGGCAACGACCACAGTAACACTGAAAAGGGTACGTCAGTATTGTGAAGAAGTCGGCACACCCAGAGCTTTGTTAACGGATAACAGTACGCAATTCACGGCTAGACAATGGATTAGCGGTTTGGAAAGTTTAAACATTCAGCCCAGATACACTGCAATACGTAACCCTTGTTCAAACTTAGCAGAGCGCGTTAACCGGCAACTTGGTAACTTATTCAGAATTTTTATAAATAACCAACAACATACAAAGTGGTCACGGTATGTGAAAACCATTGAGAGTTGTCTTAACGAATCATACCACGAAACGATTGAGATTACACCATATGAAGCTCATCTGGGAAAGAAACCGATACGAATATGGGAGAAGTATCTTGACGCTGATATCACGAAGGACAATAAAAAAAATAATACGGAAATATTTTTAAAAATACGTACCAAAAGAGAAAAACATGCCAAGCAGATGAACGAATCGAATAAAACAACAAAGTTTGAGATAGGCGGCTTAGTATTAATCAGGACGTATACACAATCAGACGCAACTCAAAAACGTATAGAGGAGTTTTGTGAATTATTCAGTGGACCGTTCAAGATAAGCCAAATATTGGGCGAATCAACATACGTATTAGTAGACTGCAGAGACGAAAGCAGGATTCGAGGAAAATTTAATATACGCCAACTGAAAAAGTATATTACTAAAGGGGACTGAGGAAGAAATGGAAGGACCAATATAATGAAGACAGCGGAGGTGGTGACTACGCCATATGGTAAACAAGAAGTATATCATAACGTATGAACTAGTTAAGGAGGTCGAATGGATGGAATCATGTCACGGAATAGGTTGATAACGCGGCCATATCATTCAGGCTAGCTTAACTTAGCTAGAAAAAAATGTATCGCCAAAATAAACGATTAATACATTATTATGACGTATCAATATAAGATATGTGTTAGAAAGAAAGTTGTTGATAGATTTATGTACAGAATGAATAAACGTGACAAACAAAATAAAATGTAAAGTTGTAAAAGCAAGAAATACTTAAATAATGACACATAAACATTACTAATAAATTATAAGTTATACGATGATTTTTTTGTAGAATTATTTCATGTTTCGTATAATGATATAAGGAGTTAAAGGTTACAATTATATTGAATAAAACTTGTTTGTATAGATAGATAGTAACGTGATAAAATTTTCCAATATTGATTACAATATGAAAGTATGAGGATGTGTTGAATTAATGTACAATTATGTCAATAATATAAGAAAATTAACTAGCGTGTAAATTTTGTTTTGATTGTTTGAAGGGAGAGTAGGTAGTGGATATTCGTAATTTTAGCCCATAATATTGATTGGTCTAATATGAATGTTAAGATGTTTATTAATATGTTAATGTGAAGATATATTTTGCATTATGTTCATAATATGTAAGTACGAATATTAATGTAAGATGAATTCATATACCCAGAATGGTCAGAGATAGGGTGAATAGTGACAGTACAGGCGGCGACAAGCGAAAGTGGGTCAGTGTGTACAACAGTGAAAGTACTAAACCTTTTGTTGTGAAGGATGAACATGGGGAGTCAGGCAGATACAGGGCTAGTTTCGTTCGCCGGATTCTGAGATCATCATGCCGAATCGAAACTGGGGACACTGTAATGCTAGATTTTTTTTGAAAAATTTGTGAGTGATGTGGACACACAAGGGCAGGTGTTGGCTGTCACAGCATTGATGAATATGTAGCTAACAGCAACAGTCGTTCAAAGAAATGGGTTGACAGACAACTGATATACGCCTTGCTCTACATGAACAATAAGTATAGCCGTAGCGAATTGGGTGAAGCGTGTTACTTTGTTTTGAACGGACGCGTAACGAATTGACCAGCACAGAGTTTACTTAGAAACACTTGTACATAGTCGATAGTATTGTTGACAATGCGACGACACATCTTAAAAGGTAGACGAGAACTCAAGGGATGAAGCAATTGAGAAGAAGACGAAACAAAGAAATAACGAGGTCACACACAGCTGGAATCCAAGTAACTCTTGAAAATAAATAAAAGCTTGTTTAGCAGAGAAGATATAGCGAGGAGACACTGGTACAATACCACGATTCGACACGCTGGAAGTAGAGAGGTGTCAAGGGAATGAAAATTTATGGCTCGGACAGTAAGGCTACTGAAAGGATTGATCGACAGGCGAGAATATTGCTTTTTCATGGAATCGAGTAGGAGGAGAGTTTAACCAGAGTTTGGGGATGACTACGTGCACTAGTGACGACCAATAGGAAGCCGAGGATTGACAAGGGTTGGACATCTAGACTACATCTCCATGGTGATGAAATCAGAGAACGAATCATCTGAAGGTGGTGGACATGACTCACGACGTTGGGTGGAGTTTTATCCAGAATTCGAGATGTTGGGAGAAGAATTATCTGGAACTTGGGTCCAGAAGCCAATAAGACGCAGCTAGAGGGGTTGGACATCAAAGTTTGAAGTAGCTTGGTGGGAACGAAGATTATAAAAGATAGTGTTCGCCAAGAGAAAGGGAGTTCTATTTTTATTTCCGTAGAGACATGAAGTCGTCTTAACAGAGTTCTATTTTTATTTCCGTAGAGACATGAAGTCGTCTTAACAGAGTTCTATTTTGTTTTTCGTAAAGACATGAAGTCTTCTTAACGGAGTTCTTTCTTGTTTTTCGTAAAGGTGTGAAGTCTTCTTAAGAAAGTCGTGAAATCATTTTCTAAAAGTGACAGTCGTTTAAATAGATTATTCTTAAATAAGAATCTACTAAAAGTTGTAAATTCAGTGTTACGAATACAAGTAGACTTAGAACATAAACTAACAATGTATTATACGGACGTTTTGTTTTAAACATAAACAATTTAAAAGTGTATCGTTCGGTATAATATTAACCGACGAATTGTAGTGCCATAAACGATTTGTAAACGAAGTCAAAGTGATATGTGTATATAAACAAGGACAATGTACGCGATATTTGTATGAAATATATATACAAAGTGTATCAAGGTCAATCAATATAATTATCTTGAATGCGGAACTTTGAATAAATAAGTGAAATTACAAAAGACTCGTAGTATGTAAAATCTGATTTTATGCGAGAATTTGGCGATGTGATGATACAGGAGTGCGGGACAGACGTGGAAAGTGGAACGACCGTGTTCAGATCAACAACATTTTAAACACCAAGTGACAACGGCAGCGCTGGAACGAGGATGGGAAATTCAGAGTTTAGCCAACGCACTATGGATACTCTATACCAAGTAAAATTGTATATATTCGGTTAACGTAGAAAAACCACTGACCTGTAACTTACAAAGAATCCATACTTGAGAGAAACATAATCTTAAATCAACAAAATTCAATCTAATAAACATATTAATTAAAGCGGACCATAAATCTGGGGTATGAATACATTAAAAGTAAAATAAATGTAGAATTAGAAGTAGTAATGATGTGAATTTTATGATGTGTATTTTATGTATGTGTTTTATTTCAGGATATATCCCAACTAAGGAGGAATTGTTTATTTTATGTACCATTTACAGGAATATATGTATTTCGTATGTGTAATGTTAGATGATAAGAGCATGAATGTAATAAACATGTTTTGAGAACCCAGATCCGCATAACTTTGTATTATTTGATACACCTTTTGATAATTAATAAACAGTCACTTAATCACTCACTATTAATCAAAAGAATATGCATATAACAGCATAACTAATTTACATTTTTACACATTCTGTAATCAATAACTTTGTCAATTAAATAATTAAATATATTAATTATCATATTAATTAAATATAATGCATAAATTCGCATTACATAACATGGCGCCCAATGCGAAGCGTGAGTAATTTGATTCAATAGTTAATTTAAATTAAATTCACTAAAGGCTGAGTGCAGGCAGTGGCGTAGTAGATAAGTAAGTTAAGAATAGTGTAAACTAGTGAAAGTAGTTAGCTTGAATGATAACACGGAGTAGAGCGAGAATGGCGGACAATTCCGACAGTATCAAATTAGAGATTAATAACCAATTAGGTATAGTAGGATTAGAGGAAGACACACCAATTACCCAGGACAGTAGTACCAAGGTCGAAATGACCAGGGCGCGTGGACAAATGTCACAACCCCGAGAGAATGAATTTCAGATGCTGATGGATTTCATCAAACAGCAATTCGAGAGACAAGATGAGAAATCAGATAAACACTGAGACGAAATTAATGAGAAATTAGATAAACAAGATGAGAAATTAGATAAACAGAGGGAAGAAATTAACAAGAAATTAGATAAACAAGATGAGAAATTAGATAAACAAGCAGAACAATTCGGACAGGTAAAGAACGAACTGCGGGAATACAACGAGAAATGGGAGAAAAAATTTAACGAATTACAAGAGAAAACGGAGAGTGCAGTGAAGGAGCTGAGTAATGAACTCAAAGGACAGACTGTGGAGAATAAAAGATTACGTGAAGTAGATCAACAAAAATGGCAAGGGGCAATCACTAACACCTTGACGAGAATGGAGAAGATGGACAGTAAAGTCGACGCACACATCAAAGACGCTGGTAAGAAGAATGAAGAATTGAAGAAAGAAATACAAAAGAGTTTGCAACTACAACATAAGGAACATGGAGAGACGATTAATACGCTCAAACAGAAAATTGTGGAAGTAGACGGGAGACAGAGATCTACAGAAGAAACTGACAGAGAGAGAGTCACGCGACTGGAAGAATTGAAAGGTCACTTGGCTAAAATGAAAGAAAATCAAGAGAGATTGCAACGGCAATTAGCAGGCGTCGAAGGTATACCAGGAAATCGTATAAACAGAACGCCACATAATGAATTAAAATACAATGGAGGCGACAGATACCCCATGGAGTTTCTAAAAGAATTATCAGAACTTCAAGAACATCACTACCCGAGTGATAACATTAAATGGATTGGGAGACATTTAGAAGCTGATGCAGAGGTCTGGTGGAGGGTAATCTGCAGTCAGGTCAGTAACTTCGAAGAATTTAAGGAAGCATTCATCCAAAAGTATTGGGGGCAAGGAAAACAAGACACAATACGGGATAATTTGGAATTCGGCCGATACAACTGGTGCGGTGGACTTAACCCAGTACAATATATGGAGAGGCTCTTGCTGGAAAGTAGACAATTAACACCGGCCATAACTGATCGACAACTGATCAAAAAATTAGCTCGTCATTTTGGACGTGAATTTAAAGTAGCCGTAGTGACGCGGGGCGTCAATGCGATACAAACATTTGAATCTTCAATAGTAGAATATTCAAACATTCAAAATCGCCGGAACAGAGAGTTTGGTTATGCACCAAATCAGGAGAAAGTGATTTCAAGAGGGGTTGACACAACACCGAATAACACAGTTACACAGAACAAAGGATTTTCGCCAAGACAAGGGTGGGTAGAGAAAGACAGTAAAAAGCCATTTGTCAAACCCGTCGACCGACATACAGTAAATACGGTTGAGTTTACAAATAACAAGGCATCAACCTCGTCCGCAGGAAGGATGGAGGGTGAAAGAAAAAATTAAAAGGTTTACAAGGAGAAATAGCCGCTGCGACAACGCAAACACAACATGACAGAATGAATGTACTACTACCTGATTTACGACATGACTTGTTATGTGACGACAAAGAAGAGGGTATTCAACGCATGTTGAAATGTCCCGAAATTACTATTAAGTAACGGAAGGACAAACATTCGAAGACAGCTGCGAGTATATGATGAACCACATTGTAATTAAGATGAATAGAGAGGTTAGTAAAATGCTAAGAGAAATAAATAAATACCAAATAAATGATGAGAAACTGAAATGTATTATTGATAGGATAGAGAACAAAGATGGGGAAAGCGACTTAAACAAATTTTATAAATATAATAACAATAAGTTATACAGAAAATGGAAAGGACGATGGAGGTTATATTTACCGAAAGGGATATCTGACAAGGTAATAGCCGAAATTCACCAAATGTATGGGCACCTTGGCTCAAAGAAATGTACCAAGATGATCTAGGAGCATTTCACCATGGACCAATTGGCTAAGAAGATAAATACATATATACGAACGTGCGACATGTGTCAACGATATAAGGACACGCAAAATAGAAATTTATTCGGTGGTACATGACCGATTATACCAAAGGATAAGGGTGATTTATGTAGCGGAGATTTTTATGGACCTTTACCGACTTCGGTAGGAGGAATCAAGTATATTTTCGTTATCATTGATAACTTCACTAAATATGTAAAACTGTATACCTTGCGAAGGGCAACGACCACAGTAACACTGAAAAGGGTACGTCAGTATTGTGAAGAAGTCGGCACACCCAGAGCTTTGTTAACGGATAACAGTACGCAATTCACGGCTAGACAATGGATTAGCGGTTTGGAAAGTTTAAACATTCAGCCCAGATACACTGCAATACGTAACCCTTGTTCAAACTTAGCAGAGCGCGTTAACCGGCAACTTGGTAACTTATTCAGAATTTTTATAAATAACCAACAACATACAAAGTGGTCACGGTATGTGAAAACCATTGAGAGTTGTCTTAACGAATCATACCACGAAACGATTGAGATTACACCATATGAAGCTCATCTGGGAAAGAAACCGATACGAATATGGGAGAAGTATCTTGACGCTGATATCACGAAGGACAATAAAAAAAATAATACGGAAATATTTTTAAAAATACGTACCAAAAGAGAAAAACATGCCAAGCGGATGAACGAATCGAATAAAACAACAAAGTTTGAGATAGGCGACTTAGTATTAATCAGGACGTATACACAATCAGACGCAACTCAAAAACGTATAGAGGAGTTTTGTGAATTATTCAGTGGACCGTTCAAGATAAGCCAAATATTGGGCGAATCAACATACGTATTAGTAGACTGCAGAGACGAAAGCAGGATTCGAGGAAAATTTAATATACGCCAACTGAAAAAGTATATTACTAAAGGGGACTGAGGAAGAAATGGAAGGACCAATATAATGAAGACAGCGGAGGTGGTGACTACGCCATATGGTAAACAAGAAGTATATCATAACGTATGAACTAGTTAAGGAGGTCGAATGGATGGAATCATGTCACGGAATAGGTTGATGACGCGGCCATATCATTCAGGCTAGCTTAACTTAGCTAGAAAAAAATGTATCGCCAAAATAAACGATTAATACATTATTATGACGTATCAATATAAGATATGTGTTAGAAAGAAAGTTGTTGATAGATTTATGTACAGAATGAATAAACGTGACAAACAAAATAAAAAGTAAAGTTGTAAAAGCAAGAAATACTTAAATAATGACACATAAACATTACTAATAAATTATAAGTTATACGATGATTTTTTTGTAGAATTATTTCATGTATCGTATAATGATATAAGGAGTTAAAGGTTACAATTACATTGAATAAAACTTGTTTGTATAGGTAGATAGTAACGTGATAAAATTTTCCAATATTGATTACAATATGAAAGTATGAGGATGTGTTGAATTAATGTACAATTATGTCAATAATATAAGAAAATTAACTAGCGTGTAATTTTGTTTTGATTGTTTGAAGGGAGAGTAGGTAGTGGTGTAACAATAAAAAAGGGAGCCGAAATATATAAAATTACTCTTTTTCTCTGTACTCAAACACCTAACACATTGTGAATCACAACAACATAAACCTAACCTACTTAATTCTGTACGATTAAATTTTTATACATTCGTCATTACCACATCCTATTTTCTGTGTATTAAAATAGGTCTATCTCGTATAAATAAAATTAAAACGAAAATCCTGGCAGGGTCGTCATTTGTAACAATAAAAAATAGGCCGAAATATATAAAATAAATATAACCACTACCAGGACTTACCTGCACGCAATTACAACACTTACCTGTTATTTGAGTTTTACCAGAAGACCAAGGTCGCCACGATTATTTTTTATAGGATAAAATATCGAAAACCTTTACACTCCACCTTAAATAAAAAGGACAATTTAGCAATCTGACCCCACCCAATTAATAATTCAGAAGATTCCGGAACGTTTAGACGAATTTTTAACACAGAAATGAGAACATGGTAATGACGAAATAACTTAGACTAACACATGGTTATTAAATGAATACTTTACTTACTCTCATAAAGACGTAAATTCCTTATACACAACACAAAAGAATACGGTAACACATTAATTACTGGTTACATCGACCTTACCTTACATACTATGTATTACAAAAGAAAGTAGCCCAGCTTTGCACACACACGCTATCACACCAATTAAACCCCTTTTAAATATTATAGTCAATATAGAAAATAGTTAGCCTTTATACATTCCTGTTTCGTTACATTCACTAACTGTCCTGATGCCGACCGAACACGTGTTTAATGTCCGATTTCACTCTTGGCGTTTCGCACTTTCGTTACACTAGTTTATTACGTCGTTGATTTCACGAGTCCCGGTCGGTATTAGCGATATTGTTGTTTCACTCACATCGTATAAAACAACACCGACCGGGACGCCGACAGAGTTGTAAGCGTCTCTAACTGGATGCGGCTCTAGCTGACTATATGGCGTCTCTACTTAAAGTCGACTGTTCCGTCACCGAGAACGTAACAGGTATTTTTTTTTTTCTGCCGGGAATCAGTGTTTCACTGCCCCTATGCTTTCGTCGCTCCAGCCTCATTTGTTGGGAAGTAACCACTTTATATATGGATTAAAACCGGTATGTGTGTGTGTCCAGAGGCCGATATTGGACTTGGTTCCGCTGATGTCACCAACAGTGGGCGGAGTTTAATGCGACTTCCGGGAGGTCTTAGAGAAGACGACGAATATTTTTACGCTCTGGCCATCTTGAGTTTTTTGTTAGAGCGTCCTTTGAGCGCGTGCGGGTGTAGTTGCGCTTGAGCGTTGACACACATGTACAAAGTTCTTAGAATTTTTAAGGTGGTAAATTCCTTTGCCGCATTACACCACTGAAATTGCGCATCGCCTTTGTTCCAAACGCTGTATCTCAACACTGGTCTGTTACACGGACAAATACGTTGCACATGCGTTCTATTATAACGGAAGGAATTTTGTTACCCAATAATTTTCACAACTTCTTTTTTACAAACCCGCACAAAAATGAAAGAAATAAAAATGTACTTGCCCCATACGGTAAAAATAAAAACACCCAAAATTTGACCCGCTACAGTGGATATTCGTAATTTTAGCCCATAATATTGATTGGTCTAATATGAATGTTAAGATGTTTATTAATATGTTAATGTGAAGATATATTTTGCATTATGTTCATAATATGTAAGTACGAATATTAATGTAAGATGAATTCATATACCCAGAATGGTCAGAGATAGGGTGAATAGTGACAGTACAGGCGGCGACAAGCGAAAGTGGGTCAGTGTGTACAACAGTGAAAGTACTAAACCTTTTGTTGTGAAGGATGAACATGGGGAGTCGGGCAGATACAGGGCTAGTTTCGTTCGCCGGATTCTGAGATCATCATGCCGAATCGAAACTGGGGACACTGTAATGCTAGATTTCTTTTGAAAAATTTGTGAGTGATGTGGACACACAAGGGCAGGTGTTGGCTGTCACAGCATTGATGAATATGTAGCTAACAGCAACAGTCGTTCAAAGAAATGGGTTGACAGACAACTGATATACGCCTTGCTCTACATGAACAATAAGTATAGCCGTAGCGAATTGGGTGAAACGTGTTACTTTGTTTCGAACGGACGCGTAACAAATTGACCAGCACAGAGTTTACTTAGAAACACTTTGTACATAGTCGATAGTATTGTTGACAATGCGACGACACAGCTTAAAAGGGTAGACGAGAACTCAAGGGATGAAGCAATTGAGAAGAAGACGAAACAAAGAAATAACGAGGTCACACACAGCTGGAATCCAAGTAACTCTTGAAAATAAATAAAAGCTTGTTTAGCAGAGAAGATATAGCGAGGAGACACTGGTATAATACCACGATTCGACACGCTGGAAGTAGAGAGGTGTCAAGGGAATTAAAATTTATGGCTCGGACAGTAAGGCTACTGAAAGGATTGATCGACAGGTGAGAATATTGCTTTTTCATGGAATCGAGTAGGAGGAGAGTTTAACCAGAGTTTGGGGATGACTACGTGAACTAGTGACGACCAATAGGAAGCCGAGGATTGACAAGGGTTGGACATCTAGACTACATCTCCATGGTGATGAAATCAGAGAACGAATCATCTGAAGGTGGTGGAAACGACTCAAGACGTTGGGTGGAGTTTTATCCGGAATTCGAGATGTTGGGAGAAGAATTATCTGGTCTTGGGTCCAGAAGCCAATAAGACGCAGCTAGAGGGGTTGGACATCAAAGTTTGAAGTAGCTTGGTGGGAACGAAGATTATAAAAGATAGTGTTCGCCAAGAGAAAGGGAGTTCTATTTTTATTTCCGTAGAGACATGAAGTCGTCTTAACAGAGTTCTATTTTATTTCCGTAGAGACAGGAAGTCTTCTTAACAGAGTTCTATTTTTATTTCCGTAGAGACATGAAGTCGTCTTAACAGAGTTCTATTTTGTTTTTCGTAAAGACATGAAGTCTTCTTAATGGAGTTCTTTCTTGTTTTTCGTAAAGGTGTGAAGTCTTCTTAAGAAAGTTGTGAAATCATTTTCTAAAAGCGACAGTCGTTTAAATAGATTATTCTTAAATAAGAATCTACTAAAAGTTGTAAATTCAGTGTTACGAATACAAGTAGATTTAGAACATAAACTAACAATGTATTATACGGACGTTTTATTTTAAACATAAACAATTTAAAAGTGTATCGTTCGGTATAATATTAACTGATGAATTGTAGTGCCATAAACGATTTGTAAACGAAGTCAAAGTGATATGTGTATATAAACAAGGACAATGTATGCGATACTTGTATGAAATATATATACAAAGTGTATCAAGGTCAATCAATATAATTATCTTGAATGCGGAACTTTGAATAAATAAGTGAAATTACAAAAGACTCGTAGTATGTAAAATCTGATCTTTATGCGAGAATTTGGCGATGTAATGGCACAGGAGTGCGGGACAGACGTGGAAAGTGGAAACGATCGTGTTCGGATCAACAACATTTTAAACACCAAGTGACAACGGCAGCGCTGGAACGAGGATGGGAAATTCAGAGTTTAGCCAACGCACTATGGATACTCTATACCAAGTAAAATTTTATATATTTGGTTAACGTAGAAAAACCACTGACCTGTAACTTACAAAGAATCCAGCTTGAGTAACTGTAACTTACAAAGAATCCATACTTGAGAGAAACATAATCTTAAATCAACAAAATTCAATCTAATAAACATATTAATTAAAGCGGACCATAAATCTGGGGTATGAATACATTAAAAGTAAAATAAATGTGTAGAATTAGAAGTAGTAATGATGTGAATTTTATGTATGTGTTTTATTTCACGATATATCCCAACTAAGGAGGAATTGTTTATTTTATGTACCATTTACAGGAATATATGTATTTCATATGTGTAATGTTAGATGATAAGAGGATGAATGTAATAAACATGTTTTGAGAACCCAGATCTGCATAACTTTGTATTATTTGATTCACCTTTTGATAATTAATAAACAGTCACTTAATCACTCACTATTAATCAAAAGAATATGCATATAACAGCATAACTAATTTACATTTTTACACATTCTGTAATCAATAACTTTGTCAATTAAATAATTAAATATTTTAATAATCATATTAATTAAATATAATGCATAAATTCGCATTACACGCTGTTGCTCCACAACAACACTTGAATGCTTCTGATGTTCTCGCCAACCTTGTTGGTACTGATGTACACACTATGAAACACAGTTCAAGAGTGTTATGGACATGTGTAAAACGATTGACAATTTTGTTAGACTCACAATGAGGCATTTGTTCACTGTGGATCTCACGCGCACTGCTAAAAATTGGTTAGCCAGTCTGAAACAATTACTAAAGGCTAGTTCTGACCACAATACTTCCTTGTATACTGAATGGTTCCCATATGCAGCTCATATAGTAAAAAAAGTTGTCATCATCATCACCTTCATAAACTATGTATTAGAGCCTGCATAGCCTGTTTTGTAGCCATAGTTGAGATGTTATATAAAGTGGCCACTCCATCTCTTACTTGGCTGACTTCTCTGCCTTTATCCAACCAATTTAAAATTACAGATATTCGTGGGAATCCTATCATAACACATTCCTTCCATGTCTAAGTATAGTGTTGAACTTCATACAGAATACCATCTATCCTCAAACTTTGCTAAATAATACTACTTACTGATCTCTCAATAATACTCCCAATACTTTGCATAAAAACTATCATTTGCATTATATGAACCAATTTTGCACTATTATTCATTCTAATTAGCTGTATAGACCTGGGAATAGAATCTGAACAGTGACTAGAGAGAAGAGTATGCAGTAACTGTTGGTATCTCACTCAAACACTACATCTCTCTGCTGCAATCACTTGGTTCACAACTATATTTGCATGCCTCTGATGTTCTCACCAGCCTTGCTACTGCTCAAGTACACAATATAAAACAATGTACAAGACTGTTGTGCACACATGTAAAATGAATGAGAATTTTATTAGGCTCACAACGAGGTGTTTGCCCACTTGTGTCTCAAGTTCACTGTTTAAAATCGGTTGTCTGGTCTATACCATTTTATGCTTTCCACTGAAGCACTAAACAATACTGCTAACAACTCACCTCCCTGATCCATGTTTCTTTTCATGTACACTTCTTCTAGTACACTTCCTGTGTTCCACTTTCACTGCTGAGCCTCCTACTGTATTTGAATTAATCTTCTACATGTCGCTGGGATAGCTTCAGCCTATCAATGGCATGTTGAAGTATATGAAACTCTAATTCTTACTCATAACACTTTTCAATAACTGCCAGACTATAAATATTGCATCCCCCACAGACCTTCCTTGTACTGATTAGTTTCCTAATATCCTATTATTTCTGCTTCATAGGTTTTCAATCTTCTTAATATTATTGATCGTAATACTTGTTATGCTCAACAGGATTATTTCCTGTAATTCTCACATTCCATTGCACTTTTCTTTTTTTAATTAGCCATCATCATCCCGACTCTTTGCTTCAGCTCTTTTTTTTTCCACACTCAAACATTTCATTATGTATTCAATCTGAATCTAATGGCCTCCTTTGTTTCATCCTTTTTGTTTCTTCTTATACCTCCCTCCTTATAGGTTCATTTCTCTCTTATCTTTCATCCAGATAAAGTATATCCTGGAACATCCTATCTTATGTATTGTGACAGCAGTGAGGGAACATCTGCTCTCCAGTACCAGAGACCCGAACACCTGGCGGCGCGTGACACCTGATGTGTTCGGAGCGAGCCAATCAGCGATCCCGGTCAGGGCATAAAAAGAGCGCCGCTAGAATTTTTTGTGCACTGTTAGTGTTTCACAGAGACCACTCGACCACTCTTCAACTCGTCTGCATGATTATGCAACTGTCTGACGTCATCAACACCAACAGGCGAGCGGCTACGGCCGCCGTTCAGTTGGACATGAGCAAGGCCTTCGACAAAGTCTGGCACGAAGGTCTTGTCTGTAAACTTGCCCATTCTCCCCTCCCACTGTGTTCTTCATCCATCGTATCTCAGCGACCGCACCTTCAGGGTAAGCTTCAATGGGCCTGCTCTGCAGTTCGCCGCTGGCATACCCTAGGGATCTGTCCTTGGCCCCGTTCTGTACCTTGTGTACACGAACGACCTGCCTGTCTTGCCTGATGTCATGTTGTCTATGTTCGCTGACGATGCTATGTATCACTGCAGCTCCCTGTCCCCGCGTTTTGCAAGTGCAAAGCTGCAGCATCAGTTGGACCAGCTTCTGGACTGGCTACGGAAATGGCGGGTGACGATCAACACGGAAAAATTCTAGGCGATTTGTTTCACCCGTAAGTCCATCTCCTGATGCCAGCCACTCTCCCTGGAAGGGAAGCCTATCGCCTACAAAGAGTCAATGAAGTATCTAGGTGTTCGGCTTGACCGGCGTCTTTGCTTTAACGCCCACGTGACCGATACCCTCTCCAAGGCTCGCGGCGTCCGAGCCAAACTTTACCCATATCTCGCATGCCGCAGCCCCCTGGCAGCACCCTTTATCTTTTGTTTCTTCGATCTGTATTGACCTATGCGACACCTGCTTGGTGGTCATTTATCTCTGCCACCAACAGGCGTAGGCTGGAAAGTTTCCAATCCAGAACCCACCGTTCCTTGTTGGGATCTCCTTGGTTTGTGAGAAATACTGTAATTCGAGGTCTTTGAGTTTCTACTCTCTCTGCCTTTGTCTGGTCGTTAGCTGCAAATCTCTTTGCTGCAGCTGAGACCTCTTCCTTCCCTTACCTATGGACCATCAGCACCACGCAACCGCCTCCCCCAGTCCGGATCAAACGCCCTCGGGTGATTCTCGATGACCCACCATAAAAGTAAACACTATACATCTTTAACAACTGACCCTGCCCCAGAGTTTACCTGCTAAGCTGTTTCTTTCTTTCCATTCTTGTATGCCAACCGCGCTGATTGCCGCTGCTACACGCTATCACTGGCACGGAGGCTCTCTGCCTCGCGGGGAGCGACCGACGCCTCATGGCGTCTGCACCCTAGACTGGGGATGGGTGACATCTGTCACCTGTACCTGTTCAAATGGCAGTGCCCAATGGACAGCAAAAATTTTAAAATAAATAAGGCAATCTTTCTCCCCGTCTTCTCAGTTAACTGGTTGGCGGTTGTCCTTTCGAGATTTAGGTACTTGTCGACTGAACCAGAACTATGTTTATCGACAGCAGCCACTGGGCTCAACCCAGATGCTGCAATCATACACCGGGTGCAAAGACGCCCCGCTACCTTGATGCTACATGCTATATGCTTTTTGTGCACTCTATCGCCATGTCATCGGACGCACTTCATCTCCTCTCCTCTACCGGACGACATCGACGCGGAGTCAGCCGGAAGGAATAGCCGAAGAGTAGAACGGAAGTTCTTCGCAATTCTTCGCCCTGTAACGCACCAGCAATGGATTTCGCTAGGCCGGCAGTGGGCTCTACAAACTGGTGCCAAAAGAAGAGTAGGAGTGCAGTATGCCACAAACAGCGGGCACAGCCGCCGAACATCTCAGCGCGTCTTGGGCGGAACAACCTTCACAGTGCTCCTGCCACACGGCCCTTTTTAGGGTCACCAAAATAATGAAGAGTTGTATGATTGGCACCATTTGTTATGTGACAAGCTTTTTGTCCGGTGACAGTATCCTATTATACCTCCTGACATTTTGTTCCTTCAGTTCCCTCTTAATGTTGAAAAGGGAGATAGGGTGCCAACACCTGGGTACTACAAGTATTAAGAACCATTCAGTAGTAGTAGCTCAACACATGCAGGATTTACGAGTGGTTTTCTCGTTTTAAAAGTGGTCAAATGTAAATTGAAGACGAACCACGACCGGGACGTCCCTCGACTTCCAAAACGGACAAAAACATTGAAAAAATCCGTGTTGCGATCATGTTTGATCGTCGTAGAACAATCGATGAATTGGAGGAAATGACTGGAATATCCTGGAGTTCATGCCAACGAATTTTGACTGAAGATCTGAAGATGAAACGTGTTGCAGCGAAATTCATTCCACGTGTGCTTTCTTGTCGGCTCAAAATCCTTGCCTGGCTCAAAGCTTCCTCCCCATAAGCCGTCCAAAGCATTGCGACAGTTTCTGCTGCTGATTTCCCTAACAGGAAACAGAACCTGATGTTAGCACGTTGGTATTTAATGTCTGCCATTGACAAATCGCCGAAAACTTGAAACAGCGCTTACAAAAAATAGTCACACTGACAGCGCTGTTTCCACAACAATGCCGCTAGGGCAACTGATACAAAATGGTGTCTAGTGAAGGCACCTAGCGGGAGAAGTCGGAACTAGCGTTCTACCAACTGCCAGAGAAAAATTCTCGTTACTTTTGGGTCCCCCCTCGTATGTGTTCTTTCTCTTTGCCCTTGCTGCAAAGGTGGCGATTTCTCTTGGAACACCTTCATAGAGCTTGTGGTCTGTTGGTGTTGGCTGTAGCTCAAAGAGCCATCTCCCCCTGCTTGCTTGTCTCCATGTCTCCTTCCATTCTTCCTGGATCATCCCCGTCACATCACTCTTTAGTTTTGATAGGGACATCTGTGGCATTTTTTTGTTCTGTGGATTTGGCTGTATTTTTGCAGATGCTTTCACGATTTCATCAGCCTGCTCGTTACCCACAATTCCGCAGTGGGCTGGAACCCACTGGAAGGCTATATTTTTCCCCTTCATACTGAGGTGAGTGAGCAATGTCCTTATTTCTGTTATGCGGAATGCATAGTCATTTGGATGGGGTCTCTTCAGGCTTTCTATGGCACCCTTTGAGTCAGTCAGTATACAGATGTTCTGAGCCTCCATCTGCAAGCATTGCATCAATGCAGTGTTTATTGCTAGTAATTCAGCATCCAGGCTTGAAACAGAACTGCATGGAATGAAGTAGCTCTCGCCTGTTTATATATAATAACCGGCACCAGATTTGGATTCTTTAAGGTCTACTGATCCATCTGTATAGATTTTGGTATACTCCTGGTACTGGTCATTTAGCAGTGCAAGAAACTCTTGTCTCAGCACTTCTCCTGGGTCTTGTTTTGTGAGTTTCGATGGGAGGTCTACTTTCATTTTGCTGTCAATGATCATCCATGGTGGTTCCGAATAGCAGACAGGAATTGGTTCCGGAGAGCTCTCTGACAAGCTGAGTCTCATTTCTCCAATCCTACTTGCAAAAGACTGTTTTACTCTGTTGCCCCGCAAGGTTGGCAGCGGGTGAGTAGTCGGCAGAGTTTGGTTTTTCAGATTTTTTAACCATATTTGTTTTTTTATATACAGGTCAACTGGGTAAATATTGAGTTCTCTTTCCATTGCAGCCATTGGCGTGGTTTTCGGACAGCCAAGGCACGTCCTAAGACTTGCTGTTTGAAGCAGTTGCAGTTTGTTGATATGGGTTGTTTCAGCTGACCCCCACACCTCACTGCAATACACCATTTTTGACCTGATGTACGACAGATAGAATGAACTCAGTGTAACAGTGTCTGCGCCCCACTTTCATCCTGCTACAGCTTTCAGGGTGTTTAGGCGGTTTGCACATTGGTCCACCACCCGCTCAACATGGGTCTTCCATCGTAACTTCTTATCTAGGCTGACTCCCAGTAATTTTGGACATTCATTATATTTAATATTTGTGTTATTAATGACTAGTTTTGGAATGAACCCCACATGGTTGTTTTTCCTGGTAAAGAAAGCGCTCTCTGTTTTTTCAGCTGAGATTTTTAGGGACCATTTTTCACACCAATTTGCCACTTTTTGGGCGGTTTGTTGCACACGAAGGTTGGCTCTCTCGGGGTCTTCATCTGATGTAAAGAAAGTGTCATCATCAGTAAATATGATATGATGGTCATGGATTGTAATGTTAAACAGAGTCGGGCTGATGACAGAGCCCTGCACAATGCCATTTTCCACTGTTGCACTGCCAGAACCTTGACCATTAACTACGGTTCTTATTTGCCGGTTCTCTAGGAAATTTGCCAGATATTGGAGGAGTTTACCTTTTATACCCAGGTTTCACGCATTTTAGTAAAATGGTTTTATGAGGTATTTTGTCAAATGCAGCCTCAATATCGATCAGGATGGCAATGGTTGATTTCTGATTTTGGAACCCCTCATAGATTTTGTCTGTGAAGTAGAGTAGCACATGATTTATGCTCCTTTGTTTCCGGAACCCAAACTGGCAGTTACTTAAGCTGTTTGAAGTTTCAAGTTTCCATATTAGGCGTGAGTTCACTAGTCCTTCTAGAAGCTTTCCCAAGCAGGATGTTAAAGCTAATGGGCGGTATGAGTTAATCTCCGTCAAATCTTTATTTGACTTTGGAATAGGGATAATATGTGCTGCTTTCCATGACTGTGGAATGGTACCGGTTTTCCAGATTGTATTAAAGAGTTGTAGGATTTATTCCAAGAATTCTGGTGCACAGTGTTTTAACATTTCATTATGAATGTTATCGGCACCTGTGCTGTGCAGGCTAGAGATCCCCATTTTTAATTCTGCCATTGTAAAGGGTGCATTTGCCTCATCATCATCAAAGAATGCCAATCCGAACCTAGCCGATTATCCCATTTCCTCATGAGTGAGTAGTTTCGGCCATGAAACTTTCTTTCCAGTTCTGCACTGGTAGTGACCATTGAATGCTTCTGCCTTTTCTGAATCCTCTTGCAGCCAAACACCTCTTCCATTTTTTACTTGATTTATCTTTTTCCCTGCTTTCCCATCAATAGATCTAAATCTTTTCCAGATTGTGCTGCTTAAGGTATTTGCATTCATAGAATCCACAAAAGCCCACCACGATGTCCGTTTTGCTGCCAATATGGCCTTACGAAGGGTGGCATTCCACTTGTTGTACTGTTTTCAATATTCGCTAGAACGCTTTGCTTTCCACTTTTTCCTTGCTTTAGACCATTTCTTTCTCAGTGCTTTTATCTCCTCATTCCTCATTCTCCTCATCCATTCATGTGGTTTTGATCTCAGGGATGCTTGTTCTTTGGAATCGCCTTTTCAGCTGCTTCAAGTAGCGCTTTTCCAATCTCATCCACCATGCACTTCCCACCTTTGTTAGAGCTGTAAAGACTGCCCAGTCAGCTTTTTTGATATTGAATGTTATGTACTAAGTGTGGGATCTGTACCGGCACCCTTGAGAGGGTGATTTGGAAGAATATTGGAAAACGGTCACTTCCCAGATCGTCGCCAACTTGCCAGTTGTTTACAAATTTCCGCAGGTTCTGGGATACCAAGGTCAGGTCTAGTGTGCTTAAAGCCCCTGTGGCTGGGGACTGATATGTTGGTTTCTTGTTTTTGTTCAGGAGGATTATATCGTGCTTTTGCATCCACTCAAACAGGCCTGGTCCATTCCGATTCTCTGGTCCATTGTTCAAGCTTCTGTGCTTACTATTAAAGTCGCCAACGATCACATAATTCATAGTGGATGGTATGATATGGTCAAGAAGCTCTCCATGAATACCTTGCGAAGGTATGTATACATTTACCAAGATAAAGGTAAGGTCTTTGTGGACTCTGACTTTCAGTTTCATGAGTTCCAGGTTTTGATCAAGTTCTGTGGAACAGTCCTCGACATGAAGCGATTTGTGTACCAGAGAGAGCAATCCACCACCATTACTGTTCTCCCTTGGCAGGTTAAACGTGTTGAAATTTTTTAATTTCAGCTTATGGGTTTTGCTTAGAGATGGTTCTTGAATACAAATTATTTTTGCGTTGCTCTCTAGTATAGTTCTTTTGAGATTGTCTGCCTTTTTATTAAGCGATCTGGCATTCCAATGCATGATTACCACTGAGTTGCTCATGGTGTTAGTTTTTGCCTGAGGTGGACTTTTATTCTTTACCTTTCTGCATTTCTTGCGGTCTTTGTAAGACTTTCCCAATGAAATGTGTCCTTCCTTTTTGTTAGCTTTCCCCTTTATTTCATGTAGAAGATTTTTTGCATATGTTCTTGTGGGGCACCATAGTTCAATTCTCTTTAGTGTGCCTATGCCGCGCTCTCTCAATATGAGCGTTTTGTCAACATTAAGATTTTTCCGTGTAGATTTTATAATTGTCTTATTTTCCAAAAAATAATCTTTAGTCTGTCCAGGTGATCTCGTTTCTCCTTCCATGAAATGCGTTGAGAGCCCTGAAAAGGGCTGTTTACAATATTTTTTGATTGCGGCATACTAATGGCACTTTCTCAAGGAAAGCTACTGCTGGCGTTTAGTTCACTGCTAAGCAAGCTATCCAGGGGCAGGGCGAGGACCACCAGCTTCACCCCCTCACTTTTTACTAATGAATATTCATTTTGGTTTTCCTCAGCAACTGTTTTATGTCAGCCCTTGTCATATTTCTAGGGCAAAATTCAAGACTCACAATAGTCTTGTATTTTTAAATTTTACAGTCTCTGAGTACATACTAGTACTAATTACATCCATAATACACAGTGGTATTCGTTGGTTTACTGAAATAGGTTGCCTTAGTCCAACGCTCAATTCCCAAGTAAACGAAAGTGCTTCATTTACTTTACTGGTGTGTCCCCAACTACTACTTGCAATGAACTAGTCCTTTCCGAGAACCATAGGTTTTTTCAATATTATATTTTCTAGTTGTACTCTGCTTCTAACCAGTTAAAACTTAAATAGTGTAATTAAACATATTTTAATTACAAATAATTATTAAAAATAAAATTTTATTATAGAGTTTAATTTTTCTATTATATTTAATTAATTTTAATTGGTGTAATTGTTTTTAATTGTTTTATGTACAATTAATAAAAAATACTGTTTAATAACTGTGTTAGCTCTGATGAAGAATTATTTGTTTCTTCACGTTAAATGGATTATCGTGGCCAAACCGATTGCATGTCGCGGCCGATTCAGTATCTGTACTTCTTCTTCTGCTTGTTCCTTTCCTTCAGAAGTTCACGTTAATATTTAATAATTAATGTAATTTAATTTATGACTCAAATAATCATCAATAAAACAACATTTAAACAATAATTAAGTTTATTAGTTTCAAAGTAATGGTTTGAATTGCCGCAACTGGCTCGAGTCTGATTCGAGATTAAGTTCCAGTTCGATTAGTACATATAAATAAATATTCAATAGTATAAGGGTTCTTTAACTGTAGAAATAGTCAGGAAAGGCAAGAGAATTCAATACTTACAAATTATTAAAAACTTATTCATTAAACAGACAAAATAATAAAGTATAATGTATATAAACTGTTAATATTACGATTCAGATGGTTTCTCTGACATCACTCGTCACGCTCCCATCAGCCTCTTCGAATGGAATCAAGATGGCTGCCTTAATGAGTTGATCTGCGATGTGAATTCATCTACGAGATTTTCCTTCAAATAAACGTCTCCGTTAGTTAATTCCTCTTCAGTGATGTTGTTCTTGGAATATCCACAAGTTGTAGAGTGTAGTTGTATTCACCCACTGGATTTTGGTTCAGTAATAGTAGTGTTATGTCAAAAAGGTTCCCTTCACTCGGTGTCTGGTTATCTGAGTTCAATTTGGTTCTTCAGTCGTGTCTATATGTAGTGGCAGTTTAATTTAGTATTATTTGATTTAGTTTAAGGGTCCAGTGACTGATATTATAGTATTCTTTACTTCAATTTATCTTCTCTTTATCTTTTTATAAATTCATACGATATCTTGGTTGTGTTAGTTAATAATTTCCGTTCATATTTCTCTAAGAAGTATTCTGACACATCTGTCTCGTTTGGCTTTTAACAATTAACTAACTGATATTTGTTCCTTCATATATAAAATTCCATAAGATTTTGGTATCATTTCTCATTGTTTATGAATCAGCTGTTCCTACGAAATAATTCAATCTTATTGAAAAAACTGTCATATTTTACATTTAATTGACTATAAATTATTTGTTTAGTACTTTTATGTAATTCTAATTATAGAACAATATTCCTGTTTTTATTTTACACAAGTTAATACTAAATTTGATCTGGTTTGGTTTGAGTTAAGCTTCAGAATTACATTCTTTGAAATTTATCTATAGGCTTTATTTTTATTCACATAAATACCTAGTAAATGGTTTCCAATAGGTTTTATGTTACAATTTTACTCACACTTGATTACTAATTAAACCCTGGTAATTTACCTTTTATGTCTGGCTATTATTTTAAATATTTAACAAGTTATTTGCATTTTACTAGTGCTGGCTTACTGCTGATACGCCTTCTCTTGTGCAATCACCATTTAAGTCAATTTGTGATGGTACAATCATGGTACATTGTATAATTACCTAAAATATGGTAAAGAGATCATAAATATTGTATTTTTCTATTTTTTGACATACCCAACCCAACCTCAAACACCCGATATCGAATTTACAGTGAGTGGACTATATTACAGTATTTGCCAGGATTTGAACTAATTCATGACAAAAAACGGTGTCACATCACAAAAACAGTGTGCAGTTATTGCGATAAGCAGAGCCAAGCCTTCGTTACGTCAGAGGCTGAGAATGTGTTGACAACTACAAACGGCGATGTCAACAACTTAGACAAAGAAAATGTGACGTCAGTACACCCCACTTCCGCAGATTTCAACCAGGAATTGCCGTCATTCTGTTGCAACAACTGATCAGCGCCGGCCGGCTGCCCATTCACTTACGAGTGAATTTTAACTTTTTAGACCACTGCAGGTGGTTAATAAACTGTGTAAAACACCGTACAGTGCGTCGACTATAAAAATGTGACCGTTACGGGTACACGTAAAACTCGCGGTACTGGACGCGAAGTTTTACCGCCAGCTATAACAACCAGCAACAAGAAATGGGTGAGATCTTTCCTTAATTCCTGATTTCATAATTTCCCAATATCATTTTATTGTAGAAATTCATTTTATTTTAAAATTTCAATCTAATAAAAGGAGCTCCAAAAATTTAAATAAGTTTGTACCATGAGAATGAGAGGGTGAGTGGTTGTGTGCTTGCGTAATTATTTCTAAGTGCTGGGTTGAGCAACACCTATAACTATATATATATATTTGTTGAAAATATGAAAGTTAATTTGAATAAATAATTAATTAATCAATAAATGTATGTCTTATCCTATAACATGTATTAATGCAGCGTATATTCTTTGTATAATGTAACTTCATGTGGACAACGCCCATGGCGCAATATATCGATCAGAGACCTATGTCTATGTAATACTTTATACTCAATGTTTACTCTTAATAAATACTTTTATATGTTATTTGATGTGTCTTTATTTCAGGTAATTGGTTACACTGGACTGGTACGTGTTAACACGAATTTCTGGCCCTAACAATAAATTTCGATCAGGTTGCTTTATAACAAACATGGCGCCCGAAACTTATTATTTACGTATAGACAAAATTTATATTTTCAACCTGAGTAATAAAACAATAAATGTATATGATTACATTTGGCGCCCGAACAGGGACTAATTGATTACATTTGTCGCCCGTAATAACAGGAACTCGACATAAAACTTAATTTTATGTGGAGTAATACCTACCAGGAAAGTGGAATAGTTACCTGAAGTAATTGCGTAAGTACATACACACGTGCGTAGAATAGGGTTAAATTCCTAGGTTATAAACATACATGTTTTAGTAACCTAAAATAATACAACATGAATACTGATGAAGATAAAACTGAAAAAGTCAGCCTCTCTGACGAAATAGTGATGAGTGAGATGGATGTTCCATTAACCCCACTTAGTCAGGTTGGCGAGGCGAGTGCGACCGAAAATGTAGAGACTGAACAAGTAACCTCCATCTCACTTCATGAAAACAAAACAGACGAAATGTTAACACGTCTGTATAACATGATGTGTAGCAATTTTAATGACCTCAGAGGGGACATGAATTTTAAATTTGATGTTCAGAAAAGTGAAATTAAAGAAATTCAAAGTAGTTTTAACAGCCATTTCAATGAAATGAAAAATGAAATAAAAGTGAGTCACAATAAACTTATTAAGAAATGTGACCAGCTGATTACAAAATTAGATAAGTTACATGTGGTAGAAAGTAAATTA
Organism: Magicicada septendecula; assembly: GCA_034769895.1. Lineage (NCBI taxonomy): Eukaryota > Metazoa > Arthropoda > Insecta > Hemiptera > Cicadidae > Magicicada > Magicicada septendecula. Next base: position 263,516,972 of record CM068370.1, on the reverse strand, counting down.
GAAAGTCAGAAAGGACTAGATAGTAGTACCCAGCAAAATGCTGTACTGGATAACATATTTAAAACTGATAATTCCAAAAATGAATGTACTCTAGATAATTCAAATAATACAGGTAGTAAGATAGTGGTGGTAGAAGAGGATAAACATGATAATGAAAATATAATGCATGACAATGAAATATTTGAATTTATGAAGTCAGAAAGAAAGTTGAGAGAAAGTATTTTAGTACAAGGAGTGCAGGGGGTAGAATTTTCTTTTAATGTTGTATTAGGGGGTGAAGACAAGTCTTCATGTTATTGTTATAAGGATAAGAATGCCTTTAATTTATAATTGATAGACGATAGTTCTACAAATAAAGTTTCTTTTAGTTTTTGTGTACCTAAGAGGTGCAACAATTTTATGATAGGGACCCCTGCATATTTGGAGAGAGAAAATGTATTTTGGTGTTATGGAGAGAAATGTATTAAGAGAGAAAGTATAGAGAGATATTGTGAGAGTAAAAGAATAATAGAAATATTTAAAGTAAACAGAAATTACAGACAACTATTAGAAAGGTTAGGGTTAGATGTGGTATATGAAAATGATGAATACTTACCTGATAATAACAATAAATTGGAAATAACAAGAAATGAGAATAAAGACATTAGGTACTTACCTGTGGTGGAATATTATGGGGATAATTATAGTATAAACCGATTAATGACATATGATACTAAGACAAACGGAACTCTACTTGATCGTGACTGGGAATATTTGTTTAATAACCGTTCAATAACATATGAATATAATGTATCTAATAAAATCTATTTATTAAATAAGAATTTATATAGACCTAAGATTCGTTTGTTGTTTAATGATGGTGGATAGACTGTTATATTGTGAAATGAACATTAAATAATAATAATGAAAAGTGGTTTTGAATTGGACTGTTATGGACTGATTTCGATTAATGACACAATAATGAAGTTGGAGTGTATATTTTATTGTATTTATCCATGTATTTTGATGTGTATTATTTATTACAGGTACCCCAGTGTGTATTATTATATATTTTATATATATAACATGTTTAATAATAATATTTTAATTAATTATTAATGAATAATAATGAATGTTTAAATAAATGATTATATTTGAATTTTGAAAAGAGGTATTGTTATAAAGAGGTAGGAGAGGAATTTTATAAGAGAATTGTCTATGATTACAGTAAGTGTTTAAACAGGGATAGAGCCTGGGTATAGATAAAATGCAGGTGAGTTATGCAATTAATGTAAATGGAGTTAGAAAGATAAGAATTTTAAGAAAATACAAAGAGAATTATTAAATATTTAGGGACACAGTAGTTAGTGATTATTTGTAAAGAAGGTGTAAGTAAAGGTACATACATATATTTGTTGTTGATGAATTCTGTAGTGGGGGTGAGGTGATAAAGAGTAGCCAACCAATAGTGTTGTGGCAGGTATTAGCATAATTTTTAGGGAGTGTTTGCCGAATTATTTGGAAGGGCAAAATATTAGAGATGTATATAGCCAGTTAGGGAACACCCAACCCAGTGCAAAGACGAGCGGTGCCATATGATTTAAATGAAAGTAGTAATGGAGTATATAATTGAGATAATGGTGTCATTGATAGGTAAATTTGATGGTCAGTTAGAAGAAGGTGAGTAAAATTATATAATGAAGTATAGTGGATATAGGAGTTATCCAGACTAAACAGTGATAGAAGGTGAAAGGTTAGGTAGTTAGGTAGATAGAAAGTTCAGAGGAGAGAGGTAGTAGAAAATGAATAATGAAATAATAATGTAATATGAATAGTAACAATAAGTTCAAAATGTATTTTATTCAAATACATTATTTATTATAAATAAATAAATTTGATGTTTAATTAATAACTGCAATGGTAAATTTTAATTTAAATATAACTTAAATTTTAATTATACAAATGTTAATGCATATCTTAGATATGATTAGATATGATTAAATATGATTGAGTATTTAAAATGTATTAACTGTATTATTAATATATCAGTGTTAATTATTAATGTATTATGTATTTATTTGAAAACTTTTTAACATGATTTTATAATGTATATGTGAAAAAAAAAAAAAAAAAAAATTTAAATGGCGTTGTTAATAATATTTATCAGCCAAATAATTACCTGTTAATAATAAGAATAATAATAATAATAACACTAATAATAATTTTTTTTGTTTTATCATGCACTAAGAGTATTCAATAAATAAATATATAGAGTTATTCATTCTTTTATAATTTGTTTTTCTCCAGATTTGGGAGATTATAATGTGTAATTTTCTTATTATATTTTCAATTATATCTTATTCAATTTTGGTATAATATTCTTTTTAATTCTTGAAGATTATAATATATAATCTTATAATTTTATTAAGCATATTAAAATATATTAAGCCAACCCAGTGCTTATTGGCACAAACCAGCACTTAGCTAAGGGGAACCAGATCAGTTGAGGATGGAGTGATTTACTAAGCCACTATTTTAATATTTATTATTTATTGTTTCAGTGTTTGGTGGTGTGACGGCGGTCCTGAGCTGGCCAACGCGTCAGAGCAGGGGCGTTAAGAGCCTAAGTGGCCTTATGGTGTTGGGATCTCGCAGGAGAAGTCCAGTAAGGTCATCTAGGTACGTTCCTCATCACCAGACCAAGGGTGAGTTATTGTTATTTTTTATGTAAAATTGTAAGGGGGTTGTGGCGACTTGTCCCGGCTGATCCCTTTAGGAAGTATGAAAGGGTCAATGAAAGTTTGTGTGCTTCGTCACACCATCTTTCATTGAGGGGGTTTTGTGATGGTACAATCATGGTACATTGTATAATTACCTAAAATATGGTAAAGAGATCATAAATATTGTATTTTTCTATTTTTTGACATACCCAACCCAACCTCAAACACCCGATATCGAATTTACAGTGAGTGGACTATATTACAGTATTTGCCAGGATTTGAACTAATTCATGACAAAAAACGGTGTCACATCACAAAAACAGTGTGCAGTTATTGCGATAAGCAGAGCCAAGCCTTCGTTACGTCAGAGGCTGAGAATGTGTTGACAACTACAAACGGCGATGTCAACAACTTAGACAAAGAAAATGTGACGTCAGTACACCCCACTTCCGCAGATTTCAACCAGGAATTGCCGTCATTCTGTTGCAACAACTGATCAGCGCCGGCCGGCTGCCCATTCACTTACGAGTGAATTTTAACTTTTTAGACCACTGCAGGTGGTTAATAAACTGTGTAAAACACCGTACAGTGCGTCGACTATAAAAATGTGACCGTTACGGGTACACGTAAAACTCGCGGTACTGGACGCGAAGTTTTACCACCAGCTATAACAACCAGCAACAAGAAATGGGTGAGATCTTTCCTTAATTCCTGATTTCATAATTTCCCAATATCATTTTATTGTAGAAATTCATTTTATTTTAAAATTTCAATCTAATAAAAGGAGCTCCAAAAATTTAAATAAGTTTGTACCATGAGAATGAGAGGGTGAGTGGTTGTGTGCTTGCGTAATTATTTCTAAGTGCTGGGTTGAGCAACACCTATAACTATATATATATATTTGTTGAAAATATGAAAGTTAATTTGAATAAATAATTAATTAATCAATAAATGTATGTCTTATCCTATAACATGTATTAATGCAGCGTATATTCTTTGTATAATGTAACTTCATGTGGACAACGCCCATGGCGCAATATATCGATCAGAGACCTATGTCTATGTAATACTTTATACTCAATGTTTACTCTTAATAAATACTTTTATATGTTATTTGATGTGTCTTTATTTCAGGTAATTGGTTACACTGGACTGGTACGTGTTAACACGAATTTCTGGCCCTAACAATAAATTTCGATCAGGTTGCTTTATAACAAACATGGCGCCCGAAACTTATTATTTACGTATAGACAAAATTTATATTTTCAACCTGAGTAATAAAACAATAAATGTATATGATTACAAATTTTACTTGCTGATTCCTTTAATCACTATTATATGTCGTTGTTATCATTAGGATAAAATATTTGTATTCTGAAGATGATAATTTATATCAATTTAATCTAGTTTATATAAATTTATATTCTCTGATTTAGTTTATATGGTCAAAGTTGAATTTGTCTTGGTCATCAATTTTCAATTTTACTAACAATGTTTGTAATCAATTAGTCCCTGCTATTCGGGAGCCAAATGTAATCATATACATTTATTGTTTTATTACTCAGGTTGAAAATATAAATTTTGTCTATACGTAAATAATAAGTTTCGGGCGCCATGTTTGTTATAAAGCAACCTGATCGAAATTTATTGTTAGGGCCAGAAATTCGTGTTAACACGTACCAGTCTAGTGTAACCAATTACCTGAAATAAAGACACATCAAATAACATATAAAAGTATTTATTAAGAGTAAACATTGAGTATAAAGTATTACATAGACATAGGTCTCTGATCGATATATTGCGCGATGGGCGTTGTCCACATGAAGTTACATTATACAAAGAATATACGCTGCATTAATACATGTTATAGGATAAGACATACATTTATTGATTAATTAATTATTTATTCAAATTAACTTTCATATTTTCAACAAAGATATATATATATATATATATATATATATATATATATAGTTATAGGTGTTGCTCAACCCAGCACTTAGAAATAATTACGCACGCACACAACCACTCACCCGTTCATTCTCATGGTACAAATTTATGCATAGTGGAGCTCCTTTTAAATATAATGAAAAATTACATGATTTTTTAAATACTTGATTTAAAATTTTGTATTATTTCCAAAGGATTGAAAATGTAAAAAGAACGTTCTCACCAATGTAGTGTTGCTGGTTGTTGTAGCTGGCTGTAAAACTTAGCGTCCAGTACCGCGAGTTTTACGTGTACCCGTAGCGGTCACATTTTTGTCGTCGACGCACTGTACGGTGTTTCACACAGTTTATTAACCACCTGCAGTGGTCTAAAAAGTTAAAATTCACTCGTAAGTGAATGGGCAGCCGGCCGGCGCTGCTTAGTTGTTGCAACAGAATGACGGCAATTCCTGGTTGAAATCTGCGGAAGTGGGGTGTACTGACGTCACATTTTCTTTGTCTAAGTTGTTGACATCGCCGTTTGTAGTTGTCAACACATTCTCAGCCTCTGACGTAACGAAGGCTTGGCTCTGCTTATCGCAATAACTGCACACTGTTTTTGTGATGTGACACCGTTTTTTGTCATGAATTAGTTCAAATCCTGGCAAATACTGTAATATAGTCCACTCACTGTAAATTCGATATCGGGTGTTTGAGGTTGGGTTGGGTATGTCAAAAAATAGAAAAATACAATATTTATGATCTCTTTACCATATTTTAGGTAATTATACAATGTACCATGATTGTACCATCACAAAACCCCCTCAATGAAAGATGGTGTGACGAAGCACACAAACTTTCATTGACCCTTTCATACTTCCTAAGGGATCAGTCAGGACAAGTCGCCACAACCCCCTTACAATTTTATATAAAAAATAACAATAACTCACCCTTGGTCTGGTGATGAGGAACATACCTAGATGACCTTACTGGACTTCTCCTGCGAGATCCCAACACCATAAGGCCACTTAGGCTCTTAACGCCCCTGCTCTGACGCGTTGGCCAGCTCAGGACCGCTGTCACACCACCAAACACTGAAACAATTTATAAAAAATATTAATATAGTGGCTTATTGAATCACTCCATCCTCAACTGATCTGGTTCCCCTTAGCTAAGTGCTGGTTTGTGCCAATAAGCACTGGGTTGGCTTAATATATTTTAATATGCTTAATAAAATTATAAGATTATATATTATAATCTTCAAGAATTAAAAAGAATATTATACCAAAATTTAATAAGATATAATTGAAAATATAATAAGAAAATTACACATTATAATCTCCCAAATCTGGAGAAAAACAAATTATAAAAGAATGAATAACTCTATATATTTATTTATTGAATACTCTTAGTGCATGATAAAACAAAAAAAATTATTATTAGTGTTATTATTATTATTATTATTATTCTTATTATTAACAGGTAATTATTTGGCTGATAAATATTATTAACGCCATTTAATTTTTTTTTTTTTTTTTTTTTCACATATACATTATAAAATCATGTTAAAAAGTTTTCAAATAAATACATAATACATTAATAATTAACACTGATATATTAATAATACAGTTAATACATTTTAAATACTTTAATCATATTTAATCATATCTAAGATATGCATTAACATTTGTATAATTTACTTAAAAGTTGTATTTAAATTAAAATTTACCATTGCAGTTATTAAACATCAAATTTATTTATTTATGATAATAAAATACATTTTGAACTTATTGTTACTATTCATATTACATTATTATTTCATTATTCATTTTCTTACTTTCTCTATACTCTGAATTTTCTATCTACCTAACTACCTAACCTTTCACCTTCTATCTCTGTTTAGTCTGGATAACTCCTATATTCACTATACTTCATTATATAATTTTACTCACCTTCTTCTAACTAACCATCAAATTTACCTATCAATGACACCAATATCTCAATTTTAAACTCCATTACTACTTTCATTTAAATCATATGGCACCGCTCGTCTTTGCAATGGGTTGGGTGTTCCCTAACTGGCTATATACATCTCTAATATTTTGCCCTTCCAAATAATTCGGCAAACACTCCCTTAAACTACGCTATTACCTGCCACAACACTATTGGTTGGCTACTCTTTATCACCTCACCCCCACTACAGAATTCATCAACAATAAATATATGTATGTACCTTTACTTAAATACCTTCTCTACAAATAATCACTAACTACTGTGTCCCTAAATATTTAATAATTCTCTTTGCATTTTCTTAAAACTTCTTAACTATCTAACTCCCTTTACATTAATTGCATTACTCACCTGCATTTTATCTATACCCAGGCTCTATCCCTGTAACACTTACTGTAATCATTGACAATTTTCTTATAAAATTCCTCTCCTACCTACTTATAACAATACCTCTTTTCAAAATTCAAATATAATTATTTAAACATTCATTAGTAATTAATTAAAATATTATTATTAAACATGTTATATATATAAAATAGATAATAATACACACTGGGGTACCTGTAATACATAATACACATCAAAATACATGGATAAATACAATTAATACAATAAAAATATACACTCCAACTTCATTATTGTGTCATTAATCGAAATCAGTCCATAACAGTCCAATTCAAAATCACTTTTCATATTATTATTTAATGTTCATTTCACAATACAACAGTCTATCCACCATCATTAAACAACAAACGAATCTTAGGTCTATATAAATTCTTATTTAATACATAGATTTTATTAGATACATTATATTCATATGTTATTGAACGGTTATTAAACAAATATTCCCAGTCACGATCAAGTAGAGTTCTGTTTGTCTTAGTATCATTTGTCTTTAATCGGTTTATATTATAATTATCCCCATAATATTCCACTACAGGTAAGTACCTAATGTCTTTATTCTCATTTCTTGTTATTTCCAATTTATTGTTATTATCAGGCAAGTATTCATCATTTTCATATACCACATCTAACCCTAACCTTTCTAATAGTTGTCTGTAATTTCTGTTTACTTTAAATATTTCTATTACTCTTTTACTCTCACAATATCTCTCTATACTTTCTCTCTTAATACATTTCTCTCCATAACACCAAAATACACTTTCTCTCTCCAAATATGCAGGGGTTCCTATCATAAAATCGTTGCACCTCTTCTTATGTACACAAAAACTAAAAGAAACTTTATTTGTAGAACTATCGTCTATCAAATATAAATTAAAGGCATTCTTATCCTTATAACAACTACATGAAGACTTGTCTTCACCCCCTAATACAACATTAAAAGAAAATTCTACCCCCTGCACTCCTTGTACTAAAATACTTTCTCTCAACTTTCTTTCTGACTTCATAAATTCAAATATTTCATTGTCATGCATTATATTTTCATTATCATGTTTATCCTCTTCTACCACCACTATCTTACTACCTGTATTATTTGAATTATCTAGAGTATATTCATTTTTGGAATTATCAGTTTTAAATATGTTATCCAGTACAGCATTTTGCTGGGTACTACTATCTAGTCCTTTCTGACTTTCTAATTTACTTTCTACCACATGTAACTTATCTGATTTTGTAATCAGCTGGTCACATTTCTTAATAAGTTTATTGTGACTCACTTTTATTTCATTTTTCATTTCATTGAAATGGCTGTTAAAACTATTTTGAATTTCTTTAATTTCACTTTTCTGAACATCAAATTTAAAATTCATGTCCCCTCTGAGGTCATTAAAATTGCTACACATCATGTTATACAGACGTGTTAACATTTCGTCTGTTTTGTTTTCATGAAGTGAGATGGAGGTTACTTGTTCAGTCTCTACATTTTCGGTCGCACTCGCCTCGCCAACCTGACTAAGTGGGGTTAATGGAACATCCATCTCACTCATCACTATTTCGTCAGAGAGGCTGACTTTTTCAGTTTTATCTTCATCAGTATTCATGTTGTATTATTTTAGGTTACTAAAACATGTATGTTTATAACCTAGGAATTTAACCCTATTCTACGCACGTGTGTATGTACTTACGCAATTACTTCAGGTAACTATTCCACTTTCCTGGTAGGTATTACTCCACATAAAATTAAGTTTTATGTCGAGTTCCTGTTATTATGGGCGACAAATGTAATCAATTAGTCCCTGTTCGGGCGCCAAATGTAATCAATTAGTCCCTGCTATTCGGGAGCCAAATGTAATCATATACATTTATTGTTTTATTACTCAGGTTGAAAATATAAATTTTGTCTATACGTAAATAATAAGTTTCGGGCGCCATGTTTGTTATAAAGCAACCTGATCGAAATTTATTGTTAGGGCCAGAAATTCGTGTTAACACGTACCAGTCTAGTGTAACCAATTACCTGAAATAAAGACACATCAAATAACATATAAAAGTATTTATTAAGAGTAAACATTGAGTATAAAGTATTACATAGACATAGGTCTCTGATCGATATATTGCGCCATGGGCGTTGTCCACATGAAGTTACATTATACAAAGAATATACGCTGCATTAATACATGTTATAGGATAAGACATACATTTATTGATTAATTAATTATTTATTCAAATTAACTTTCATATTTTCAACAAAGATATATATATATATAGTTATAGGTGTTGCTCAACCCAGCACTTAGAAATAATTACGCACGCACACAACCACTCACCCGTTCATTCTCATGGTACAAATTTATGCATAGTGGAGCTCCTTTTAAATATAATGAAAAATTACATGATTTTTTAAATACTTGATTTAAAATTTTGTATTATTTCCAAAGGATTGAAAATGTAAAAAGAACGTTCTCACCAATGTAGTGTTGCTGGTTGTTGTAGCTGGCTGTAAAACTTAGCGTCCAGTACCGCGAGTTTTACGTGTACCCGTAGCGGTCACATTTTTGTCGTCGACGCACTGTACGGTGTTTCACACAGTTTATTAACCACCTGCAGTGGTCTAAAAAGTTAAAATTCACTCATAAGTGAATGGGCAGCCGGCCGGCGCTGCTTAGTTGTTGCAACAGAATGACGGCAATTCCTGGTTGAAATCTGCGGAAGTGGGGTGTACTGACGTCACATTTTCTTTGTCTAAGTTGTTGGCATCGCCGTTTGTAGTTGTCAACACATTCTCAGCCTCTGACGTAACGAAGGCTTGGCTCTGCTTATCGCAATAACTGCACACTGTTTTTGTGATGTGACACCGTTTTTTGTCATGAATTAGTTCAAATCCTGGCAAATACTGTAATATAGTTCACTCACTGTAAATTCGATATCGGGTGTTTGAGGTTGGATTGGGTATGTCAAAAAATAGAAAAATACAATATTTATGATCTCTTTACCATATTTTAGGTAATTATACAATGTACCATGATTGTACCATCACATGTTATTATGAATTTATCTCATTAGTTTTATATTTTTTGATGTACTATTTATGGGTCGTTTGAATTATTATTTTGCCTTACCTTACTTTACAAAATACAACATTAATTAACATGGTTCAAATACAATAAATTCTTATATACTAACATCTAGTATTTCCTAGTATACACAAAAATAATAACACAAAATAATTATATAAATAAACATATTAAGACTTTATATTGAGAATTGTCTTTTTTTAAAACTGGTTTGGGGTGTTCCCATTAATCACATTTATTTTAATTATAATTAAGTTTACATTATTCTGATTATTTGTATTGGATTCTCTTATTTTATTAGTTTTGGTTCTAAATTGGTATAGGTAATATGGTTTAAGTTCTTCCATTTATGTGGTTTGCTGCTATAGAGGTTTCTGTCTTTACAATAGGTTTTTTAGGTATTTTGCTATTATTCCATTCAATTCATTGGTTATGGGTTGTTACTCCTTACTACTTCATATCTTGAAGACTGTCATTTTAATTTATTTATTCTGGGCTGTTACTCCTCACTACTCCATATCTTACTGGGTCTACTAATTATTTTATTGACATGATATTCATACTATTTGTTTTTTAACACCTTTTGGGTATAAATTGACTATATATAAATTCTTTGAATCGATTTGTTTAGTTCTGTTAAGTTCTTTTATTGATGATTGTAATTACTTTTCTCTGCTACTTTTATTTAAGTTGTAATCTCTAATATTAATTTAGAATGTTTGATTACAATGTACAATGTATTTTGTCTGTACAACAATCTAGGGTGCCATGTTGTGCAAGTGTCTGTACTGTATACTGTGTATGATCGACATTTACTATGAGGGCCAGAATTCGGTTAACACATACCATTTCAGTGAAACTCATTACCTGAAATAACGAAACTGCAAATAACACATAAAAAGTATTTATTAACATTAAACATAATAGATGTTACATGGATATATATTTTTCGCCATGGGCGTTGTCCCCATGATATTACTCTACACAAAAGATATACGCTGCATTATAATATGTCATAATTATTTAAATGTAAATTATTGAAATTTCAGCACAACCCAACACTTAATATTTTTTAACCCACACACTCAAATACTCACTCTTACATACGCATGGTACAAATTTTATACATAGTGGAGCTCCCTTTATATATTGAAAAATTTAAATGATTTTTTAGTATTGAATTTAAAATGATTTTACATTGATTCAAAATTTGGTTTTGGGAATGAATCAAAGGATTGAAGATGTAATAGGAATGTTCTCACCCATTTCCGTGTTGACTTCCTCGCACTTTTGGAACCGTACCGACATCGGCACAATCGGTGTATTTTACTGCGCTTGACGGGACACCCTTTTGTGTCGACCCACGTAACCCACCGTCGTGGGACCGATTCTATACGTCGATCTTCTTTCGGACGGTTCTTTGGCCGAGGACGCCTACACCAAACCGAACTATTACTGTTCTTAGTACATCTTGCAATATAGGTATTATATACTGTTTATTAACCACCTACAGTGGTCTAAAAAGTTAAAATTCACTCGTAAGTGAAGGGGCAGCCGGCCGGCTCAAATCAGAGCTGCAGATGAAATGACGGCAATTTCTGGTTGAAATCTGCGGAAGTGGGGCGTACTGACGTCACAGTCCTTTGTCTATAGTGTTGACATCGCAGTTTGGTTGCTGTCAACACATTCTCAGCCTCTGACGTAACGAAGGCTTGGCTCTGCTTATCTCAATAACTGCACACTGTTTTTGTGATGTGACACCGTTTTTTGTCATGAATTAGTTCAAATCCTGGCAAATACTGTAATATAGTCCACTCACTGTAAATTCGATATCGGGTGTTTGAGATTGGGTTGGGTATGTCAAAAAATAGGAAAATACAATATTTATGATCTCGTTACCATATTTTATGTAATTATACAATGTACCATGATTGTACCATCACAAAACCCCCTCAATGAAAGATGGTGTGACGAAGCACACAAACTTTCATTGACCCTTTCATACTGCCTAAAGGGATCAGCCAGGACAAGTCGCCACAAACCCCTTACAATTTTATATATAAAAAAATAATCACTCACCCTTGGTCTGGTGATAATGACTGTACCTTCATGACCTTACTGGACTTCTCCTGCGAGATCCCAACACCATAAGGCCACTTAGGCTCTTAACGCCCCTGCTCTGACGCGTTGGCCAGCTCAGGACCGCTGTCACACCCCCAAACACTGAAACAATTTATAAAAAATATGAACATAGTGGCTTATTGAATCACTACCTCCTTAACTGATATGGTTCCCCTTAGCTAAGTGCTGGTTTGTGCCAATAAGCACTGGGTTGGCTTACTATTTATAAAATTATATTAAATAAAATGAGAAAGTATAAAAATTATAAAAATAATAAATCTCAAGGATTAAAAAGAATATGAAAAAGGATTAAAATTGAATGAAATATAATTGAAAATATAAAATATATATAATATAAAATATAATTATATATCTCCCAAACTTGGAGAAAACAAATCAAGAAATTTAATAAATCGATTTATTTATTTATAACCCTTAAAATAAACTTTTATTATGATTATTAGTATTATTATTATTATTAACAGTTAATCATCTGGCGCTGTTAATAATATACCCTCTTCTCCTCCACACACTCTATTGCCCCCCCTGAACTGTTGCGTTCAGTCACCTCCACAAGGACTGAGGCAGAAGGAGTGAGCACTTTTTTCTTTTCTCTCTCTCCCATCCTTGCTTTAGCATTACAAAATCTTCAAGGCAAATACCCTTACTATTACAGTTATAATACACCCCTAAGGTCTACCACCCCAACCGAGGTGAAGTAGCCTATTCAAAAAGAATAATAGATTCCCCTAAACCTCCCAATAAATTTCAAAATTTCAACCAATTTTACGGGCAACCAACCATGGTCAGTGTTACAATTTCTGTCCACAGCTGGTTGTCTTCCAGATCCACGATTAGTGTTGGTAAGACAGTAATCGCCCGAAATATGGGGAATCGTATATATTTGACACATTGTGTCTTATGTAGTCCCAATCGGGGACTACCCTACAATTAACAAGTTATACATAAAACCATTATAAGACTATTATTAAATAAACATAATAATAATGTTCAAAATAAAGTCTCAAAAATTCACCATAGTAGCACTATGTCCTTTTAACTTTACAACAAAAATCAAAATTGAAATATCATTTAAAAAAATGTTAATTTTTTCATTAGTTACATTAATAAATTTGTAGACACTTTCCAAGTCCAAAACATCACTTTTCTAACACTCCAGGAAAACAATGGATCTTCTGATATACTTAGTTACATAAAAAAATATACAACTCCTTAATGAGTTAACCTCTTAAGTTACACAATTTTCAACTTTTCTATTCTATAAAATTTTAGAATAAAACAAGATTCAAGGGATCAATGCCAAAATATAGATTTTTTTTTTTTTTTTTTTTTTTTTTTTTTTTTTTTTTTTTTTTTTTTTATCCCAAGTTTTAGGGGTCCCCCTCCCCGTTCAATAATAAGATTAAATTTTCAAATTTCTACCAATTTTGTGTGGAGGAAGACCATCGTTGCTTTTACTTCCTTACGTCAGTTCCGCCAACCATGGTCCGCCTCCCAAACTCCAAAATCCACGATCAGAGGTGGTGAATCTGTGATTGCCCGAAAATGGGGGAGAGTCCCTTCTGTAAATCAATAGCTAAGTTAATACTCATACACTCAAAATATAAAACATCAATATAAAATAACTAAGACGACCAGTACAATTTTAAATTTGTAGCATTGTGTGTTCCTATCTCTCCAGTTACGTTGTTGGTTTTTCTGTAATACCGCACTTAACTTAGCGGTTAGGTAGGCGTAGTTCCTCTGAAATTTCCTATAAAAGTTGCACAGCCCAAGAAAACTCTGAAGTTGTTTGATGTTTCGCGGTTCAGGGAAACGCATAATAGATTCGACCTTGTCCGGGTTTGCGGAAATTCCTTCCGATGTAATAATGAATCCTAAAAAATTAATCTTCGTTTGTAGAAATTTGGACTTATCCCAATTTACGGTTAATCCTCCCGCTTCTAATTTTCCTAAAACATATTTTAAATGTTCTAAATGGTCTTCAAATGTACGTGAAGCTATTAAAATATCATCTACATAAACTGTGAGAAAATCTAAATCTTTTGGTCTCAAAATTCTATCCAAACATTTAATGAAACTAGCTACGCTGGTATTCAGCCCAAATGGTAGTCGCTTAAACTGATAATTTTTCCCATTAAATAAAAATGCTGTGTATTGCCTACTTACCTCGGCTAAAGGTACCTGCCAATATCCCGCAGTCAGATCTAAGGACGTCATAAATCTTACGCCACTAAACTTTTGAAAGATCTCATTTATAGATTCTGGTGATTCTCGGTCTGGTATAATAATTTGGTTAATTTTCCTTGCGTCTAGGCATAATCTTACTCCTCCTTCCTTCTTGATTACTACCACTAACGGATTTGAGTAGTGAGACACTGACCTCTCTATGATACCATTATCTAACATCTTGTCCAACTCTTCTTGCACCGCTCGTCTTTTAGAGTAAGGCACTGGATAGCTCCGCTGCATGAATGGTGTGTGTTCCTTTATCTGTAACGTACATTCATAATTTTTTTGCCCTTCCTGGAATATCGGCAAACACTCCCTTAAACTGCTCTATTACCTGCCATAACGCTCTACGTTGGCCACTCCTTATCACCTCACCCCCACTACAGAATTCATCCGCCCTTATCTCCCATACTTCATTATTAATATTACTCATTTCATTATCAACATCTTCTAAATACTCACCCTCTATACAAAAATTTACTTTAGTATCTAAGTGATTCTCAACTACTTGTTTCTGTAACAATTTCACACCAGTGGTTCTAACTTTATTTATCACGTTTTCAAAATTAATTTTCACAGACCGCTCACCCCCATCTAACTCCAAAATTTTTTCTTTAAAATTTATTACAGCTTTATTTCTTTGTAAAAAATCATTTCCCAAAATGATGTCTAAACTTAACCCCTTGACTACCAAAAATGTATTATCAAAATTCATATCTCCAATTGAGAAACTTAAATGTATCTGTTTTGTCACCCTTTTACTACGTACCCCCGTGACTCCTATTACTGTAACCCCTGCTACAGGTAAAACTGGAATATTCTTATTCAATTCTTTCAATTCACTTAAAATGTTCTCGGCTATTACTGAAATTTCGCTCCCTGTATCGACAAGTGTTTTAAAGTTTCTATTATCTATTGTTACCTGTATTTCCGTGAGTCCAGCTCTCACCTCCAATGTCGTGTTACACTCCTCCTCCAATAAATCTGCAACGATGTCTGCTTTTATGACGTTGGATTTTAAGTTCTCGATGGGTCGGACCTCATGAGTTTCCCTGAACAGTGGTCGGGTCCTACTTACCACTGTTGACTTCAGTTTTCCGGCTGTGTCCTATTATGACTTGTTGATGGCACAGGGTGTCCGCGTGTTGGTCCCTGATGGTGGTACGGTGCTCCTCTGTTCGCAGGTATGAATTGCTTTACTTGGTTATTTCTTGGTGCTTTACAGAAATAACAATGCTGCATGTGACCCCGATTCTCCTTCCTGCAACTAGAACAACTCCAACCGCCTGGTGTCGGTAAATCATTTCTAACATTATATTTATTGCCAGTATGATTGAAATAAGGCCTTGGCCGATTAAACTCATTGTTATTATTGTTATGGTTATACGTATTTGGTTGTATAGGGCGTCTACCCATTTCACGATCATTTATACTTTGTAGTATATCTAATACCCTTTCCAGTTCATCAAGATTTTCTATTTCTTTAGTCATCAGAGTGACCTGCACTTCTCTAGGTAAGTGCTTACTAACATACCTAACAAATGACTTAAATGGTATAGGAGGCTCTAAATATTTAGCTTCGTTGTACAATTTTGTTACATAAATAGTAATGTTATTATTACTAACGTTACGTCCCATGAAATTACCCGTTCCCATAATACGGCTTCTTAAAGTCTCCTGCTCTTCTTCTGTCCAATATTTACCCTTAAAAGCTTTTTCAAAAGTATTATAGCAATCCCATTCTAACCTATGAGCTTCAGCCCATATGACTGAGTTACCCTTGAAACATTTAATAATTTTATTTAATTTCACTTCCCAGCTACTACTACTAAAATGATTATAATCCCTAGTTTGATTAAGGAATCGCATGGGATGTATTACTCCGTTTTCATGGCTAAAATTCTCTAGTTCTATTTCATTATAGAAATCTCTGGTTACTACTACCCTATCACTTATGCTTGAAATATTTTTATGTATTTCTCCCCGTAATTCGTTTTTTACACTGGTCAAATTATTTGCAATCATATCATATTTATCATGCACATCCATACTATTTTGTACAGTTAAGTCATCAATTTCTTTAATCTTACTTTGTAACAAATTAAATCTACTCTTGGTATTTTTCTCATGTTCAGTCATAGTACTATCTATAGCTTCTAAATTCTTGGTGATATCTATCACATTTATTTCAATGTTTTCTAAATGATTTTGTAAAACATTGGTTTTCACTGCTATTTGTTTGCTTACTTCAACATTGGTTTTAACTTCTAATTGACTTTCTACAAAATTTAAACATTTCTGTTGTATTTCTGTACTGTTTGACTCTAATTGACTTTTAATCGTGTTATTTACTGTGTTGTGCACTAGATCAATTTTAGTGTCTAAATCACTAATGGTACTATTGAACTTGTCATCAACAATGGCTAGTGTATTTTTCTGTATGTTATCACAACGTGTTTCTACTATATTAATTCGTTCTTCTAAGTGAAAATTGTGACCTTTTAATTCTCTGAATTTAATATCAAAATTATCGAATTTGTCATTCAAATGTGTGAATTTAATATCAGTATCGCTTTTCTGTTCGTCTAGTTTTTTATTAAAACTGTCAAATTTATTTAATAAAAGTTGCATCATTGCATTAGTTTCATCTGACCTACTGTCTAAATTAGTTGAAATGGATGTGTCAGTTTGCTTTATTTCGACAGACACAGGCGTATTTACTTCGTCATTCTGACTAATGGGGTTTATTTGAACCTCCATTTCACTGGTTAAATTTATGTCAGTAGCACTGATTTCTATAGTTATATTATCATTGGTATTCATCTTTGTTATTCTATCTTGCTAAAACATGGATATTTATAACCTAGGAACTTAACCCTATTCTACGCACGTGTGTATGTACTTACGCAATTACCTCAGGTAACCGTTCCACTTTCCTGGTAGGTATTACTCCATATAAAATTAAGTCTTATACCGAGTTCCTGTTATCCTCGGGCGCCAATGTAATCTCTAATATTAATTTAGAATGTTTGATTACAATGTACAATGTATTTTGTCTGTACAACAATCTAGGGTGCCATGTTGTGCAAGTGTCTGTACTGTATACTGTGTATGATCGACATTTACTATGAGGGCCAGAATTCGGTTAACACGTACCATTTCAGTGAAACTCATTACCTGAAATAACGAAACTGCAAATAACACATAAAAAGTATTTATTAACATTAAACATAATAGATGTTACATGGATATATATTTTTCGCCATGGGCGTTGTCCCCACGATATTACTCTACACAAAAGATATACGCTGCATTATAATATGTCATAATTATTTAAATGTAAATTATTGAAATTTCAGCACAACCCAACACTTAATATTTTTTAACCCACACAATTTTATAAGACAATGGTAAATGATTACAGTAAGGTAAGTGTTTAAACAGGAATATAACCTGGGTATTGAATTAGAAGCAGGTGAGTTATTTAATTGATGTAAATGGAGTTAGAAAGATAAGAAGTTTTAAGAAAATACAAAGAGAATTATTAGATAGTTAGGGACACAGTAGTTAGTGATTATTTGTAGTAAAGGTGTTTAAGTAGAGGTTTAAAAATTTAATTATTGTTGATGAATTCTGTAGTGGGGGTGAGGTGATAAAGAGTAGCCAACCAATAGTGTTGTGGCAGGTAATAGCGTAGTTTAAGGGAGTGTTTGCCGAATTATTTGGAAGGGCAAAATATTAGAGATGTATATAGCCAGTTAGGGAACACCCAACCCAGTGCAAAGACGAGCGGTGCCATATGATTTAAATGAAATTAGTAATGGAGTATATAATTGAGATATTGGTGTCATTGATAGGTAAATTTGATGGTTAGTTAGAAGAATGTGAGTAAAATTAAAATATAAAAAGTATAGTGAATATAGGAGTTATCCAGACTAAACAATGATAGAAGGTGAAAGGTTAGGTAGTTACGGAGGTAGAAAGTTCAGAGGAGAGAGGTAGTAGAAAATGAATAATGAAATAATAATGTAATATGAATAGTAACAATAAGTTCAAAATGTATTTTATTATTATAAATAAATAAATTTGATGTTTAATTAATAACTGCAATGGTAAATTTTAATTTAAATACAACTTTTAAGTAAATTATACAAATGTTACTGCATATCTTAGATATGATTAAATATGATTGAGTATTTAAAATGTATTAACTGTATTATTAATATATCAGTGTTAATTATTAATGTATTATGTATTTATTTGAAAACTTTTTAACATGATTTTATAATATGTGTAGGAAGAGAAAAAATTTTTAAATGGCGCTGTTAATAATATTTATCAGCCAGATGATTAACTGTTAATAATAATAATAATAATAATAATAATACTAATAATCATAATAAAAGTTTATTTTAAGGGTTATAAATAAATAAATCGATTTATTAAATTTCTTGATTTTTTTTCTCCAAGTTTGGGAGATATATAATTATATTTTATATTTTCAATTATATTTCATTCAATTTTAATCCTTTTTCATATTCTTTTTAATCCTTGAGATTTATTATTTTTATACTTTCTCATTTTATTTAATATAATTTTATAAATAGTAAGCCAACCCAGTGCTTATTGGCACAAACCAGCACTTAGCTAAGGGGAACCATATCAGTTAAGGAGGTAGTGATTCAATAAGCCACTATGTTCATATTTTTTATAAATTGTTTCAGTGTTTGGGGGTGTGACAGCGGTCCTGAGCTGGCCAACGCGTCAGAGCAGGGGCGTTAAGAGCCTAAGTGGCCTTATGGTGTTGGGATCTCGCAGGAGAAGTCCAGTAAGGTCATGAAGGTACAGTCATTATCACCAGACCAAGGGTGAGTGATTATTTTTTTATATATAAAATTGTAAGGGGTTTGTGGCGACTTGTCCTGGCTGATCCCTTTAGGCAGTATGAAAGGGTCAATGAAAGTTTGTGTGCTTCGTCACACCATCTTTCATTGAGGGGGTTTTGTGATGGTACAATCATGGTACATTGTATAATTACATAAAATATGGTAACGAGATCATAAATATTGTATTTTCCTATTTTTTGACATACCCAACCCAATCTCAAACACCCGATATCGAATTTACAGTGAGTGGACTATATTACAGTATTTGCCAGGATTTGAACTAATTCATGACAAAAAACGGTGTCACATCACAAAAACAGTGTGCAGTTATTGAGATAAGCAGAGCCAAGCCTTCGTTACGTCAGAGGCTGAGAATGTGTTGACAGCAACCAAACTGCGATGTCAACACTATAGACAAAGGACTGTGACGTCAGTACGCCCCACTTCCGCAGATTTCAACCAGAAATTGCCGTCATTTCATCTGCAGCTCTGATTTGAGCCGGCCGGCTGCCCATTCACTTACGAGTGAATTTTAACTTTTTAGACCACTGTAGGTGGTTAATAAACAATATTAATATATTAACTACAGTGCGCCAACTTCAAGATGTGACCGGGAAAAACTCGCCGAACTCGCGGTGTGCGAAGTTCGTGCAAACCGAGAACAACCAGCAACACTACATTGGTGAGAACGTTCTATTACATCTTCAATCCTTTGATTCATTCCCAATTCCAAATTTTGAATCAATGTAAAATCATTTTAAATTCAATACTAAAAAATCATTTAAATTTTTCAATATATAAAGGGAGCTCCACTATGTATAAAATTTGTACCATGCGTATGTAAGAGTGAGTATTTGAGTGTGTGGGTTAAAAAATATTAAGTGTTGGGTTGTGCTGAAATTTCAATAATTTACGTTTAAATAATTGTGACATATTATAATGCAGCGTATATCTTTTGTGTAGAGTAATATCATGGGGACAACGCCCATGGCGAAAAATATATATCCATGTAACATCTATTATGTTTAATGTTAATAAATACTTTTTATGTGTTATTTGCAGTTTCGTTATTTCAGGTAATGAGTTTCACTGAAATGGTACGTGTTAACCGAATTCTGGCCCTCATAGTAAATGTCGATCATACACAGTATACAGTACAGACACTTGCACAACATGGCACCCTAGATTGTTGTACAGACAAAATACATTGTACATTGTAATCAAACATTCTAAATTAATATTAGAGATTACATTTGCGCCCGAATTGCAGGGACTAAGAGATATTAGTAATTACTAATTACAATACTCACTCTTACATACGCATGGTACAAATTTTATACATAGTGGAGCTCCCTTTATATATTGAAAAATTTAAATGATTTTTTAGTATTGAATTTAAAATGATTTTACATTGATTCAAAATTTGGTTTTGGGAATGAATCAAAGGATTGAAGATGTAATAGGAATGTTCTCACCCATTTCCGTGTTGACTTCCTCGCACTTTTGGAACCGTACCGACATCGGCACAATCGGTGTATTTTACTGCGCTTGACGGGACACCCTTTTGTGTCGACCCACGTAACCCACCGTCGTGGGACCGATTCTATACGTCGATCTTCTTTCGGACGGTTCTTTGGCCGAGGACGCCTACACCAAACCGAACTATTACTGTTCTTAGTACATCTTGCAATATAGGTATTATATACTGTTTATTAACCACCTACAGTGGTCTAAAAAGTTAAAATTCACTCGTAAGTGAAGGGGCAGCCGGCCGGCTCAAATCAGAGCTGCAGATGAAATGACGGCAATTTCTGGTTGAAATCTGCGGAAGTGGGGCGTACTGACGTCACAGTCCTTTGTCTATAGTGTTGACATCGCAGTTTGGTTGCTGTCAACACATTCTCAGCCTCTGACGTAACGAAGGCTTGGCTCTGCTTATCTCAATAACTGCACACTTTTTTTGTGATGTGACACCGTTTTTTGTCGTGAATTAGTTCAAATCCTGGCAAATACTGTAATATAGTCCACTCACTGTAAATTCGATATCGGGTGTTTGAGATTGGGTTGGGTATGTCAAAAAATAGGAAAATACAATATTTATGATCTCGTTACCATATTTTATGTAATTATACAATGTACCATGATTGTACCATCACAAAGTTGATATTACTCCTTCCAGATGACTTCTTCCCTTTTTTTCCTATATGCTCTTATTTTGTAAAATGAGGTAAAAACTTCGTTGTGCTACAAATGCCCCCCTGTAAAAGTGATTAGTTCAGCTCATACTTTTAGTGTTGGTGAACTAATTGCTTTTGACATTCGTCTTTGTTATATTCTTGGCTTGGTTTAGCCAGATATACCTGCTGCTTTTGGTTGAGCTCTAAGTTGATATATATTTTTGCTGTCTTTACTTTTTATTTTACTCTTATGAGATAGTTCTTTTTAATCTGATTTATCCTATTATTATTTAATATATATATATTTTCCCTCTTATTGAGTGTTTCTTCATTTATATATTTACTCCCTAGCATTCCCTAACATGTGAGCTGGAACAGTTCAGAGTGGCACTTTTTCGGCTACATGCTCTGGTGATCAACTTCACTCATTTGAGCTCAGAGGAATTATCATCTCTGTTCAATAATAAAAAAAACTGGTGGAATTATCTACATCCAGTTATTAAAATATCAATTAAAAAGTAGTCCATTTTGACTAATAATAAATATATTTAGATTCCTCACTTCATAATTATTCAGATTACTTAATATTTCTATCCATATGGTTATCCTTACATTTTTAAAGCTCATTCTATATTACTTATCACTAGGTACATGTCATAATATCCATTTCAGCCTTCCTTTTGGTGAAATTCTGCTATTTTAGTTAGTTGTTGGCATAGCCTGTTTCTCGTTTACTTTTTGGGTAGCACATGTTTATGTATATAGTTTTTTTTCATTTGTTATTTTATTAATTATGTTATTGCTCATGGCATAATGTCTGGTTTTAATATCCTTTCCTTATCTGCTTTGGTTAAACGGTTCTACTATTTATTCTTCTATGATCTTATTTTGTTTTGGGGTTTCATCAACTTATTACATCGAAAATATATACACTATATGGATTCTTATTTACTTTTTAATTAACAGTTCTGTAACATTATTGTTTCGATAAGTAATTCATTTATATTTTTGGTTCGAATAGTCTTGTTCAGCCTTCATAATTGTGATAAAAAATTTCTTGGTAAAATTATTTCAACTCAATTTCTTTAACTATGTTGTACTTATTATTATTTTTTTTAAGCCTTTGATATCTTATTTCTTTCTTTCTCTTTATTAATTGATACACAACAAAGTACTTCTGAAATGTATTCTGTAAACTGTTTTTATTTATTTTAGTATTTAGATAATTTATTTATTTTCCTTTTCTTGTTGCATTTAAAATAATTTCCTTGATATATACTATAAGATGTCCTTATTTATTCTTAGAATTTAGATGGTTTATCTTATTTGATTCAACATATTTTCCCTGATATTAACTGCAAGATGGTCTTACTCATTTTAGAATCTTTATGTTATTTATTTAATTCAAAATATCTTCTTGTAGATAATCTGTAAGATGTCCTTACTCATTTTAGAATTTTTATGTTATTTATTTAATTCAAAATATCTTCTTCTAGATAAGCTGTAAGATGTCCTTACTCATTTTAGAATTTTTATGTTATTTCTTTAATTCAAAATATCTTCTCCTAGATAATCTGTAAGATGTCCTTACTCATTTTAGAATTTTTATGTTATTTATTTAATTCAAAATATCTTCTCCTAGATAATCTGTAAGCTTACTCATTTTAGAATTTTTATGTTATTTATTTAATTCAAAATATCTTCTAGATACGCTGTAAGATGTCCTTATTCATTTTAGAATTTTTATGTTTCTCCTTCATTAAAATATTTTTTTATTGATAATTGGTTACAGGTACCTTTTATCTTTGGTGAATTAATCTCCTTCAACTCATACGTGTTATTTTTATTATCCTTAGTAATCACGTATGGTCCCGTATACAACAGTAATAGTTTTTTAGTAATCCCTTCCATAGTACTGGGTAGTTCCCAGTTTTTAATCAACACCTTTTCTCCAATTTGGTATTTTAGTACCTTTTTAACTGATTTCTTATACTTGTTAATTCACCTTTCCTGGTCCTCGGCTACTTTATTATAAAATCTTATCTGATCAAATTTATATTCCTTGTGGGTCAAAAATTCAATAATTTCTTGTATCTCTCGGGGGGGGGGGGGGGGGTCTCATGCATTGCCGTATATGGGGTAATCCCTATAGCTGGGTGATGTGCTAGATTGAGAAATTCTTCGGTGGCTAATAGGTATTCTTGCCATTACGTATATTATTTCATTATTTTGATTATTAATTGTTATATCGTTTTCTTCCAACAAATCTGTTCGGATATCTTTAAGATAATTGTTGTAAATAATTGTAAATTGCTTATTCTCGTTTTATTCATTTAACTCTTGTTCATACCCAGTAGATAGGAGCAGTGAAGGGTTGTGATTGTCTATCACCGCCTCCTCTAGTTTAAAGGTGGAGTATTATCGCTAATTGGGCCGACTGCAACGTCGGTCTGAAAACCTTGGGCTAGTTCTGGTCACTCCACGTGATCATCAAATGACACTTCACTCCTCCGTTGTCGATTTTGGTCCTCCAGGCTGGAATTTCGCCTGTGTACATAACTTCCCCGATCATCCCCTTCGTGGTATACCTGTTGTTCTCTGTAGTCGTGGAAACTATTCCTCCTTTGGTTTTGGTACCTCCGTTGTCCACTGCCTACTGCTCTTATATAGTTCACTCTCGGTCGGTACGTTCTATTATTATAATTACTACCTGGTTGATAGTTACTATTGTTATTTTGATAAGGGTATTATTATTTTGATTTGAATTTCTCTGACTATTTCTATTAGTTTCACTGTTATGATAATAGGTATTTCTATTTGATTGGAGGTTGTCATTTCCACCATTGTGGTTATTATGATTATTATTATTATTACTATTGCGATTATTATAGTAATTATTATTCCGGTTCAAAGGGTTAAACTGATTGTTATTCACGTTATTTTGATTGTTATTCACATAGCTACTACTATTCCTCGATTCTGGTCTATCAGTTCTTCTTCTACTCTGTCGGTAATAGTCTTCATGCTCGTACATCTCAAGTAACTCTGTCATAGCTTGTACGGTCTTAATTTGACTGCTCCTACGTGCCCTAATTATATCCTCCTCGTAGTGATAGGATAGCTTGCTGACTAGACACTCCTCGGGTATTTGAGGTTCTAGGTGTTTGGCTATGCACACCTTTCCCAGGAAATATGAGGTCAAGGTGTTACCCCAATATGGGTTATATTTCCCATGGCATATATTGTCTCTTGCTATATTTTGCGTCGACTCTGACCAATACTTGGCCTTAAACAATCTCTTAAACATTTGGTTGTCAGTGACATCATCTCTAATGGCCATCCACCAATTATCGGTCATCTCTTTAAATGACTCATCGAGTACTTCTTTATTTGTATTCAAGCGGTTACTCCTACGTTTCGTGAAATGTTCTTCTATTCGAGATATAAATTCCATTGGCTTTCTTTGATATAACTGGAAATTAACCCCTTCTCGGTTTTCTGTAGTGGAACAATGGGAAATGTTAGTTGGTCTGTTCAGACAAGTTTCTATGTCTGCTTGGTTCTGACGAACCTGGCCATTTATATTGGTAACGGCAGCTTCTATCCCATCACATTTTTCTGTGAATTGGTTCTTCAACTTTTCCCATTCTTCACGCGTTTCCTTTTGTTTAACTTCTATATTGGTAACCTTGGTGTTTACCTCTGCTTTAAAACTCTGTACTTCGGTGTTTACTTCTGCTTTAAGATTCTGTAATTCTCGCTCAGTCTGACTACATCCAGCAGCTTTTGTAATCCTTTGTTCTATTACTGTTATTTCCTCTTCTACCTTCTTGCTGACTGTTTCATTGTTCTCTACCATCTTCTAACTCAACTCTTCCTTCAATAATTCTATCTTTCCGTCTAATCTGTCTATATTTTCCTGGTTAACCTCCCTTAATTCTTCTCTTAATAGTTGGTTATCCTCTTTCAATTCTTCCAACTTCTCCCCCATTTTTTCTTCCATTTTATTACTATTTTCCTCCATCTTCTCTTCCATCTTCTTACTATTTTCTTCAATTTTCTTATTGGTATCTCCAATTTTATTACCAAATTCTTCCTTCATTTCCTTACTGGTTTCTTCCATCCTCTTACTATTCTCATCCATTTTCTCCATCATTAGCCTGAGCATTTCCTGCATTGCCACGTTCTCTGTTCATGTGGGTTTTTCTGGTTGTTCCTCTTGTGGTGTGGGTTGGTTCGGTTCCGCCGGAGGTAATGTCATCTCCAAATCTTCCACTGGAGTCGCCTCCTTGTTCTCCATGTCTATCTCCTTTTCTAGTTCTGTCGCCCTTTTCTTCGATGTTGATCTCTTCGGCATTTTGATGACTTTCCTGACTGGTTAACAGCTGCCAAGCTAAAATAGGAGATTGGGCAACTTGTCCTTATCTTATAGGCCTATCAATTCCTATTTTAAGCCCCTAAAGTTGAGCACCAATTTTGTAATAAAACGTATTTTAATTACAATTATTAAAAATAAAATTTTATTATGGAGTTTAATTTTTCTATTATATTTAATTATGTATTTAATTAATTTTAATTGGTGTAATTGTTTTTAATTGTTTTATGTACAATTAATAAAAAATACTGTTTAATAACTGTGTTAGCTCTGATGAAGAATTATTTGTTTCTTCACGTTAAATGGATTATAGTGGCCAAACCGATTGCATGTAGCGGCCGATTCAGTATCTGTACTTCTTCTTCTGCTTGTTCCTTTCCTTCAGAAGTTCACGTTAATATTTAATAATTAATGTAATTTAATTTATGACTCAAATAATCATCAATAAAACAACGTTTAAACAATAATTAAGTTTATTAGTTTCAAAGTAATGGTTTGAATTGCCGCAACTGGTTCGAGTCTGATTCGAGATTAAGTTCCAGTTCGATTAGTACATATAAATAAATATTCAACAGTATAAGGGTTCTTTAACTGTAGAAATAGTCAGGAAAGGCAAGAGAATTCAATACTTACAAATTATTAAAAACTTATTCATTAAACAGACAAAATAATAAAGTATAATGTATATAAAATGTTAATATTACGATAACGATGGTTTCTCTGACGTCACTCGTCATGCTCCCATCAGCCTCTTCGAATGGAATCAAGATGGCTGCCTTAATGAGTTGATCTGCGATGTGAATTCATCTACGAGATTTTCCTTCAAATAAACGTCTCCGTTAGTTAATTCGTCTTCAGTGATGTTGTTCTTGGAATATCCACAAGTTGTAGAGTGTAGTTGTATTCACCCACTGGATTTTGGTTCAGTAATAGTAGTGTTATGTCAAAAAGGTTCCCTTCACTCGGTGTCTGGTTATCTGAGTTCAATTTGGTTCTTCAGTTGTGTCTATATGTAGTGGCAGTTTAATTTAGTATTATTTGATTTAGTTTAAGGGTCCAGTGACTGATATTATAGTATTCTTTACTTCAATTTATCTTCTCTTTATCTTTTTATAAATTCATACGTTGTCTTGGTTGTGTTAGTTAATAATTTCCGTTCATATTTCTCTAAGAAGTATTCTGACACGTCTGTCTCGTTTGGCTTTTAACAATCAACTAACTGATATTTGTTCCTTCATATATAAAATTCCATAAGATTTTGGTATCATTTCTCATTGTTTATGAATCAGCTGTTCCTATGAAATAATTCAATCTTATTGAAAAAACTGTCATATTTTACATTTAATTGACTATAAATTATTTGTTTAGTACTTTTATGTAATTCTAATTATAGAACAATATTCCTGTTTTGATTTTACACAAGTTAATACTAAATTTGATCTGGTTTGGTTTGAGTTAAGCTTCAGAATTACATTCTTTGAAATTTATCTATAGGCCTTATTAATTTTACTCACACTTGATTTTAATTAAACCCTGGTAATTTACCTTTTATGTCTGGCTATTATTTTAAATATTTAACAAGTTATTTGCATTTTACTAGTGCTGGCTTACTGCTGTTAGGCCTTCTCTTGTGCAGTCACCATTTAAGTCAATTTTACTTGCTGATTCCTTTAATCACTATTATATGTCGTTGTTATCATTAGGATAAAATATTTGTATTCTGAAGATGATAATTTATATCAATTTAATCTAGGTTCTATAAATTTATATTCTCTGATTTAGTTTATATGGTCAAAGTTGAATTTGTCTTGGTCACCAATTTTCAATTTTACTAACAATGTTATTATGAATTCATCTCATTAGTTTTATATTTTTTGATGTACTATTTATGGGTCGTTTGAATTATTATTTTGCCTTTCCTTACTTTACAAAATACAACATTAATTAACATGGTTCAAATACAATACATTCTTATATACTAATATCTAGTATTTCCTAGTATACACAAAAATAATAACACAAAATAATTATATAAATAAACATATTAAAACTTTATATTGAGAATTGTCTTTTTTTAAAACTGGTTTGGGGTGTTCCCATTAATCACATTTATTTTAATTATAATTAAGTTTACATTATTCTGATTATTTGTATTGGATTCTCTTATTTTATTAGTTTTGGTTCTAAATTGGTATAGGTAATATGGTTTAAGTTCTTCCATTTATGTGGTTTGCTGCTATAGAGGTTTCTGTCTTTACAATAGGTTTTTTAGGTATTTTGCTATTATTCCATTCAATTCATTGGTTATGGGTTGTTACTCCTTACTACTTCATATCTTGAAGACTGTCATTTTAATTTATTTATTCTGGGCTGTTACTCCTCACTACTTCGTATCTTACTGGGTCTACTAATTATTTTATTGACATGATATTCATACTATTTGTTTTTTAACACCTTTTGGCTATAAATTGACTATATATAAATTCTTTGAATCGATTTGTTTAGTTCTGTTAAGTTCTTTTATTGATGATTGTAATTACTCTTCTCTGCTACTTTTATTTAAGTTGATATTACTCCTTCCAGATGACTTCTTCCCTTTTTTTCCTATATGATCTTATTTTGTAAAATGAGGTAAAAACTTCGTTGTGCTACAATAGACTAAAGAAACAAGAAATAATAAATAAACTGATACAGCTTAACAAATATATAAATGCATACAATGTTAACAATTTGTTGCCAGTTGATTGAATCTTAATGAAAATAAGTTCAATACTTACCTCTAGCAGTAAGTTTAGATCTTGTTTATCTTTGTTCAATACTTACCTCTAGCAGTAAGTTTAGATCTTGTTTATCTAAATAAGACCTTGTCAATTCTCTGCCATCAAAATCTACTTCAGCTTTGTATCGTATCAGAGAATTCCCCATGTCAATGCCCTTAACATCATGTATAGCTCGGATCATCACATCGGATTCTAGTTCAGCGTTAATTTTGTCAAGATACTCCTGAGGAATTGACCTGAAAGGTAATGAGAACTGCAACTACAATTGTAATTATTTTTTATTGAATGAAGTTGATACCAGGATGTGTAACTTTCATATCTACACTATTACAATGTGTTTAGATCACATGACTTTGAATAACAAATATTTTCATCTTTATCTTAATGAACATTCATAATACCTTTTAATAAAATTTATGAGTAATAAAGTGTAGAAAAAAAAGAAATATAATTTTTATATCATAATTATAAAGAATTTGTGATTATAATACAATACTGGAAGACATTTAACTGGAATGACAATTCTCCATTATACTTTCTTCAGGAGGTGAAGGATATCAGGAATGCAACCCAGTCTAATTCCAATAAAATCAGCTAATAAATGCTGTACATACATACATAGTGATTTAGATGTTCCAGTAGCCCAATGGATCGGAATTCTCCTTAAAATGTAGGATAATGGTGTTTAACTTTCTGTGGAAACATGCAAATGCGTAATTTCACCTATTCCCTTCCTCCTCCTTCAAAGATCCCCTTACTTACTTCTTACTTCTTGGGTCAGGCATCCAGCATCAGGTGATGCCGATGGCCTGATGTCCATAGTATACCGCAGCCACCAGACCCCATAAAGCCTTGGTCCTGAGGAGATCCTCCAGCTTCCCATTGTCCCCAATAAGTGCTCTCAGTCTATCTCTGCTGCCATTGATGGAAGTGCATTCCAGGAGAATATGAGCCAGTGATTCCTCCTTTTGGTCACCGCAGTTTTCACAGTTCAGGGAGGTGCTCAGTTTAAATCGGAACAAATATTGTTGTGTAACTATGTGTCCTGTTCTCTTTGCCCTTGCTGCAAAGGTGGTGATTTCTCTTGGAACACCTTCATAGAGCTTGTGCTCTGTTGGTGTTGGCTGTAGCTCAAAGAGCCATCTCCCTGTGTTTGCTTGTCTCCATCTCTCCTTCCATTCTACCTGGATCTCCCTGTCACATCACTCTTTAGCTTTGATAGGGACATCTGTGGCATTTGCTTTGGCTGCATTTTCACAGATGCTTTCATGATTTCATCAGCCTGCTCGTTACCCACAATTCCGCAGTGGGCTGGAACCCACTGGAAGGCTATATTTTTCCCTTTCATACTGAGGTGAGTGAGCTATGTCCTTATTTCTGTTATGCGGAATGCACAGTCATTTGGATGGGGTCTCTTCAGGCTTTCTATGGCACCCTTTGAGTTGGTCAGTATACAGATGTTCTGAGCCTCCATCTGCAAGCATTGCGTCAACGCAACGTTTATTACTAGTAATTCAGCATCCAGGCTTGAAACGGAACTGCAGGAATGAAGTAGCTCTCGCCTGTTTGTATATAATAACCAGCACCAAATTTGGATTCTTTAAGGTCTACTGATCCATCTGTATAGATTTTGGTATACTCCTGGTACTGGTCATTTAGCAGTGCAAGAAACTCTTGTCTCAGCACTTCTCCTAGGTCCTGTTTTGTGAGTTTCGATGGAGGTCTACTTTCATTTTGTTGTCAATGATCATCCATGGTGGTTCCGAGTAGCAGACAGGTATCTGTTCCGGAAAGCTCTCTGACAAGCTGAGTCTCATTTCTCCAATCCTACTTGCAAAAGACTGTTTTACTCTGTTGCCTCGCAAAGTTGACAGCGGGTGAGTAGTCGGCAGTTTGGTTTTTCAGATTTTTTAACCATATTTGTTTTTTTATATACAGGTCAACTGGGTAAATATTGAGTTCTATTTCCATTGCAGCCATTGGCGTGATTTTCGGACAGCCAAGGCACGTCCTAAGACCTGCTGTTTGAAGCAGTTGCAGCTTGTTGATATGGGTTGTTTCAGCTGACCCCCACACCTCACTGCAATACATCATTTTTGACCTGATGTACGACAGATAGAATGATCTCAGTGTTACCGTGTCTGCGCCCCACTTTCGTCCTGCTACAGCTTTCAGGGTGTTTAGGCGGTTTGCACATTGATCCACCACCCGCTCAACATGGGTTTTCCATCGTAACTTCTTATCTAGGCTGACTCCCAGTAATTTTGGACTGGGAGTCTGTCCAAAAATAATCTTAAGTCTGTCCAGGTGATCTCGTTTCTCTTTCCGTGAAATCTGTCGAGAGCCCTGAAAAGGGCTGTTTACAATATTTTTTGATTGCAGCATACTAATGGCACTTTCTCGAGGAAAGCTACTGCTGGCGTTTAGTTCACTGCTAAGCAGCTATCCAGGGGCAGGGCAAGGACCAACCACCTTCACCCCTTCAAAGATCCCCTGTACATTAAAATTTACAAGATTGGATTCAAGTAAAGTCTGCTGTCTAAATCAATTCCAAATTGAGACTTATCACCACTGTATTCTTTAAATATACACCACCTACTTTTCACAAACTTGGAATCGTGTAACTTTGGCTTCTTGTATAATTGACACATAATACATTTTTTTGTTTTATTTTATAATTTTTAAGCGGTTTTTTGTATTATATGCATATTATTTCTGAAAATCTCACAGAAATAACTTTTTTTTTTTATATATGTCTGTTTTGGATAACTGTTGACATTGATTACTTTGAATAGGCCTACCTGGAAACCTTAATGTGACAAGTATTAAAGACGTCTATATGTACCTCCATTAGTTAAGAGTACATTAACTGAATGAATACCAGATAGACATAAAAAGAAAAATATATTAATCTGTTAAAGCATATTTTCCCAAAGTGGACATTACTGACACCCACGTGGCTACTGGGGATATTCCTGGCCTCTGGGGTAGTAGGGAAGTGTTGTGAAGCAAGAATCACTAAACAAATTTGCTTGTCTGAACATTTAGGGCAAATTCAGTTTATAAACTTTAAACTTTTACAAGATTTATGATCTATTAAAATTTTAAAAATGATATACTGGAAATCTCATACAATTCACATGTAATTACTTTCTGGAAACCTCATCAGTGGTGATTTTTATTTTTACTTATCTGATTGACATAAATTGACATACAGTAAGCTCTCCTTATTCTGATCAATTTTAGTATTCACAGTCTGTATACCTAGTGGTGTTGCATCTACCCATGCCGACAGTGACTTGCTTTTTGAATTCTTTCTTACATTGGTATTGACAATATAAAAGTGTATTACAACTGCTTGGTTTCTTTATGTATAATGTGGATGAATTGTAAGGAAATGGACGTATAATATGTATGGTGACTAGTATGAAGGCACTGGTGGGTTATAGGCATGCAATTGTTAACTAAATAAATGTAAACAAGGGAAAATTATGAATTGGTTGAAAGCCAATTATGTTAATACCGTCTTTTGTTAACAAATCTATTAAATCTTTAAACATTTTAGCCTCATATTTAATAATTTATATTTTGTGTACAATTACAAATGTTTATAAATTAATTATAAACCTCTGATGATGCTGATGTGTTTCAGTGAAATGTGTGTCAGGTATTGAAACGACAGAAATGTAATACATTACTTGTAGAAGAAACTATATTGAATAATATCATAATACTATAATTACAAATGTGTAAAATGATTTTTAGACATGATATGTGAGATTTCTATGTGTAATACAATTCTTGAAATACTAGTTCTTATTATTATGTATATAAATACAGTACCAATATACTTATTATTTATAAAACTTCTTGATTAAGGTACTGAAATTCTGTTCCAATATGCTGTATTTAGCTATCAATATAGCCTTGCAAAACTATGTATATAGCAAGCGTGTATATTTCAATATAGTAGTACACTTTAATTTCCACATTTGTGGTTTCCATATGGATTTTGTATTTGCAGTGAATTTGTAGAACAGACTCCTGTGAATACAGAGAGCTTACTGTAATCGTAAATGAGCTTGTTTATATGTACAATTTCATCTAATAAATAACTTTACTTATTCAAAGTTGCTTCATTTTCAAACTAGAGTTTGTAATTCAGAAATAAAGCTACGAGGCTACATGGAATTTCAAAATTACAAACAAAGGTGTATTTACAAGCAAAGCGATTACACACCTTACTTAGTTTATACACAAACAACTTACTTATAGAGAGAGAGAGAGAGAGAGAGAGAGAGAGAGAGAGAGTGTCTTCATACAAAGAGTGCAGAAAAAATTATGTTGAAAAGGGAGTGGTGAGGAAACAAAGTTTGTGAAACGGAGTCTCAAAATGAAGGTATATCAACACAATCCAGGTAAATCAAGGTATACACAATCCAGGTATACGTATTACGCTTAACCTCTAAATCACATTATATTTGCGAGTAGATGTGGTCTTGTAATTGTACATACTCTTTACCACATTTTAATTAGAATAAAATTCTTCGCTTACCTTCTCTGGGTTTCCAAGGTCCTTCACCCGGACTTGTGGCCCATAAGCGTAACTTTGGGTTTACGTTATTAATGTACTCAACTCTCATTATACTTAATATTATTAAATTATTAGTATTAGCCACACATAATATCATGGGAAATGGATAGTATAAATCTGGCAATTGTTTTCAATTGCTGAGACATGACGACTTATACCCCCCACCCCCAATCAGTGACTAGAGAGAGGGAAAGTACTTGATAATGATTTCGTGTCTAACATTTTACTCTCTCTATCATACACTCACTTCACAACAAAACTTGCGTATTGTTGTATACTAGAGAACCCCCAATCCACATTCAAAGTAATGTTATGAATATTGTATAACATATTAAGTGATATCGTGATGTGTATTGGAACGAAGTTCCTTATCGCGCGTTGTGAAAGGGGGCTAGACGGAAAAAATTCTCACGAAAAGTTGTAACGACACTTTTTGCTATAGTAAGCTATTGTAAGCTGTGCGGCGTGCGCATGTTTCTCTGTCTGTCTCTCTCTCTCTCTTATAGAAAGCAAGCCAGATATTTCCCTACACCGTATACCGCTCACCGCTACGCTACGCACCACCGCGCGCGCGCGTGCACGCGCGGAGTTTTTCCGCTACGGTTCATACTGCTCTTAAAATTTCGATTTCTAAACTATTGCCATTATCATCTGAAATGTTACATTTGTACAGATCTCTTTTTAGATACGTCAAAGTATTGATTATTGATGAAATCAGCATGATCAGTGCAGAACTGTTAGCCAAAATTGATTTGCGCTTAAAACAAATTACTGCAAATCATAATGTTGATTTTGGCGGCATTGACGTCATTTTAATTGGTGATTTACGCCAGGCTCCACCAGTAAGGGCAACATTGATATATAAACCTATTAAAACGAGAATGGTTGGTCCACATTTATGGCGAGGTCTTAAATTTTTTGAACTAACGCAAGTCATGAGACAGGCTAATGCTGCATTTTCATTGATACTTACAAAGATTGGCAATGGTGAAGTTTTGGAACAGTTTCAATTAGAAATTATCGAATCACGAAAATTCTCACGAAAAGTTGTAACGACACTTTTTGCTATAGTAAGCTATTGTAAGCTGTGCGGCGTGCGCATGTCTCTCTGTCTGTCTCTCTCTCTCTCTCTTATAGAAAGCAAGCCAGATATTTCCCTACACCGTATACCGCTCACCGCTACGCTACGCGCCACCGCGCGCGCGCGCGCACGCGCGGAGTTTTTCCGCTACGGTTCATACTGCTCTTAAAATTTCGATTTCTAAACTATTGCCATTATCATCTGAAATGTTACATTTGTACAGATCTCTTTTTAGATACGTCAAAGCATTGATTATTGATGAAATCAGCATGATCAGTGCAGAACTGTTAGCCAAAATTGATTTGCGCTTAAAACAAATTACTGCAAATCATAATGTTGATTTTGGCGGCATTGACGTCATTTTAATTGGTGATTTACGCCAGGCTCCACCAGTAAGGGCAACATTGATATATAAACCTATTAAAACGAGAATGGTTGGTCCACATTTATGGCGAGGTCTTAAATTTTTTGAACTAACGCAAGTCATGAGACAGGCTAATGCTGCATTTTCATTGATACTTACAAAGATTGGCAATGGTGAAGTTTTGGAACAGTTTCAATTAGAAATTATCGAATCAAGATTTTTCAAAAAAGAAGAAACTCGACAATTAAGTCCTCATGGTGTTCGTTTATTTTATACTAATGTCGCTGTAGACAGTTACAACAATTCAATTTTGCAAGAAGCTCCAGATAAAGTCATCTCAATAGCAAAGGATATAATAACTGGAACTAAAAATCAAGAACAAGAAGCTTCTTTTAGATTACAACTACACAAAAAATCTGTCATCGATACTGGGGGATTACCTTACCAAATCACTTTTGTAAAAGGAAAGTATTATCTTATCACAACAACCATTGATGTAAGTGATGGATTAGTTAATGGTGCCGTTGGTAAATTACTTCACCTAGACTTCAATGAGGACAACGTAGTTTGCAGAGTTTGGCTCGAATTCTGTGGATCAGCAAAGGTTGGGCAAAAAGCAAGAAAAAAAGCACGCAGCACGCAACAACAATGCAAGCACGCAGCAAGGTTGGAACAAGCGGCTTTACTAGCTGTCCAAAGCAAAGTTAATAATGCTGCTGTACCTATTGAATGGCGAACATCCAACATTACCATGACAAGGAATAAAGCAGTTACTGTTAAACGTAAACACTTTCCCATAATTTCTGCTTGTGCTATGACTATTCATAAGTCACAAGGTGGAACATTTGATCAAATTGTTTACGAGTATGACAAAATACATCCACAACAACTTGTTTATGTTGCTCTCTCTCGTGTAACAAGCATCGAAGGTTTATTTATCGTTACATTTGATGATGATGAAACTAAATTTCGATTTCATCATAATCGAGTACAAGCTTCATCAACAATATCTCTAGTACAAGAGTTTCAGAGATTGTCATTAAATAAGCTTGAAACGAAGGCAAAATCTGTCATTGATTTCATTACTAGAGATAAAGGCATTTCATTGTGTACGTTCAACGTCCAAAGCCTTCGTAAACATTCAGTTGATTTAATCGACTCTGTTACAGAAAAAACGAACATTTTGTTATTATCAGAGACATGGTTGGACAATCGAGAAGAATGTGATATACCGAATTTTAATTGTGTAACCCACTTTAAACGTGATTTTGTTCGTTCAGGTGGAGTTGCGATATATCACAACACAAATGATACGACCAATCTTGTAACACCAAATATGTCGGTCATAATGAACAATATTCAGGACTTGCACGTAAGACGTACAAGTGTTGCAGATTTATGTGCAGCAGAGTGTGTAATGGAAAACGGTGTTACCTTAATCATGGCAGTCATATATGTCTCACCAAATAACAAATTAATAGATATTCAGGAGTTCATTCATCGAGCACTGCTAGAGTATTCTAAAGATGTATCTCGAACGCTTAGCAGATACAACAAAAATTTAGATAAAGTTCCACTCATTTTAGCCGGTGATTTTAACATCAACTTCAGTAATGAAAAATCAAAACCATTGCTACAGTTTCTAGAGGAAGAATTTGATTTAAGAATTAACAATAATCCAGCAGAATCAACAACAAAATATAATACTACCATTGATGCAGTTTTTTCAAGACATTTAAATAAAATAGAATCCCAAACATATGTTTCCTACTTCAGTTACCACAAGCCAATTATTACTAAAATTGAGCCTACTGATTAAGTTTATATTACATTATATTTGTTAATAATAAAAAAAATATTATTATAACTTAAAAAAAATAAAATTTTATTACAATTCCTTCACTAATTAATCGAAAGGAACTTCGTTCCATCCGGGTGTCCCTTGACACCTCTCAACTTTTGTTGGTATTCTTAAAACTGTTTGTCATATTACTCACATGTGTTTACATTATCCATAATTGATGTATAACTTATGTA
Source organism: Magicicada septendecula (assembly GCA_034769895.1). Lineage (NCBI taxonomy): Eukaryota > Metazoa > Arthropoda > Insecta > Hemiptera > Cicadidae > Magicicada > Magicicada septendecula. The sequence continues at coordinate 263,480,191 of CM068370.1, read as the reverse complement.
TACTGATGGACACTACTTACAGAGACACTATGTACAGAATACACTAGAATGTTCTATATCAATATCAAACGTTTTATAGGTAAGTGCAATTTCTTCTACAAGGTTCTAGATATTACGCCTAGAATGACGTTATACTAGGAAGTGATGCATGTTTCTGAATGATGTTATTACCAACTGTATACAAAACAATAAGAGGCAGAGAGAGTTAGACTAGATTGTGTATTCAGTTAGTGAGTGTGTTATCTTTGTGTTTGTATAAATTACAGTTGTGTTAATATTCAATATCAAAGTTGTGGATAGAACCTATATTTTGTGTATTTTATTTATATATTTATTTGTGCAAATTATTTGTGACATCGGTAAATAAACAAAGTGTCAAAGTGATACAAGTGTTTTATTTCAATCGCTGATCTAGAGGATAACAATATTTCTGATGTTCTCGGAAGAATCATTTTACATTTTAACTCGATTGATTGTTTTACTTCATGTGCTCATTATTCTGAAAACAAAACTCACTTTCTGCCTTCAATATATTTTATATTAACAATTAATGTGAATGTGTAGCAAAATTATTTTTGTCACCGCAATTTATGCTTTGGAAATGATTTTTAACCATGTTTACCGCAACTAACGCATGCACTATGAAACACTGTACAAGAGTGTCTGGACATATATTTGAAATAAACGAAAATTCTGTTAGCCTTGCAACAAGGTGTATGTCCACTGTATATCTCAACCTCACTTTTCAAATACGATATTCAGGTTTATATCAGTAAATAGACCAAAGATGGATCAATAAAGATGTTGAAGAGGTTGTAATCGTCCAAACGTCTATTAAATAATAATATTTAATGAAATTACTACTCACTTAACCTAACATCATTTTATGTACGCAATTTATACGTATTACGCTTAACCTGTAAATCACATTATATTTGCGAGTAGATGTGGTCTTGTAATCGTACATACTCTTTACCACATTTTAATTAGAATAAAATTCTTCGCTTACCTTCTCTGGGTTTCCAAGGTCCTTCACCCGGACTTGTGGCCCATAAGCGTAACTGTGGGTTTACGTTATTAATGTACTCAACTCTCATTATACTTGTTAGTTAATTCAACCTTTATTAGACATGTGATTCAATAGGCTTATATTTCTCAAAATAAAAGATATAATTTTATTCTGTATCCATTCGGATTTAAATCTGACAAGTATTAAGGTTGAGATTCATACTCAATTTAACCAAGACAAAAACATAATTCACAGCTTTCCTTAACCTACTTGAAATTCAAATGGTTCATTATACTATCTTATTTAAAGGCGACCCAGCATTTGCATACACTCACATTCATTCATTTTACCCCAGTTACTATAGAGAGCTCTTTTAATTTAAATTTTCATAATTGATTGGATGTGATACATTTACGTCTTTAACGGCGTTCCTGCTGCCCATGTGCTGCATTCCGCATTCTTTATCACTATTTGTCCGAAAAAATGTTACACTGTTTTAATTTTGATGCCACTGAGTTTAGTTAATGTTGCACTGTTTTCGTCTGAAAGATGTTCTCATTTTTGAAATTTTGGTCATGTTCTCACTTTTTTAAGATCTCCTTGTTTCTGCAGGTTAAAAATTCTACTTCACTGAATTATAACTGCTTTCACATTTTGTCTATATCACTTTATATTACCCTCTAGAACATATTTTTTGAAAGTTTGACAGATTTTTGGCTCCGAGCCTTTAATGTCGAACCAGCCGGAGCCGCAGCTATATGAAGACAGACGCTGTGCTCTGCGCACCAAGCGTTAAGGAATTTATTCGAACATGCTGTTATCATGAGAACGTTGGCCGATGTTCGCACGCCTGTGTGTGAACGCGCCCCCTTGTTGACAACTTTACATTCCTGTACCTCACAGCGACAGTCTCGTGGCTATAGTTTGTTCACCACATATACTTGGTTGAAATAAAATTGAAAAGATTCAATGTACAAATCCTCATAGGTTTGTACCGTTACAATACCCCCCCCCCCCAATGAGAGGTTTTCTGCCGAAGCAGAAAAACTCTCATTGCTAACCCTAAGAGGATCAGCGAGGATATGGTGCCAATAACCCCCCTTTAATTTCTTAACACATCATGGGTAAACCACCCCCCCTAGCTCGGCGACTATGGCTGCACCTGCACGACATTACTGGACTCTCTACTCGAGATCCCAACACCGTTAAGTCGGACAGGCACTCATCACAGTACCTCCTCACCTTGTAACATTCCAAATAAAATTCCATAACCGGCCTTATACCGTACCAGATCCTCAACCGATATATCTCCCCTTACATACATACTGGATTGCCTTTAGCAAGAACTGGGTGCGTACACATATTCATTACCAAATTAAACACACTATCTACACATTAATTATTAATATAAAATTCACATAAATATTGGAACGAAGTTCCTTATCGCGCGTTGTGAAAGGGGGCTAGACGGAAAAAATTCTCACGAAAAGTTGTAACGACACTTTTTGCTATAGTAAGCTATTGTAAGCTGTGCGGCGTGCGCATGTTTCTCTGTCTGTCTCTCTCTCTCTCTTATAGAAAGCAAGCCAGATATTTCCCTACACCGTATACCGCTCACCGCTACGCTACGCACCACCGCGCGCGCGCGTGCACGCGCGGAGTTTTTCCGCTACGGTTCATACTGCTCTTAAAATTTCGATTTCTAAACTATTGCCATTATCATCTGAAATGTTACATTTGTACAGATCTCTTTTTAGATACGTCAAAGTATTGATTATTGATGAAATCAGCATGATCAGTGCAGAACTGTTAGCCAAAATTGATTTGCGCTTAAAACAAATTACTGCAAATCATAATGTTGATTTTGGCGGCATTGACGTCATTTTAATTGGTGATTTACGCCAGGCTCCACCAGTAAGGGCAACATTGATATATAAACCTATTAAAACGAGAATGGTTGGTCCACATTTATGGCGAGGTCTTAAATTTTTTGAACTAACGCAAGTCATGAGACAGGCTAATGCTGCATTTTCATTGATACTTACAAAGATTGGCAATGGTGAAGTTTTGGAACAGTTTCAATTAGAAATTATCGAATCACGAAAATTCTCACGAAAAGTTGTAACGACACTTTTTGCTATAGTAAGCTATTGTAAGCTGTGCGGCGTGCGCATGTCTCTCTGTCTGTCTCTCTCTCTCTCTTATAGAAAGCAAGCCAGATATTTCCCTACACCGTATACCGCTCACAGCTACGCTACGCGCCACCGCGCGCGCACGCGCGGAGTTTTTCCGCTACGGTTCATACTGCTCTTAAAATTTCGATTTCTGAACTATTGCCATTATCATCTGAAATGTTACATTTGTACAGATCTCTTTTTAGATACGTCAAAGCATTGATTATTGATGAAATCAGCATGATCAGTGCAGAACTGTTAGCCAAAATTGATTTGCGCTTAAAACAAATTACTGCAAATCATAATGTTGATTTTGGCGGCATTGACGTCATTTTAATTGGTGATTTACGCCAGGCTCCACCAGTAAGGGCAACATTGATATATAAACCTATTAAAACGAGAATGGTTGGTCCACATTTATGGCGAGGTCTTAAATTTTTTGAACTAACGCAAGTCATGAGACAGGCTAATGCTGCATTTTCATTGATACTTACAAAGATTGGCAATGGTGAAGTTTTGGAACAGTTTCAATTAGAAATTATCGAATCAAGATTTTTCAAAAAAGAAGAAACTCGACAATTAAGTCCTCATGGTGTTCGTTTATTTTATACTAATGTCGCTGTAGACAGTTACAACAATTCAATTTTGCAAGAAGCTCCAGATAAAGTCATCTCAATAGCAAAGGATATAATAACTGGAACTAAAAATCAAGAACAAGAAGCTTCTTTTAGATTACAACTACACAAAAAATCTGTCATCGATACTGGGGGATTACCTTACCAAATCACTTTTGTAAAAGGAAAGTATTATCTTATCACAACAACCATTGATGTAAGTGATGGATTAGTTAATGGTGCCGTTGGTAAATTACTTCACCTAGACTTCAATGAGGACAACGTAGTTTGCAGAGTTTGGCTCGAATTCTGTGGATCAGCAAAGGTTGGGCAAAAAGCAAGAAAAAAAGCACGCAGCACGCAACAACAATGCAAGCACGCAGCAAGGTTGGAACAAGCGGCTTTACTAGCTGTCCAAAGCAAAGTTAATAATGCTGCTGTACCTATTGAATGGCGAACATCCAACATTACCATGACAAGGAATAAAGCAGTTACTGTTAAACGTAAACACTTTCCCATAATTTCTGCTTGTGCTATGACTATTCATAAGTCACAAGGTGGAACATTTGATCAAATTGTTTACGAGTATGACAAAATACATCCACAACAACTTGTTTATGTTGCTCTCTCTCGTGTAACAAGCATCGAAGGTTTATTTATCGTTACATTTGATGATGATGAAACTAAATTTCGATTTCATCATAATCGAGTACAAGCTTCATCAACAATATCTCTAGTACAAGAGTTTCAGAGATTGTCATTAAATAAGCTTGAAACAAAGGCAAAATCTGTCATTGATTTCATTACTAGAGATAAAGGCATTTCATTGTGTACGTTCAACGTCCAAAGCCTTCGTAAACATTCAGTTGATTTAATCGACTCTGTTACAGAAAAAACGAACATTTTGTTATTATCAGAGACATGGTTGGACAATCGAGAAGAATGTGATATACCGAATTTTAATTGTATAACCCACTTTAAACGTGATTTTGTTCGTTCAGGTGGAGTTGCGATATATCACAACACAAATGATACGACCAATCTTGTAACACCAAATATGTCGGTCATAATGAACAATATTCAGGACTTGCACGTAAGACGTACAAGTGTTGCAGATTTATGTGCAGCAGAGTGTGTAATGGAAAACGGTGTTACCTTAATCATGGCAGTCATATATGTCTCACCAAATAACAAATTAATAGATATTCAGGAGTTCATTCATCGAGCACTGCTAGAGTATTCTAAAGATGTATCTCGAACGCTTAGCAGATACAACAAAAATTTAGATAAAGTTCCACTCATTTTAGCCGGTGATTTTAACATCAACTTCAGTAATGAAAAATCAAAACCATTGCTACAGTTTCTAGAGGAAGAATTTGATTTAAGAATTAACAATAATCCAGCAGAATCAACAACAAAATATAATACTACCATTGATGCAGTTTTTTCAAGACATTTAAATAAAATAGAATCCCAAACATATGTTTCCTACTTCAGTTACCACAAGCCAATTATTACTAAAATTGAGCCTACTGATTAAGTTTATATTACATTATATTTGTTAATAATAAAAAAAATATTATTATAACTTAAAAAAAATAAAATTTTATTACAATTCCTTCACTAATTAATCGAAAGGAACTTCGTTCCATCCGGGTGTCCCTTGACACCTCTCAACTTTTGTTGGTATTCTTAAAACTGTTTGTCATATTACTCACATGTGTTTACATTATCCATAATTGATGTATAACTTATGTATACTGATGGACACTACTTACAGAGACACTATGTACAGAATACACTAGAATGTTCTATATCAATATCAAACGTTTTATAGGTAAGTGCAATTTCTTCTACAAGGTTCTAGATATTACGCCTAGAATGACGTTATACTAGGAAGTGATGCATGTTTCTGAATGATGTTATTACCAACTGTATACAAAACAATAAGAGGCAGAGAGAGTTAGACTAGATTGTGTATTCAGTTAGTGAGTGTGTTATCTTTGTGTTTGTATAAATTACAGTTGTGTTAATATTCAATATCAAAGTTGTGGATAGAACCTATATTTTGTGTATTTTATTTATATATTTATTTGTGCAAATTATTTGTGACATCGGTAAATAAACAAAGTGTCAAAGTGATACAAGTGTTTTATTTCAATCGCTGATCTAGAGGATAACAATATTTCTGATGTTCTCGGAAGAATCATTTTACATTTTAACTCGATTGATTGTTTTACTTCATGTGCTCATTATTCTGAAAACAAAACTCACTTTCTGCCTTCAATATATTTTATATTAACAATTAATGTGAATGTGTAGCAAAATTATTTTTGTCACCGCAATTTATGCTTTGGAAATGATTTTTAACCATGTTTACCGCAACTAACGCATGCACTATGAAACACTGTAAAAGAGTGTCTGGACATATATTTGAAATAAACGAAAATTCTGTTAGCCTTGCAACAAGGTGTATGTCCACTGTATATCTCAAGCTCACTTTTCAAATACGATATTCAGGTTTATATCAGTAAATAGACCAAAGATGGATCAATAAAGATGTTGAAGAGGTTGTAATCGTCCAAACGTCTATTAAATAATAATATTTAATGAAATTACTACTCACTTAACCTAACATCATTTTATGTACGCAATTTATACGTATTACGCTTAACCTGTAAATCACATTATATTTGCGAGTAGATGTGGTCTTGTAATCGTACATACTCTTTACCACATTTTAATTAGAATAAAATTCTTCGCTTACCTTCTCTGGGTTTCCAAGGTCCTTCACCCGGACTTGTGGCCCATAAGCGTAACTGTGGGTTTACGTTATTAATGTACTCAACTCTCATTATACTTGTTAGTTAATTCAACCTTTATTAGACATGTGATTCAATAGGCTTATATTTCTCAAAATAAAAGATATAATTTTATTCTGTATCCATTCGGATTTAAATCTGACAAGTATTAAGGTTGAGATTCATACTCAATTTAACCAAGACAAAAACATAATTCACAGCTTTCCTTAACCTACTTGAAATTCAAATGGTTCATTATACTATCTTATTTAAAGGCGACCCAGCATTTGCATACACTCACATTCATTCATTTTACCCCAGTTACTATAGAGAGCTCTTTTAATTTAAATTTTCATAATTGATTGGATGTGATACATTTACGTCTTTAACGGCGTTCCTGCTGCCCATGTGCTGCATTCCGCATTCTTTATCACTATTTGTCCGAAAAAATGTTACACTGTTTTAATTTTGATGCCACTGAGTTTAGTTAATGTTGCACTGTTTTCGTCTGAAAGATGTTCTCATTTTTGAAATTTTGGTCATGTTCTCACTTTTTTAAGATCTCCTTGTTTCTGCGGGTTAAAAATTCTACTTCACTGAATTATAACTGCTTTCACATTTTGTCTATATCACTTTATATTACCCTCTAGAACATATTTTTTGAAAGTTTGACAGATTTTTGGCTCCGAGCCTTTAATGTCGAACCAGCCGGAGCCGCAGCTATATGAAGACAGACGCTGTGCTCTGCGCACCAAGCGTTAAGGAATTTATTCGAACATGCTGTTATCATGAGAACGTTGGCCGATGTTCGCACGCCTGTGTGTGAACGCGCCCACTTGTTGACAACTTTACATTCCTGTACCTCACAGCGACAGTCTCGTGGCTATAGTTTGTTCACCACATATACTTGGTTGAAATAAAATTGAAAAGATTCAATGTACAAATCCTCATAGGTTTGTACCGTTACAATACCCCCCCCCCCAATGAGAGGTTTTCTGCCGAAGCAGAAAAACTCTCATTGCTAACCCTAAGAGGATCAGCGAGGATATGGTGCCAATAACCCCCCTTTAATTTCTTAACACATCATGGGTAAACCACCCCCCCTAGCTCGGCGACTATGGCTGCACCTGCACGACATTACTGGACTCTCTACTCGAGATCCCAACACCGTTAAGTCGGACAGGCACTCACCACAGTACCACCTCACCTTGTAACATTCCAAATAAAATTCCATAACCGGCCTTATACCGTACCAGATCCTCAACCGATATATCTCCCCTTACATACATACTGGATTGCCTTTAGCAAGAACTGGGTGCGTACACATATTCATTACCAAATTAAACACACTATCTCCACATTAATTATTAATATAAAATTCACATAAATATTGGAACGAAGTTCCTTATCGCGCGTTGTGAAAGGGGGCTAGACGGAAAAAATTCTCACGAAAAGTTGTAACGACACTTTTTGCTATAGTAAGCTATTGTAAGCTGTGCGGCGTGCGCATGTTTCTCTGTCTGTCTCTCTCTCTCTCTTATAGAAAGCAAGCCAGATATTTCCCTACACCGTATACCGCTCACCGCTACGCTACGCGCCACCGCGCGCGCGCGCGCACGCGCGGAGTTTTTCCGCTACGGTTCATACTGCTCTTAAAATTTCGATTTCTAAACTATTGCCATTATCATCTGAAATGTTACATTTGTACAGATCTCTTTTTAGATACGTCAAAGTATTGATTATTGATGAAATCAGCATGATCAGTGCAGAACTGTTAGCCAAAATTGATTTGCGCTTAAAACAAATTACTGCAAATCATAATGTTGATTTTGGCGGCATTGACGTCATTTTAATTGGTGATTTACGCCAGGCTCCACCAGTAAGGGCAACATTGATATATAAACCTATTAAAACGAGAATGGTTGGTCCACATTTATGGCGAGGTCTTAAATTTTTTGAACTAACGCAAGTCATGAGACAGGCTAATGCTGCATTTTCATTGATACTTACAAAGATTGGCAATGGTGAAGTTTTGGAACAGTTTCAATTAGAAATTATCGAATCACGAAAATTCTCACGAAAAGTTGTAACGACACTTTTTGCTATAGTAAGCTATTGTAAGCTGTGCGGCGTGCGCATGTTTCTCTGTCTGTCTCTCTCTCTCTCTTATAGAAAGCAAGCCAGATATTTCCCTACACCGTATACCGCTCACCGCTACGCTACGCGCCACCGCGTGGAGTTTTTCCGCTACGGTTCATACTGCTCTTAAAATTTCGATTTCTAAACTATTGCCATTATCATCTGAAATGTTACATTTGTACAGATCTCTTTTTAGATACGTCAAAGTATTGATTATTGATGAAATCAGCATGATCAGTGCAGAACTGTTAGCCAAAATTGATTTGCGCTTAAAACAAATTACTGCAAATCATAATGTTGATTTTGGCGGCATTGACGTCATTTTAATTGGTGATTTACGCCAGGCTCCACCAGTAAGGGCAACATTGATATATAAACCTATTAAAACGAGAATGGTTGGTCCACATTTATGGCGAGGTCTTAAATTTTTTGAACTAACGCAAGTCATGAGACAGGCTAATGCTGCATTTTCATTGATACTTACAAAGATTGGCAATGGTGAAGTTTTGGAACAGTTTCAATTAGAAATTATCGAATCAAGATTTTTCAAAAAAGAAGAAACTCGACAATTAAGTCCTCATGGTGTTCGTTTATTTTATACTAATGTCGCTGTAGACAGTTACAACAATTCAATTTTGCAAGAAGCTCCAGATAAAGTCATCTCAATAGCAAAGGATATAATAACTGGAACTAAAAATCAAGAACAAGAAGCTTCTTTTAGATTACAACTACACAAAAAATCTGTCATCGATACTGGGGGATTACCTTACCAAATCACTTTTGTAAAAGGAAAGTATTATCTTATCACAACAACCATTGATGTAAGTGATGGATTAGTTAATGGTGCCGTTGGTAAATTACTTCACCTAGACTTCAATGAGGACAACGTAGTTTGCAGAGTTTGGCTCGAATTCTGTGGATCAGCAAAGGTTGGGCAAAAAGCAAGAAAAAAAGCACGCAGCACGCAACAACAATGCAAGCACGCAGCAAGGTTGGAACAAGCGGCTTTACTAGCTGTCCAAAGCAAAGTTAATAATGCTGCTGTACCTATTGAATGGCGAACATCCAACATTACCATGACAAGGAATAAAGCAGTTACTGTTAAACGTAAACACTTTCCCATAATTTCTGCTTGTGCTATGACTATTCATAAGTCACAAGGTGGAACATTTGATCAAATTGTTTACGAGTATGACAAAATACATCCACAACAACTTGTTTATGTTGCTCTCTCTCGTGTAACAAGCATCGAAGGTTTATTTATCGTTACATTTGATGATGATGAAACTAAATTTCGATTTCATCATAATCGAGTACAAGCTTCATCAACAATATCTCTAGTACAAGAGTTTCAGAGATTGTCATTAAATAAGCTTGAAACGAAGGCAAAATCTGTCATTGATTTCATTACTAGAGATAAAGGCATTTCATTGTGTACGTTCAACGTCCAAAGCCTTCGTAAACATTCAGTTGATTTAATCGACTCTGTTACAGAAAAAACGAACATTTTGTTATTATCAGAGACATGGTTGGACAATCGAGAAGAATGTGATATACCGAATTTTAATTGTGTAACCCACTTTAAACGTGATTTTGTTCGTTCAGGTGGAGTTGCGATATATCACAACACAAATGATACGACCAATCTTGTAACACCAAATATGTCGGTCATAATGAACAATATTCAGGACTTGCACGTAAGACGTACAAGTGTTGCAGATTTATGTGCAGCAGAGTGTGTAATGGAAAACGGTGTTACCTTAATCATGGCAGTCATATATGTCTCACCAAATAACAAATTAATAGATATTCAGGAGTTCATTCATCGAGCACTGCTAGAGTATTCTAAAGATGTATCTCGAACGCTTAGCAGATACAACAAAAATTTAGATAAAGTTCCACTCATTTTAGCCGGTGATTTTAACATCAACTTCAGTAATGAAAAATCAAAACCATTGCTACAGTTTCTAGAGGAAGAATTTGATTTAAGAATTAACAATAATCCAGCAGAATCAACAACAAAATATAATACTACCATTGATGCAGTTTTTTCAAGACATTTAAATAAAATAGCATCCCAAACATATGTTTCCTACTTCAGTTACCACAAGCCAATTATTACTAAAATTGAGCCTACTGATTAAGTTTATATTACATTATATTTGTTAATAATAAAAAAAATATTATTATAACTTAAAAAAAATAAAATTGTATTACAATTCCTTCACTAATTAATCGAAAGGAACTTCGTTCCATCCGGGTGTCCCTTGACACCTCTCAACTTTTGTTGGTATTCTTAAAACTGTTTGTCATATTACTCACATGTGTTTACATTATCCATAATTGATGTATAACTTATGTATACTGATGGACACTACTTACAGAGACACTATGTACAGAATACACTAGAATGTTCTATATCAATATCAAACGTTTTATAGGTAAGTGCAATTTCTTCTACAAGGTTCTAGATATTACGCCTAGAATGACGTTATACTAGGAAGTGATGCATGTTTCTGAATGATGTTATTACCAACTGTATACAAAACAATAAGAGGCAGAGAGAGTTAGACTAGATTGTGTATTCAGTTAGTGAGTGTGTTATCTTTGTGTTTGTATAAATTACAGTTGTGTTAATATTCAATATCAAAGTTGTGGATAGAACCTATATTTTGTGTATTTTATTTATATATTTATTTGTGCAAATTATTTGTGACATCGGTAAGTAAACAAAGTGTCAAAGTGATACAAGTGTTTTATTTCAATCGCTGATCTAGAGGATAACAATATTTCTGATGTTCTCGGAAGAATCATTTTACATTTTAACTCGATTGATTGTTTTACTTCATGTGCTCATTATTCTGAAAACAAAACTCACTTTCTGCCTTCAATATATTTTATATTAACAATTAATGTGAATGTGTAGCAAAATTATTTTTGTCACCGCAATTTATGCTTTGGAAATGATTTTTAACCATGTTTACCGCAACTAACGCATGCACTATGAAACACTGTAAAAGAGTGTCTGGACATATATTTGAAATAAACGAAAATTCTGTTAGCCTTGCAACAAGGTGTATGTCCACTGTATATCTCAAGCTCACTTTTCAAATACGATATTCAGGTTTATATCAGTAAATAGACCAAAGATGGATCAATAAAGATGTTGAAGAGGTTGTAATCGTCCAAACGTCTATTAAATAATAATATTTAATGAAATTACTACTCACTTAACCTAACATCATTTTATGTACGCAATTTATACGTATTACGCTTAACCTGTAAATCACATTATATTTGCGAGTAGATGTGGTCTTGTAATCGTACATACTCTTTACCACATTTTAATTAGAATAAAATTCTTCGCTTACCTTCTCTGGGTTTCCAAGGTCCTTCACCCGGACTTGTGGCCCATAAGCGTAACTGTGGGTTTACGTTATTAATGTACTCAACTCTCATTATACTTGTTAGTTAATTCAACCTTTATTAGACATGTGATTCAATAGGCTTATATTTCTCAAAATAAAAGATATAATTTTATTCTGTATCCATTCGGATTTAAATCTGACAAGTATTAAGGTTGAGATTCATACTCAATTTAACCAAGACAAAAACATAATTCACAGCTTTCCTTAACCTACTTGAAATTCAAATGGTTCATTATACTATCTTATTTAAAGGCGACCCAGCATTTGCATACACTCACATTCATTCATTTTACCCCAGTTACTATAGAGAGCTCTTTTAATTTAAATTTTCATAATTGATTGGATGTGATACATTTACGTCTTTAACGGCGTTCCTGCTGCCCATGTGCTGCATTCCGCATTCTTTATAGTCCGAAAAAATGTTACACTGTTTTAATTTTGATGCCACTGAGTTTAGTTAATGTTGCACTGTTTTCGTCTGAAAGATGTTCTCATTTTTGAAATTTTGGTCATGTTCTCACTTTTTTAAGATCTCCTTGTTTCTGCGGGTTAAAAATTCTACTTCACTGAATTATAACTGCTTTCACATTTTGTCTATATCACTTTATATTACCCTCTAGAACATATTTTTTGAAAGTTTGACAGATTTTTGGCTCCGAGCCTTTAATGTCGAACCAGCCGGAGCCGCAGCTATATGAAGACAGACGCTGTGCTCTGCGCACCAAGCGTTAAGGAATTTATTCGAACATGCTGTTATCATGAGAACGTTGGCCGATGTTCGCACGCCTGTGTGTGAACGCGCCCACTTGTTGACAACTTTACATTCCTGTACCTCACAGCGACAGTCTCGTGGCTATAGTTTGTTCACCACATATACTTGGTTGAAATAAAATTGAAAAGATTCAATGTACAAATCCTCATAGGTTTGTACCGTTACAATACCCCCCCCCCCAATGAGAGGTTTTCTGCCGAAGCAGAAAAACTCTCATTGCTAACCCTAAGAGGATCAGCGAGGATATGGTGCCAATAACCCCCCTTTAATTTCTTAACACATCATGGGTAAACCACCCCCCCTAGCTCGGCGACTATGGCTGCACCTGCACGACATTACTGGACTCTCTACTCGAGATCCCAACACCGTTAAGTCGGACAGGCACTCACCACAGTACCACCTCACCTTGTAACATTCCAAATAAAATTCCATAACCGGCCTTATACCGTACCAGATCCTCAACCGATATATCTCCCCTTACATACATACTGGATTGCCTTTAGCAAGAACTGGGTGCGTACACATATTCATTACCAAATTAAACACACTATCTCCACATTAATTATTAATATAAAATTCACATAAATATTGGAACGAAGTTCCTTATCGCGCGTTGTGAAAGGGGGCTAGACGGAAAAAATTCTCACGAAAAGTTGTAACGACACTTTTTGCTATAGTAAGCTATTGTAAGCTGTGCGGCGTGCGCATGTTTCTCTGTCTGTCTCTCTCTCTCTCTTATAGAAAGCAAGCCAGATATTTCCCTACACCGTATACCGCTCACCGCTACGCTACGCGCCACCGCGCGCGCGCGCGCACGCGCGGAGTTTTTCCGCTACGGTTCATACTGCTCTTAAAATTTCGATTTCTAAACTATTGCCATTATCATCTGAAATGTTACATTTGTACAGATCTCTTTTTAGATACGTCAAAGTATTGATTATTGATGAAATCAGCATGATCAGTGCAGAACTGTTAGCCAAAATTGATTTGCGCTTAAAACAAATTACTGCAAATCATAATGTTGATTTTGGCGGCATTGACGTCATTTTAATTGGTGATTTACGCCAGGCTCCACCAGTAAGGGCAACATTGATATATAAACCTATTAAAACGAGAATGGTTGGTCCACATTTATGGCGAGGTCTTAAATTTTTTGAACTAACGCAAGTCATGAGACAGGCTAATGCTGCATTTTCATTGATACTTACAAAGATTGGCAATGGTGAAGTTTTGGAACAGTTTCAATTAGAAATTATCGAATCACGAAAATTCTCACGAAAAGTTGTAACGACACTTTTTGCTATAGTAAGCTATTGTAAGCTGTGCGGCGTGCGCATGTCTCTCTGTCTGTCTCTCTCTCTCTCTTATAGAAAGCAAGCCAGATATTTCCCTACACCGTATACCGCTCACCGCTACGCTACGCGCCACCGCGCGCGCGCGCGCACGCGCGGAGTTTTTCCGCTACGGTTCATACTGCTCTTAAAATTTCGATTTCTAAACTATTGCCATTATCATCTGAAATGTTACATTTGTACAGATCTCTTTTTAGATACGTCAAAGCATTGATTATTGATGAAATCAGCATGATCAGTGCAGAACTGTTAGCCAAAATTGATTTGCGCTTAAAACAAATTACTGCAAATCATAATGTTGATTTTGGCGGCATTGACGTCATTTTAATTGGTGATTTACGCCAGGCTCCACCAGTAAGGGCAACATTGATATATAAACCTATTAAAACGAGAATGGTTGGTCCACATTTATGGCGAGGTCTTAAATTTTTTGAACTAACGCAAGTCATGAGACAGGCTAATGCTGCATTTTCATTGATACTTACAAAGATTGGCAATGGTGAAGTTTTGGAACAGTTTCAATTAGAAATTATCGAATCAAGATTTTTCAAAAAAGAAGAAACTCGACAATTAAGTCCTCATGGTGTTCGTTTATTTTATACTAATGTCGCTGTAGACAGTTACAACAATTCAATTTTGCAAGAAGCTCCAGATAAAGTCATCTCAATAGCAAAGGATATAATAACTGGAACTAAAAATCAAGAACAAGAAGCTTCTTTTAGATTACAACTACACAAAAAATCTGTCATCGATACTGGGGGATTACCTTACCAAATCACTTTTGTAAAAGGAAAGTATTATCTTATCACAACAACCATTGATGTAAGTGATGGATTAGTTAATGGTGCCGTTGGTAAATTACTTCACCTAGACTTCAATGAGGACAACGTAGTTTGCAGAGTTTGGCTCGAATTCTGTGGATCAGCAAAGGTTGGGCAAAAAGCAAGAAAAAAAGCACGCAGCACGCAACAACAATGCAAGCACGCAGCAAGGTTGGAACAAGCGGCTTTACTAGCTGTCCAAAGCAAAGTTAATAATGCTGCTGTACCTATTGAATGGCGAACATCCAACATTACCATGACAAGGAATAAAGCAGTTACTGTTAAACGTAAACACTTTCCCATAATTTCTGCTTGTGCTATGACTATTCATAAGTCACAAGGTGGAACATTTGATCAAATTGTTTACGAGTATGACAAAATACATCCACAACAACTTGTTTATGTTGCTCTCTCTCGTGTAACAAGCATCGAAGGTTTATTTATCGTTACATTTGATGATGATGAAACTAAATTTCGATTTCATCATAATCGAGTACAAGCTTCATCAACAATATCTCTAGTACAAGAGTTTCAGAGATTGTCATTAAATAAGCTTGAAACGAAGGCAAAATCTGTCATTGATTTCATTACTAGAGATAAAGGCATTTCATTGTGTACGTTCAACGTCCAAAGCCTTCGTAAACATTCAGTTGATTTAATCGACTCTGTTACAGAAAAAACGAACATTTTGTTATTATCAGAGACATGGTTGGACAATCGAGAAGAATGTGATATACCGAATTTTAATTGTGTAACCCACTTTAAACGTGATTTTGTTCGTTCAGGTGGAGTTGCGATATATCACAACACAAATGATACGACCAATCTTGTAACACCAAATATGTCGGTCATAATGAACAATATTCAGGACTTGCACGTAAGACGTACAAGTGTTGCAGATTTATGTGCAGCAGAGTGTGTAATGGAAAACGGTGTTACCTTAATCATGGCAGTCATATATGTCTCACCAAATAACAAATTAATAGATATTCAGGAGTTCATTCATCGAGCACTGCTAGAGTATTCTAAAGATGTATCTCGAACGCTTAGCAGATACAACAAAAATTTAGATAAAGTTCCACTCATTTTAGCCGGTGATTTTAACATCAACTTCAGTAATGAAAAATCAAAACCATTGCTACAGTTTCTAGAGGAAGAATTTGATTTAAGAATTAACAATAATCCAGCAGAATCAACAACAAAATATAATACTACCATTGATGCAGTTTTTTCAAGACATTTAAATAAAATAGCATCCCAAACATATGTTTCCTACTTCAGTTACCACAAGCCAATTATTACTAAAATTGAGCCTACTGATTAAGTTTATATTACATTATATTTGTTAATAATAAAAAAAATATTATTATAACTTAAAAAAAATAAAATTGTATTACAATTCCTTCACTAATTAATCGAAAGGAACTTCGTTCCATCCGGGTGTCCCTTGACACCTCTCAACTTTTGTTGGTATTCTTAAAACTGTTTGTCATATTACTCACATGTGTTTACATTATCCATAATTGATGTATAACTTATGTATACTGATGGACACTACTTACAGAGACACTATGTACAGAATACACTAGAATGTTCTATATCAATATCAAACGTTTTATAGGTAAGTGCAATTTCTTCTACAAGGTTCTAGATATTACGCCTAGAATGACGTTATACTAGGAAGTGATGCATGTTTCTGAATGATGTTATTACCAACTGTATACAAAACAATAAGAGGCAGAGAGAGTTAGACTAGATTGTGTATTCAGTTAGTGAGTGTGTTATCTTTGTGTTTGTATAAATTACAGTTGTGTTAATATTCAATATCAAAGTTGTGGATAGAACCTATATTTTGTGTATTTTATTTATATATTTATTTGTGCAAATTATTTGTGACATCGGTAAGTAAACAAAGTGTCAAAGTGATACAAGTGTTTTATTTCAATCGCTGATCTAGAGGATAACAATATTTCTGATGTTCTCGGAAGAATCATTTTACATTTTAACTCGATTGATTGTTTTACTTCATGTGCTCATTATTCTGAAAACAAAACTCACTTTCTGCCTTCAATATATTTTATATTAACAATTAATGTGAATGTGTAGCAAAATTATTTTTGTCACCGCAATTTATGCTTTGGAAATGATTTTTAACCATGTTTACCGCAACTAACGCATGCACTATGAAACACTGTAAAAGAGTGTCTGGACATATATTTGAAATAAACGAAAATTCTGTTAGCCTTGCAACAAGGTGTATGTCCACTGTATATCTCAAGCTCACTTTTCAAATACGATATTCAGGTTTATATCAGTAAATAGACCAAAGATGGATCAATAAAGATGTTGAAGAGGTTGTAATCGTCCAAACGTCTATTAAATAATAATATTTAATGAAATTACTACTCACTTAACCTAACATCATTTTATGTACGCAATTTATACGTATTACGCTTAACCTGTAAATCACATTATATTTGCGAGTAGATGTGGTCTTGTAATCGTACATACTCTTTACCACATTTTAATTAGAATAAAATTCTTCGCTTACCTTCTCTGGGTTTCCAAGGTCCTTCACCCGGACTTGTGGCCCATAAGCGTAACTGTGGGTTTACGTTATTAATGTACTCAACTCTCATTATACTTGTTAGTTAATTCAACCTTTATTAGACATGTGATTCAATAGGCTTATATTTCTCAAAATAAAAGATATAATTTTATTCTGTATCCATTCGGATTTAAATCTGACAAGTATTAAGGTTGAGATTCATACTCAATTTAACCAAGACAAAAACATAATTCACAGCTTTCCTTAACCTACTTGAAATTCAAATGGTTCATTATACTATCTTATTTAAAGGCGACCCAGCATTTGCATACACTCACATTCATTCATTTTACCCCAGTTACTATAGAGAGCTCTTTTAATTTAAATTTTCATAATTGATTGGATGTGATACATTTACGTCTTTAACGGCGTTCCTGCTGCCCATGTGCTGCATTCCGCATTCTTTATAGTCCGAAAAAATGTTACACTGTTTTAATTTTGATGCCACTGAGTTTAGTTAATGTTGCACTGTTTTCGTCTGAAAGATGTTCTCATTTTTGAAATTTTGGTCATGTTCTCACTTTTTTAAGATCTCCTTGTTTCTGCGGGTTAAAAATTCTACTTCACTGAATTATAACTGCTTTCACATTTTGTCTATATCACTTTATATTACCCTCTAGAACATATTTTTTGAAAGTTTGACAGATTTTTGGCTCCGAGCCTTTAATGTCGAACCAGCCGGAGCCGCAGCTATATGAAGACAGACGCTGTGCTCTGCGCACCAAGCGTTAAGGAATTTATTCGAACATGCTGTTATCATGAGAACGTTGGCCGATGTTCGCACGCCTGTGTGTGAACGCGCCCCCTTGTTGACAACTTTACATTCCTGTACCTCACAGCGACAGTCTCGTGGCTATAGTTTGTTCACCACATATACTTGGTTGAAATAAAATTGAAAAGATTCAATGTACAAATCCTCATAGGTTTGTACCGTTACAATACCCCCCCCCCCCCCAATGAGAGGTTTTCTGCCGAAGCAGAAAAACTCTCATTGCTAACCCTAAGAGGATCAGCGAGGATATGGTGCCAATAACCCCCCTTTAATTTCTTAACACATCATGGGTAAACCACCCCCCCTAGCTCGGCGACTATGGCTGCACCTGCACGACATTACTGGACTCTCTACTCGAGATCCCAACACCGTTAAGTCGGACAGGCACTCACCACAGTACCACCTCACCTTGTAACATTCCAAATAAAATTCCATAACCGGCCTTATACCGTACCAGATCCTCAACCGATATATCTCCCCTTACATACATACTGGATTGCCTTTAGCAAGAACTGGGTGCGTACACATATTCATTACCAAATTAAACACACTATCTCCACATTAATTATTAATATAAAATTCACATAAATATTGGAACGAAGTTCCTTATCGCGCGTTGTGAAAGGGGGCTAGACGGAAAAAATTCTCACGAAAAGTTGTAACGACACTTTTTGCTATAGTAAGCTATTGTAAGCTGTGCGGCGTGCGCATGTTTCTCTGTCTGTCTCTCTCTCTCTCTTATAGAAAGCAAGCCAGATATTTCCCTACACCGTATACCGCTCACCGCTACGCTACGCGCCACCGCGCGCGCACGCGCGGAGTTTTTCCGCTACGGTTCATACTGCTCTTAAAATTTCGATTTCTAAACTATTGCCATTATCATCTGAAATGTTACATTTGTACAGATCTCTTTTTAGATACGTCAAAGTATTGATTATTGATGAAATCAGCATGATCAGTGCAGAACTGTTAGCCAAAATTGATTTGCGCTTAAAACAAATTACTGCAAATCATAATGTTGATTTTGGCGGCATTGACGTCATTTTAATTGGTGATTTACGCCAGGCTCCACCAGTAAGGGCAACATTGATATATAAACCTATTAAAACGAGAATGGTTGGTCCACATTTATGGCGAGGTCTTAAATTTTTTGAACTAACGCAAGTCATGAGACAGGCTAATGCTGCATTTTCATTGATACTTACAAAGATTGGCAATGGTGAAGTTTTGGAACAGTTTCAATTAGAAATTATCGAATCACGAAAATTCTCACGAAAAGTTGTAACGACACTTTTTGCTATAGTAAGCTATTGTAAGCTGTGCGGCGTGCGCATGTTTCTCTGTCTGTCTCTCTCTCTCTCTTATAGAAAGCAAGCCAGATATTTCCCTACACCGTATACCGCTCACCGCTACGCTACGCGCCACCGCGCGGAGTTTTTCCGCTACGGTTCATACTGCTCTTAAAATTTCGATTTCTAAACTATTGCCATTATCATCTGAAATGTTACATTTGTACAGATCTCTTTTTAGATACGTCAAAGTATTGATTATTGATGAAATCAGCATGATCAGTGCAGAACTGTTAGCCAAAATTGATTTGCGCTTAAAACAAATTACTGCAAATCATAATGTTGATTTTGGCGGCATTGACGTCATTTTAATTGGTGATTTACGCCAGGCTCCACCAGTAAGGGCAACATTGATATATAAACCTATTAAAACGAGAATGGTTGGTCCACATTTATGGCGAGGTCTTAAATTTTTTGAACTAACGCAAGTCATGAGACAGGCTAATGCTGCATTTTCATTGATACTTACAAAGATTGGCAATGGTGAAGTTTTGGAACAGTTTCAATTAGAAATTATCGAATCAAGATTTTTCAAAAAAGAAGAAACTCGACAATTAAGTCCTCATGGTGTTCGTTTATTTTATACTAATGTCGCTGTAGACAGTTACAACAATTCAATTTTGCAAGAAGCTCCAGATAAAGTCATCTCAATAGCAAAGGATATAATAACTGGAACTAAAAATCAAGAACAAGAAGCTTCTTTTAGATTACAACTACACAAAAAATCTGTCATCGATACTGGGGGATTACCTTACCAAATCACTTTTGTAAAAGGAAAGTATTATCTTATCACAACAACCATTGATGTAAGTGATGGATTAGTTAATGGTGCCGTTGGTAAATTACTTCACCTAGACTTCAATGAGGACAACGTAGTTTGCAGAGTTTGGCTCGAATTCTGTGGATCAGCAAAGGTTGGGCAAAAAGCAAGAAAAAAAGCACGCAGCACGCAACAACAATGCAAGCACGCAGCAAGGTTGGAACAAGCGGCTTTACTAGCTGTCCAAAGCAAAGTTAATAATGCTGCTGTACCTATTGAATGGCGAACATCCAACATTACCATGACAAGGAATAAAGCAGTTACTGTTAAACGTAAACACTTTCCCATAATTTCTGCTTGTGCTATGACTATTCATAAGTCACAAGGTGGAACATTTGATCAAATTGTTTACGAGTATGACAAAATACATCCACAACAACTTGTTTATGTTGCTCTCTCTCGTGTAACAAGCATCGAAGGTTTATTTATCGTTACATTTGATGATGATGAAACTAAATTTCGATTTCATCATAATCGAGTACAAGCTTCATCAACAATATCTCTAGTACAAGAGTTTCAGAGATTGTCATTAAATAAGCTTGAAACGAAGGCAAAATCTGTCATTGATTTCATTACTAGAGATAAAGGCATTTCATTGTGTACGTTCAACGTCCAAAGCCTTCGTAAACATTCAGTTGATTTAATCGACTCTGTTACAGAAAAAACGAACATTTTGTTATTATCAGAGACATGGTTGGACAATCGAGAAGAATGTGATATACCGAATTTTAATTGTATAACCCACTTTAAACGTGATTTTGTTCGTTCAGGTGGAGTTGCGATATATCACAACACAAATGATACGACCAATCTTGTAACACCAAATATGTCGGTCATAATGAACAATATTCAGGACTTGCACGTAAGACGTACAAGTGTTGCAGATTTATGTGCAGCAGAGTGTGTAATGGAAAACGGTGTTACCTTAATCATGGCAGTCATATATGTCTCACCAAATAACAAATTAATAGATATTCAGGAGTTCATTCATCGAGCACTGCTAGAGTATTCTAAAGATGTATCTCGAACGCTTAGCAGATACAACAAAAATTTAGATAAAGTTCCACTCATTTTAGCCGGTGATTTTAACATCAACTTCAGTAATGAAAAATCAAAACCATTGCTACAGTTTCTAGAGGAAGAATTTGATTTAAGAATTAACAATAATCCAGCAGAATCAACAACAAAATATAATACTACCATTGATGCAGTTTTTTCAAGACATTTAAATAAAATAGAATCCCAAACATATGTTTCCTACTTCAGTTACCACAAGCCAATTATTACTAAAATTGAGCCTACTGATTAAGTTTATATTACATTATATTTGTTAATAATAAAAAAAATATTATTATAACTTAAAAAAAATAAAATTTTATTACAATTCCTTCACTAATTAATCGAAAGGAACTTCGTTCCATCCGGGTGTCCCTTGACACCTCTCAACTTTTGTTGGTATTTTATATTTGCTTGTAAATAAAATTCATTCCCGTTTCTCACCTTTAATTGTTTGCTTGACGTTACTATTTCAAATCAAATTAAATTATTTAAATTTTGTTCAAATAGTGAAATTAATCTAAGTCCATTATCAAAATCCACATCAAAGTTAATTTACATCATCTCTTTCCATTCATTAATTTCATCGCAATTTTCAAAATTCTCAAAATCTTTTAAATGAATTTACTTTATCATTCTTCTTAACTAGATGCTAACAATCAGAATAAACAAAACAAAATAAACAACTTATTTTTATCATAAATTCCCTTATCACTACATTTGTTTACAAAACATAATAATATGAACAATATAAATCAGTTAATACATTATCAATACACATAATCAGCAATATATCCTGAACATAAAAACACAACAAACTGTACCTCAAAACAAATTAAAAAAAAATTTTTTTTTTCAATCATTAAATGAATTTAAATTCCAGAAACATATTCTAATAATTACTAAAAACAAATTATTGAATTAAATCAATTATTAAAAGGACATATGAATTGATTACATTGAACATTATACAGTTCATACCAGTCATCAGCTGATACCTCATGGTCAGGTGAATGACCTTTCTATAGGCACCTTGAGTACAAATAAACATAATACAATATCAACATTATACAATATACAATTTGTGATATTTTCAATTTGTTTCTTTCTGCAAGTAGATAATATTGTATATTCTTTTTTAACACCTGACACACGTTTCACTGAAAAATATCAGTATTATCAGAGGTTTCTAAGTGAATTAATAACAATCAAAATAATTCTATTAATATAAAATTAACGAATAATCGAATCTGTATCGATTTTAATGTTTATTTTCTTCGGCAGCTGTTTTCTTTATATATACAATTATACATAATATAATAAAGAACACAAAACTCATTTCATTAAAATAAACATTTCATTTGCATCTGAATAAAAATTACAAACATTTCAATTTTAGGTTTAGTTTCAAATTCTACTAACTCTTTACCTTGTTACATTTTATTATTACATTTCAATTATGAACTTCTATTAAGTATTTTCATCATCAATTGGTTTGGGTGATTCTCAGTCATTCACAATGATTTGATTTATTGAATGTGTATTTAAATATGACCTTACTCCCCTTCTTCCTTCTAACAACCACTAATGGATTTACATAGGGTGACACCAATCTCTCAAAATATTTACCTCCACTAATTCTCTAACTTCACTTAAATCATTCTCCTCTTATAATAAAAGATCCTATTTTATAGCTTTAGATCCTTTGTTTAACTCACATTTTATACTTTTTAAATGATTTTCGGCTCGTGAGCCTTTTACGTTGAACTGCGCGGTTCTATTAGTTGGCGAAGAGTAACTTTTTCAAGATGGCCAAGGCGTTCTCCTGTTCACCAACTTGCTTTGGGATAGGTCGAGCTGGCGTTACGTGACATCTCATTAAGCCACGCTAATTACTGGAAACTCGCTCTGGCTGACTAGCGATCCTCATACGTGACAATTCATATGTGCGGACAAGCATACGCGCACTCGTTCACATACCTTAGCACCTGGAAATGTAGCATGCTGAGGGGCGGACAGACCAAACGTGCAACTGGGTGCCCTGAAAGTGAATGTCTATTGTTAAAACTGAGGCCCCGTGTAGGTAACTTCCCTCCGTCGCATTTACCATTGAAATAAAACCAATCACCCAATTCTGTCCCGTTACAAGGTAACAAAAGTAGGTGTCATAATATAAATAAACACAATGTGAACAAGTTTCTTACTGGCATAATATGGAATTTTCATGAAAGAATTTGTCTTTACTTTCTGCGATTTTTTCATTCATGTGATCATTAACAATTTTGCTCCCAGATACCGGTGACAGGAAAACCTCTCGCTACCAGACCTGTGAAGAGTACCCCCCCCCCCCAGCCAAGATATATTTTCTTATATATGTTACAAGAGCTGATTTTGTTGACAGTACAGTATTGCCAACTTAACCCAAGGGCATATTTCTGTCACTATGGGCCACAAGAATGTAAAACTCTATGTAATAGTACTGATCTGTGTCTACATATTGACAAAACCTTCAGAACACAGTCATGCAATGTGGCCAACTTTGGTACACGTGGGCTGTACGGAAAATTTAATATGTCCAGATATGGTACACACGGGCTCTAGTAAAAGTGTTGTGTCCAAAAATGGTACACATGGTAGCAAGAGTGTTAAAGGTACATAAGTCTGTGAAATGTAATGCTTGCTCACCTGCCTACAAGAGCTGCTACATTGGTGTAAATAATAAATGAAGCAACTGCACCAAGAATGCCACCGACAAGGAGAGAACCAATTGCATCTGGTATATGTGAGTCAAAGTACACTGTCAAACCCATACATGTACCAGCGACAGCTACGCCAAGCACTGCTGCTACATCTTCTAAAAGCACTACTGTTACACTTGGGTCACTGCCTCGTAAAACTGTAATAAATACAAATACACTATTGGTAATGAATAACTGTACAAGTTATATACTATTATATACTTTGTGGCATTAACATTCACCAAATTTTTATTAAAACATACTCACACAAATGTACTGTGTTAAACATTATATTTTTATTGTGACTCAAACTCAAATTTAAATTACATTTGTTTTTTTTTTAATTACCACAAGCATTTTGGTAAATATTTATAATATAATATTTCTATTTCTGTTTCCATGGGACAGACATCCTCGCCTGTTCTAATCTAGGTACTGTTAACCTCACCCATATAATGTGTTAACTCTGAGTCCACATATAAGTACAATAGAAGAGGAGACTACTATAACTCATGTATTAGTACTTTCATGATTTTGATAAATTGTAATAATTTTCTTTTATTTGTACTATATTGTTTCTTCAAGGTCCCTATTATGCACTACCTGGCCATAGATATTCAGAACCTTCAGTGGGTCCCCATGCAGTATCATACAGTAGCATACCCACAATTATTCATGGGGTTATTGACCAAATTTTCCTATGTGGGGGGGGTACAGGTAGAGCAAGATTTTCTATAGTGGTTGGAGGGGGAGGGGTATTGGCTGTAGTAGGGAATTTGCCAATTATAGCTCAATGTGTATCTTATACCACAGTTATTAGCAATATAAAGACAATAATAGCCTGCCTGTAGACATTATGCATATACTCAACAGTAACTTATCAAATTGGGGGGGGGGGGTAATACCCTGTAACCCTTCTTGGCTATGCTACTGGTATTGTAAATCATCTGCAGAACTACAACACCGTCTGTGTTACCTATCCCCCTCCTACAAAATTGTACACTCCTCCAACAGAAATTACACTGTTGCACACCACTATATAAAAATTCTAGATTAGTGCTTTCAAGCTTCACAGCTCATCATCAGATCAAAAAAATCTAAAAAAATTTCAGATTTTATGATGAGCTGTGAAACTGAAATTTTTTTAGATTTTTTTGATCTGATGATGAGCTGTGAAGCTTGAAAGTGCTAATTGAGAATTTTTTCTATAATGGTGTGCAACAGTGTAATTTCTGTTTGTGATTACAACCATTAACACAACTTTATTAATTAAAGTTTTTTGGTGGACAACCTCATTTGTTGTAAAACAATTTCATGATCCATGTTCATTCTTCGTTTACCAAATAAGTAGTTTCAGGTTTATTTTTCAGTTTACCCTCAGTGCCTGATATCACTTGGCAGTGCAACCTATCGGGACTACAGAATTGTGTTTGAAAATCTACTGACACTAACTGGTACGATAGATTACACGAACAATTTATTATTTTTGTACACGCACGCACGCACGCACGCACGCACACACACACACACACACACACACACACACACACACACACACACCAGAAACATGCATTTGCTTAGTTAGCAATGACAATTACACTAATTGTATAATTTATTCTTAATTTTCCTTATTCTTCCTTCAAACCTCACAAAGCTGTTGTGGTTTTATTCTCCCTGAATTTCAGACTTTCTGAGTGTTACTAAAAATAACATATATTCTACATTCTAAACATCAACTATTACTGTGTTCAGAGAAATTATGTTATTTTTTTGTAACTTACCATAATCAGTAAAAGTTGTGTTGTTGGCAATTGCCCCTTTCCTGATAGAGTTAAATGCCACAAGTAAAGTTGCACCTTCTGAGACAAGGGAACCACACAGAACCAAAAGTCCCTGTACACACAAATCATGTATGAAATGGATATGATTTCTGAGCCAGGGATACACAATAATTGTTTTATTATTACACAACTGCACACAACTATTTTTATTTAAATAAAAATTAAGCTGAACACATGAGTACTGCTAAGTATACAATATATTTAGCCCAAAGATATTACCCAAACAATAGATTCCATTTCTGTAGGATGCAATAAACCTGTGACTCCATGGTATATTGATAACCCTGTTCCAACACAGAATATTCCCACGCCCGAGATTAAAGATGATACATACTTCATGTTTGTGTATCCATATGGGTGGTCAGAATCTGCTCTCTGTAACAAGATACAATCCAGGTGAGGAATTTACTTCAGTGCACAATATCTGAACTGGAAATGTTTCAGAAAAGAAGAGGAAGGTCTGGGAGAGGAACTGGGCTGACAGGTGCATGTAGACTTGAAGCTTATTAAAAGTGTAAAGACAAAACAACGAAGACATTGCATTGAAATAATACCACAGGCAGAATGGGGAAGAATATTATAAAGAATTATCAACAGAAGAACACACTGAATTAGAACATCACAAACCACAGAGATAAGTAGAGAAAATCTGTAAACATTACAGTAGATCAAGTTGAACAAGAAGTGAAGAAACTTAAAAAAATGGAAAAGCTGGTGATCTGGGGAAATTTGCAGCTGAGTTAATCAAAAGTAGAACAGCAAATCAGATGGACACATTGATCTACTATTTTATCTATATATTAATACAAGAGAAGTATAGGATGAATTAAAACTTGGGTAAGTATAATTAATCTATAAGTAACACCAGAGAACATGAGAAGTACTTGAACATGAGTGGAATAACAAAGACAGGAACCATGAGTAGGTTAGATGGACACATTTTTTAGGAAATATAAATGCAAGTAAAAGAACAATTTGCTTTTTGAACTGAAAATCATGTAAGGACCATGTCCTTAGTCTTAAACAGGTTATAGAAAAGAAAGGATTGCCCTTAACAGTGACGAGAGAGATTTGATAGAAATAAAAGACCAAATCAGTCAGGGGTGAAAAATGATGCTGAACAGTATTTGGTGTGAAGTAACAGTATTTCAAAAGAGATGAAAATGAATATTTATCAGATATGGTGAGGACTATATCACTAAATAGTCAGAAGTGTGGTCAGTAACAGAATGAGGTGAAACAAGAATTACAGCCTTTCAAATAGACGTATTGAGAAGCTTCTGTAGAATATTAAAACAAAGTAACAGATGGAAAAATGACAACATACTTGGTATGACAATCCTAAAACTACTGTACAATAGAATCTCCCTAACAGCAGCCGAAGGAGTAATGAGGACAACTTACGAATATTCTGGAGTGATCGTATTCAGAAACCTTTGGTTCCAAGAAGCATTAATGAAGACCTATATGAAATTAGAAATGAAGGAGAATGTGGAAGAGCAGAAATCATCATGAAACCTATAAATTGTATGTGTGTACATGTACACGCAGACAATGGACCTCATGATTACAAACTGAATGTCCATCTATCAATTCATTCACTGCGAGTCTTCAACAGCTACTGTTTTCTCTCTCGTTTTGAACACAACACGCTTCTGTTTTCAGAAAAACGGTGTTTACAAAATACATGTGACAACTGTGACAGACTCTATATAGCACAGACCGGCAGACGGTCGGTCGAACGTTTTAAAGAACATCTACCGAAGAGGAACATTTCGAAAAATAAATCTAATTTTGCTCACCACCTGATGCAATACAATCACAACTATGCGGATTTCCCAACTAATTTTAAATTGCTCCATAATTGTAAAAAAGAAGCGTACGAGATATATAAGGCCTCAAAATTGTCAGCGGACAAGCTAGTTAACGATAAACTCTCTTTTAAGTCCAATCGTCTATATAATACTGCCATTGATATTGAAATACGTACGGGGAATCGGGAAGTAATAATCTCAGGTGATAACGATGAAGTTGTCGTGTGTAGTGGTGCGGACCAGGTTGCGACGTGGTGTGAAGTGCTTTGTGATGCTTGATAATAATTTTTGATTTTTTTACGACTTCTCCGGAAGGATTGGTGTTTTTATAACCTGATGATGAGGATTTATCCTGGAAATGCACTGTTATTGGAATTTTAAAGAAGTCACAAGACGGTGAGTAACCAGGTGTTTACAAATACTACAATTAAATACAACAAACATCCATCAGTCTCTGATCAACATGGTCATACCATACAAGACACTTTGTATTTACAGTGTATAAAGCTGTCTTTTCAACATGAATGAAACTGCCTCGTGATATCCTCATGATGTGCAAATCTACTGTCATTTTGGCTCCTTCACCTCCCCTTCAGTTTTTCCAAAATTTATGTTGAGGCCCCAAGATCTTATTCCTCACAGAGTACAAACTGAAAGTTTATATGATATCATATTTCTATGGTTTATATCTGTCAGAATACATTTTTGACCATCTTCCAAATATCAAGGACAGGAAACAACTAGCAAAATTCACTTGATACAGAAGATTACTATTTTGAACAAGGAGTTGAATTCTTTTATATCCAATTACTTATAAATTAAAACAACTCTATTAGTTTTATAAAAGCTACAATGATGTACAGTGACATAAAGAAGTGAAAAATGGACTGTATGTAAGAAAGAAAAAATATTAAATGTTTTAGATGTAAAGTATTGAGGAAAATTTCTGAGGTAATACAAAATTGAAACTAAGAGGAAAAGTGGGTTTCAGCAGAGAAAGGCAAAACAGGCTAAAAATTGATGCAGTTCAGAGTATATCGGGATCCATCTTCAAATATGTCACAAAAACCGATAACAGCCAAAGTTCATCAAAAGAAATTGATTCCCTCCTTAATGCAAAGGATAATTCACTAAAAATCAGCTCATCTTCAGCTTCAGAAAGTGAACAAGATGTTGAAGATACCCAAGTAACGACATTCCATAAAGAAAATGGATCAGAAAATGCTGAAAGTGACAGTGATAATGCTACCTCTAACAAAGACGATAATTTAAGTAAGTCACTTAATCTGCAGGACTTGGAAGATGTCTCATATTGGAGTATACCGGTTCCCGATAGTCTTTGCATAGAGATTATAAAAAAAGGTAGTGATACTTTCCAAAACAAAGAAGGACCATTTGACACTGTATCTAGGAAAGGAGGAAAGGGTTACAAACAAAAGGCGACATTCGACATTTGTCAAAAGAATGGTTTTATAAGCAGATGCCTAATGGTAAAAAAATTCTGCGTTCGTGGATGGTTTACTCTCCCATCACTAACAAGCTGTATTGCTTCTGCTGTCGTTTGTTTTCCGCCAAAACTGATACTAAAACATTCACATTTGTGACTGGATTTCAGAAGCTGTGGAAATTAAATCCTAAAGTGGCGGACCATGAAAGTACAAATGAACATCTAGAAAAGTGGAACTCTTTAGAAATAAGACTAAAACTCCACAAAACAATAGATGATGCAGCCTTGCAATCAATAGAGACTGAAAAACAGAAGTGGAAGGGTATTTTATCTAGATTATTGGACGAAACATTGTTTCTGGCTAAACAAAATCTAGCATTTCGTGGACACGACGAAGGACATGACTCTACAAATAAAGGGAACTTCTTAGAGCTAGTCCAACTACTTTCAAAATATGATGTAGTGTTGAAAGAGCACATCTTGCACTTGGAACATAGTAAATCTCCAAAAGTATCATATATGTCACCAGATATACAAAATGAATTCATAAGTGTTTTATCGGACCACGTAAAATCTAAGCTTGTTAATGAAATTAAGTCGGCAAAATATTTCGCTATTATGTTTGATACTACACCCGACATTTCACATGTTGATCAAATGTCTGAAGTAATTCGTTACGTGAAAACTGGTAATAGAAAGGTGGAAGTCAAAGAAGCATTCCTTGGATTTTTTCCTTTAAGAGGAAAGACAGCTGCTAATCTAAGTAACGAAATTCTTCAGAAGCTTGAAAGCGACGGTTTAGATATTACGATGTGTCGTTCTCAAGGATATGCCAATGCAGCCACTATGAGCGGTGTTCGTGGAGGAGTACAAGCCATTATCAAAGCAAGAAACAAAAAGCGATTTTCGTTGGATGTATTGATCATTCTATTAATTTATGTGGCCAACATTCATTTGCACAAAATGTATCTTGTGTAACATTTTTCGGAACCATAGAAACGATTTTTACATTTTTCTCTATGTCCACTAGTCGCTGGGAAGTGCTAATTAAACACAGCAAGACATCTGTTAAACGACTCTCAACAACGCGTTGGAGTGCTCATTATGCTGCAGTAAAAGTACTAGCAGAAAATTTTGATGACGTTGTGGCTGCAATTGAAGAGTTATGTGATCAAAAAGAAAATGTTGACACCAGAGGTGCTGCACAGAACCTGATGCCGGCTGTATGTAATTTCACATTTCTTTGTTATCTTTTCTTTTGGAATGATGTTCTAAGGGAAGTGAATTGTGCTCAGATTGCATTGCAAAGTAAAGGCTTGAGCCTTGACCAATTGCTCATAAAAATAGAAGCATTACGACTTTATATTGAAGAAAAACGTCATATTGTAGAAGAAGCAATAGGCCTGGCTACAAGAAAATCGGAGGACTACGACATTCCAACAGAATGAAGAGTTCGTCGTAAGAAACGAATGGCTAGTGAGGATGCCACAGATGCAGGACTCACACTCACACTGAGAGCTGAAAATGAAAAAGATATGTTGGAATGTCTTGACCGATTCAATACCGAACTCCGAACTAGATCAAAGTCCGTTCAAGATGTAGCTACATTGTTCGAGGTTGTCCAGACAAATACTTTGCTGTCGGCAAACACGGAGGAGTTAAAAATAGCCGTATCCAAATTTGCTGCCTTTTATGACGAGGTATCAGAGACAATCACGGAGATACCAAGATTGAGAAGGCATTTAAAAGCAGCCAGTGTGACTCTTTAAAAGGATTGGCTAGCTTGAGATTTTTTTAAATTTACTGTGGAAGGGATTTTATAGAATCCCTCCCAAATCTTACGGTCGCACTAAAATTATTTATGACAATTTGCGTATCAGTTGCTTCGTGTGAGAGGAGTTTTAGCAAATTAAATTTAATTAAAAACTACTTAAGGTCTACAAAGAGCAACACGAGACTAAACAATCTTGCCATATTGAATATCGAACATGAAGCAAGACAAAATATTAATTTTGAAGATGTGATTTCTGCGTTCACAGCTGTTAAAGCCAGAAAAAAGATATTTTAAAAGTAATTTGTTCCCACTTTTTTCCATTTTCAATTAAAATGATACTTTATGCTTATTGGATTTTTTATTTTATTTAATGTTGATTTAACAGTTTTAATCCACCAGGACTCGCGCTATGAGATTTTTTCTCACGTTCTGACATAATGAGTGAGTTTTTTAGTTCACAATTATAAATGACTGTCATCGCACTCTCTAGCTCAGTTTTATAACCTTCACTAAGGGCTGATAACAGTATCAGTGACATTAGTTGCATCTGAGCTCTGCTAGCGGTATTTTGTCAGCTTACGCCATCTAGTGTGAGAGATAGTCTCACTGCGCGAGTTCACTAGTTCCCATTTTTGTTTTCAGTGTGAGAGTTTTTCTTACGGTGCGAGTTCTAACATTTAAGTTTTTTTCACATTACTAGCAGTTATTGGTGTGTACTTTAGATATTTATGAAGTATGTCCTGTCTTACAATAATTACACTACGTTAAATGATGCTAATAATTCTTTCTAATTCTGAATCTTGCAGCCTAGAAAGATATATACATGTATTATATATTTAAATACATATATGTTTTGATTTTTTAATAAATTTATAAATTACTATATTTTTGAATTTTCTGTTATTTGAATTTTAGTTAAAATAATCTTTTTTGTATAAGTGTGCAGTATATTATATTATTTTGAGTTGTAAGATTAGTCACTAATGTTTAGAGTTAAGTGTAAGCTAATAAACACGTAATTATTTGGAAAATGTTTTTTTTTAATTACCTGGATTTATTAAAGTTAAAAAAATTAAAATACATATATTAATAAAATAAAATAAAATAAAATAAATACTTAATA
Source organism: Magicicada septendecula (assembly GCA_034769895.1). Lineage (NCBI taxonomy): Eukaryota > Metazoa > Arthropoda > Insecta > Hemiptera > Cicadidae > Magicicada > Magicicada septendecula. The sequence goes on along the minus strand of CM068370.1, from coordinate 263,447,739 downwards.
ATAATAGAATTTAATAGGAGTGAGAGAAAGACACGCGGGAGTTTTCCCGGTCCAGAAATAGGCGCGAGTTCTCGCGGGTTAATGGGGTGACACCATCTATATCCACCCCGGGTGCCACCCTTGCTAACTACGCCACTGGTAAGAGCTACCATTTTGATAAAATGCATTGACAGCGTACGCTCGTTGTACACCGGTCCACCGCTCCATTGTGTAACGGGACAGGTAACCCACCCAGGGATATTTTGGGGAAATATAAACATAAATGGAAATTGTAAATTTTAAAATGAAAGTCTAGGTTTTAAATGTTACAAAAAATGTCTATACCATTTAAAATATAATGGGCCCAAAGGGATGGGGAAAGTAAGGTATATGTACGGGATGAAAGTATGAGTGTGTGTGTGGGTGTGGATATATCTATATTTTATAAATAAGCAAGAAGTGCTGGTTTGTGGCAACAAAAGTTATATTTCTTTTAATTTAATTTTAAGACAAGTTTGTTAAAGAAACGTTGTTAACTTCTACATTTTAAAATGATGCAACTATAAAAGAGAAAGAAAAGGCCAATTTATCAATACATAAAAAACATGTTGTTTCTAGATGTTAATAAATATTAAATTGATTGAACTTAAGTAAGTGGATTGTTAATTATTTCAACAACCATATCTGCTCTCACTAAATTCGCTTATACGACCCCTGGTAAGTACAATTTTTTATATAGTTGGTAGCCAGGTAAGATGGCGTCCGAATGAAGTATAAAACAGGTTAATTACCTTCTGTCACGCTTCTTAAAATCTGAATACAGGATTACTCGAGTTTCGACAACTAATGTGCCATCACCAGATCCTCATAAATATAGTTAAAAATACATTTGTTGATGTTTACACATCTCATCGAATAATAAAAACAACACGTACATAGTACAAAAATATTAAATAATTTAACACATGGTAAAAATAAAATAAAATAAAACAAAACAAAACACAATACATGCAGCCGCCGCGAACCTACACAGGAACGCGTTACATAGTAAAACTAATCAATACCGACTTGATCTTCGGTTAACTTTATCGATCTGACATAGCTAATTTCTCGTTCTATATCATTGACTCTATTGAATAAAATATTATTTTTATGTATTGATTTTTCATTTAGGATGCGATCATAATTCTCTTTAGTGGCTTTATATATCTCAAACTGTTCGAGAGTGTCAAGTTTACGTGATTTCTTGCATTTATGTAATATGTCCAAACTCTCCCTAATACTTTTTATGTTATGATCTTGTAAACTTAAATGTTCAGCAAATGTTAGATCTTCCTATATTTGACTTAGAGCTTGGGATGTGTTCTTTATAACGCAATTTGAACGAACGACCCGTTTGTCCTATGTAGAATTGTGAACAATCTGAACAATTAGACGAATGAAGTAGACGCTAACAAGTGTTTATGTGAAAGTAAATAATTAAAGTAATAAAAATTATATTACAATTGGTGCACCCGAACAGGGACATTTACATAAATAAGTTTTATGTAAATATAGGCCTACTTGGGAGAGCAGAATGGTTGTTTACGGTAACTAAAAAGATACATGCAAATGTAAGTATTAAGGTTATGATATAATCTGTTTATATGTACTGTAAGAATTAGATAGTCAAAATGAGTACGAGTGAAAATAATAATGAGGAAGTCAGCCTAACTGATATTAATACTGAATGTCAGTTAAATATTGAAGTAAGCGAAACCGAGTCGAGGATAATGGAAAACGTTGAAAATCAATCAACGCCGATCCAAAGTAAAAAATCTGACGAGAATGAAATGCTGAAAATTATACAAACAATGTTAGATATGAAATTCAATGAGCAGAATGCAAACACAAAAAGTCATTTCGATGTAAATGACACTAAGTTTGATGAACAAAATAGTAAGTTCGATAAAATAAATAGTCGTTTTGATGAAGTAAACACTAAAATGAATGATAAATTAAATGAACAAAGTAATGAAATAAATAGTAATTTTAGTGAAAAGTTGAATGAGATTAGAGATGAAATAAAACAACAAAATGTCAATATTAATGAAAGTTTAGAAGAAGTTGATGAACATTTTAGTGCTATTGTAAAACAATTGCAAGACGAAGTAAACGAAAGTAGAAAGAGAAAGATGGGGGTAGAAAATGGTGAAGAGACCGATCAATTAAACGAGAATAAAGACGATCAGGTAACATATAATAAGGTAAGTAAGGGTGAGAATAATGGTAATATAATTAAAAATGTGGTGTTAGAGAGTAAGGTTGTGAATAATGACAGTGGTGATGAAGTTTTAGTGGAAGTAGAATTTAATAATGGAGTGTTAGTGAGTGTTGATGATTTAGAGAAAGAATGGAAAGAGAGTTTACAGGTAGAGGGGTTGCAGAGGGTAAATTTTCCCCGGGTTTATTATTAACCAAGGTATTTACAAGTGGTTTTGAAGGGCGAGAGTCCCTTAGTGGAAAACGATGTGTTTTCAAATTGTTCCCTGAGTTTTTGTGGTGTTCCTGGAAGAGCCAGGAGGTGTTTTAATGTAGTAGTACCCTATGCATGGAATGATAGAGAGAAAGCGAAATGGGGTTATGATGAGAGGTATTGTGAGAGAGTGAGAAATATAGAATTGTTCAAGTTGAGAGAGAGAGAGGTGGTGTTGTTTGAGGTTAGTAGAAGTTATAAAGAATTAATAGAGAGAATGAATAGTGAGAAAGTTGATGATTATATTGAATTCTTACTTTGCGATGTGGTTAGTGCAGCAAAAGGTGATATAATGTTGATAACTTACCTGTGTACAAAGTGGGGTTACTAGTAGTATGTTTACTATAATGAGGAAATAATAAAAGATTTAATCGTAACAGATAATACTAAGGGAGAACTGACCATACCGAATGTCGACAGGTGTTATGAATTAATAGTATGCACTAATGTTTGTAAATACTATCTTGATACAATGGATAAAATTAATGATGATGGTTATTATAATCATAATAACAAAATGTATTTAATTAAAAATGAATTTTGTACATGTAAAACAAGTTTATTATTTGATGACGGAGGGTAAATATTTATTGTTCATGAACATTTAACTATGTGAGTAGTGGGTTTTGAAATGGACTGAATTATGAAATGATTTGTGGTAAACTATAACAGATAATAGTGTGGATTGTATATACTTTTGTGTTGATGTCAAATGTATTTATGTATTAGATTATGGTGTACTCTGTATTGTATGTAAACAACGTATGTATATAATAGGAATTGATTTAATAATAATAATATTTTACCAGATTAAATAAATAATGAGAGTAATTGTGAATTTTATAATGTAATTAAGTAACTTAGTGTTTTAAAAAACTGATTGAATTAAATAATTGGAGATTAATTAATTAATTTAGAATGTTGTACAGATGAATTTTGGTGATAAATTTAAATTATTTTTCTGAGATTTAGATTTTATAATAAATGGTAAATGATTAAACATAGAATGTGTTTAGGTATTGAGTTATAGTGTTATTATAAGGCATCAGAAGGTACATATGGTTAGGTACATCATGTTTGTTGTGATAAATATCTATATTTTGGAGTCTATTTGATTGAATGATTGACCATATGTAGGTAGAAATTTTATAATGAAATGGAAGTAAAGTAAAATGTTTTAATAATGAAATTAAATGAGTTTGAATAAATAAAGGTTACAATTAAGGTGATTAAATTAAGTTGAGGTAGTTATGAATTTTCTAATGTAATTTTCAACGATTAACTTAAGGTAAAATGTTGTAAAAGATGGAATTTGGGTGATGATTATTTTAATAAGGCATTAAGACAGTCAGAGGCATTAAATGGGTATTAGACAAAATAAGAATTTTTGGAATAAAAGTAACACAGAAACGGAGTAGTAGCAGGGACACAGTAGCGAGAGTGAATGTGTGTAGAGAGAAAATATGTAGAGAAAGTGGAGAGTAAATAGGTGAGAGCAGGGTACATAAATTTTGTAGTGAGGGTGGAGGTGTAAGGAGTCCTCAACGCAAGGCGTTGTGGCGGGAGGTGAAAAGTTTTAAAGAGGGCTGTGGAGTTACCTGGAAGGGCCAGGAACTGATAAGGGAATGAGCTGGTGGTGCGGGAACACACATTCTACGTACAAAGAGGGTATCAGGTGCTTTGTAATAAGAGGAGAATGATTAAAGTAGAGTTAGATAAATGGTTGGAGGGGTATATTATTGAGAGATTGGTGTCATCCTATGCAAATCCGTTAGTGGTTGTTAGAAGGAAGAAGGTGAGTAAGGTTACATCTAAATGCCCATTCAATAAATCAAATCATTATGAATGAATGGGAATCACCCGAACCAATTGATGATGAAAATGCTCAGGCCCGGATCTGTATACCCACAGACCCCGCGGTGCGGGGGGCCCACACCTCTGAACGGCCCAAGGGGGCCCAAAAGGAAAAAAATCCAAACAAAGGTTTAAAAGGTGGTGGTAGATTACGTTGCAAACATTTTTATTTTTTAAGAATAATTAAGATGTACAAAACATCACTTCCTTCCGCATTTGTAACAACTACTTCAGCTGTTAATAAATGCGTTTCGTTTTCCTAGGAAATAGTAATTTATATTTCTTTACAAAAGCGCTGTCGTAATATCAACACTATGATTAACTCTGCACGTGTGCGCATGTCAAGTTTCTTTGAATTCCCCTCCTCCTGCCCCGTCGCACTCAAGCCAAAACAATTCCAAAATTACAGTTGATTGTCAGTCAGTCAAAAAAGTGTTACTCGGTTAATACGATAATCCTGAATTAATTTTTCTTATGTGTTACTCGACTTGCGACTTCTTATACAACTAAATGATGGATCGCAATCATAAATTGAAAGCACTAAGTGGTGCGGCAAAAAGAAAAAAAAGAAGACTAGAAGATGAAAAAATTGGAAAGTCTAATAAAAGAATCACAAGTTTTGTAGTTATAAATCGGGGAGTCCACGAATCCATTTCAAGTACTGATACAAACTCATCTTCAGGTAATTAGTTTAATTATTTTATTTTTATTTATAGTTAAAATTAGTTATTGTAAAAGTAGCTATAAAATAGCTAGTAATAATAGCTATAATTAATTAGTAATAGCTATAAAATAACTAATTTTTGTTCTGATTCCTAGCGTGAAGTTATTATATAGTATTAAATTATCACTTCGGGAGATCACGGTTTTGAAGAGTTTAAATTTGATGTACTAATGACATGTCTAATGTTATTTCTAATTTGATAAGTGATCACACATATACTGATTTTAAAATTATTACGATTATTTCATATTGTTCTCTATTGTTTCCCCCTGCACTTGTAAAAAGACATTCATGCTTCCCTCTAGCCAAAGATAACGCATATTTTAAAGACCGTTTTAAACTGGTGTGATATATTGGCCGAGCGGTAACACGTGTCGACCATACACCCATGTGTACTTAGCCAGTGAGATTTTTGTTTTCTTTATTATTATTCAGTGACACTGTTAAAATTCAAGACCAAAGTGAGACAAAGAAGGTTATATATTATTATGTTCATGCGTGTAAATGTTGCAAACAAAAATAAAGACAAATTAGTACTGTGGCTTGCAATATTTGTTGCAAACGCAAAAGTTGCAAACATTTGTTTACGGCGGAAAGACTGCAAACCAAATACAAAAGTGATATTGGTCCGACTCTTCCTTTAGAACTAGTTTCACTTCGAATGGGCTTACAATCCGAAATTAAACAGTTGAACTCAGCATATGATCTTGTTAATTTTCTTTACACAAAGCTTGACACAATAACGTCTAGTTATCCAGAAGTTTTGACTGCCTTGGTTTTATTTTTAACCTTGCCCATCACAGTTGCGGCAGCAGAAAGATCTTTCTCCGTTTTGAAGAGGGTGAAAAGTTATTTGAGATGTTCAATGAGCCAAGAAAAGATTGAGTGACTTAGGCATGATTGCAATTAACCAAGAAGTTACATCATCACTGGATAAGAGAAAACTGATCGAACGTTTTTCTTTAATGAAAAAGAGGAAAACTGATTGTTTCTGAATGTGCCCCAAACCGAATTGTTTAATAGTCGTAAGTTTCTTTTTTAACAATAATTATATTTCTGTGTTAAAAATTACATTTCTAGTTTTCAATACTTTTCTAAAAAAAAGGTACTTTTAAAAATTAAACAAAATGTAGTATTTCGCAAAGGTTATTTTGTGGAAAATTGTTCTTTTATAGTTTGCAACTAATTTTGTTCCTGTAAACAAATGTTTTCATATAAAATGCAAATTTTATTCCATTTACGCCTGTCATATGCTATCAGTAAACACACACACACACAGAGTGTAGTTTTTATAACTGGGCAGATGCCCAGGGGCTCACAGAAGGGAGAAATTTTAAATTAAAGCCAACAGTGAGTTTAGTGAAATCGGGTTTTTTAATGATCTGTCGATCAAATACAGCGATACCGATTTTTGTAACAACATAATACAGGCCTACTTACGTAGCTAATTTAACTTTTCATCACAACTACCAATGCGTTACACACATAAAACCTCTGTGTGAGTTAACAGTCCTGAGCCTGTAGAGCAGGTCACACACACACACACACACACACACACACACACACACACACACACACACACACACACAAGTTGGTCGGTTTTTTGGCTATAGGGTGGGGCCCTTGCTGATCTTTTGCAGGGGGGCCCAACATTTATAGATCCGGGCCTGAAAATGCTTAATGGAAACTCATAGTTGAAATTATAATGTAACAAGTGAAAGATTTAATAGAATCTGAAACTAAAGTAAAGCTGTAAGGTGTGTAATTGTTGGTCAAACTTAAATTTGAAATGTTTGCCTTGAAATAATAATAGCAATGTTTATTATGTTGTATTATGTATGTGTAGGAATCTAAAACACGTATAATATGTTTTAAAGGCGATTCCCCACTTTCGGGCGGTCCCGGCCTTACCAGCCCAGACCGTGGTTTTGGATGACAACCAGTTGTGGCCAGACTTATTGTAAACTGACCATGGTTGGTTGCCTGTGAAATTGGTGCAATTTAGAAAGTAACAGGGGGTAAATCAGGGGAATCAACATAACTTTGAACAGCGGCTATCATCGAATGGGGTGATAGAACTGTATTAAGGGCATATGAGTCATTGTAGTAGGATTACTGGTGTCTTTGGATGCCAGTAATGCCGGATTTTAATATAACGCCGAAGCAAGGACGGGGTAAATAATGTTTACACCCTAGCCGAACCAGTCCTTGTGAAAGCCACTGGGCGCCACAGTCCAGCTATGGGAGGAAATAGAGAGATGGATGGCCGGTGGCAACGTTACATGCTGCGAGGGAGAAACTTCAACTATGTGAGTTTGTGTCATATCAACATGGGTGAAATTCCTTGAGGTCACTGACACTTTTGTAACGCGGGGTATCAGGGGTTAAGGGATTAATTAGGGGGATATTAAATAATGATGGAGAAGGAGGTTATTAAATTATTAGTAAATAAGTTTTATTGAGTATTAAATTAAGTTATGTTGATGATGCAGAATGTGTAGTTGATCTTATGATGTAACTAAATGATTTTGTGTTGATTTGAAGAGTATTATGGAGGTGATTAACGATTTGAAAAAAAAAGGTAAGTAAATAATTTGTGATTATGTAATTGGTTTAAATGTTTACGAGGAATTTTATTAATGAATTTAGTTATTTTGAAATGTGAATTATATAATGGAAGGCATTTGTAATGATGTAATTTGAAGTGGTTATTCAAATTCTGATTGGAATCAGGGAAATAATTTTGAATTTGGGATAAGAATTAACGAGAGAAGGGTATACAGAATGTTGGTATTGAAATTTAAAATGTATCATGCTAGGTTAAGTATGTATTCATCAATGTATGTTAGAAGTTAAGAAAAAACCAGTGCTTCTTAACGCAAACCAGCACAGCTAAGGGGAACCAGATTGTAACAGTACAATTCTGGCCTTACTGTATATTGGGGAATAATCAATTTAAATTGTATTTTTATTCAAAGTCCTATATAAGAAACTAGTAAAGTTTTATGAAGGTTTGCAACTACGCAATATCGAGTGGACAGAAATTGCTTCAAGGTCGGTAATATACACGCAGAAACAACATTATTTTGCATACTAATGTGTCAACAAGCTGCACCCGTGTATACGTCATCCAACAGTATGCAACAACGCAATTTCTGCGCTTGTAAACAACTACGGTGTGGATCTCTACACAAAGAAACTGGTGACGTAGTTATTCCCCACCTCGGAATTAAAGTAGTGAAAATCATTCTCAGTCACGAATCATCTGTTACGCCGGCCGGCTGCTTATCTAAATTTTATAAAACCAAGTCTCGGACATTCGCCTGTACAATGCAAAAGTGAAGTATTTTATATAAAACCAAGTAACAGTTCAGCGTTACACCATGTAAAACGTCAAAACAAAGTTTAGTAACGTTTTAACACCTATAGTGTGAGTTCAGGGACGGGACGTCTGGAGGACTGAGTTCAGCTAAGTGACAAATGGGGGGTACTAGAAAAATATAAATAAGGGTCAATACAAAATTTCAGTTATTAAATAAATAATAAAAATGAGCTCAATTTGGGGAAAATTAAAAGAAAATTGTACGAAGAATGCGAGCGTGAGTGAATGAGAGAATATCTAACTATATTTAATAAGTGCTGGGTTGTGAATAATTTTAATAATGACATCATAAAAATATAATTGAATATGTTATTTTGGAGGGCTTGTGAAATGTTTAAGGGGAATTTTAACTTGAATAGTGGAACTGCGTCTCATGGCGCAACACCTTATGGTGTATAGTAGCGTGCTTGTTCCGCACAGTAGAGTCACATTCATTTGTACGTAATATGACAATAAAAGGTAATGTCATTGGTAAACATATTAAGCAAGAGTAAATTATTTCAGATAATACATTCCGCTACTTCTGGTTCTCTTATACGGACTCTGCCCATGAAGGTAAGCAAATTCAATATTCTTGTAATCACAAGATGGCGCCTGAACAAAATGTTTGTAAAAGATACTGATATTCCATATTAATAAAATACATTAAATAAATAAATATAACAATGGTGCCCGAACAGGGACTCGACATAAAATGTGATTTTATGTGGAGTGAGCCTACTGGAAAGAGCGGAACAGTTACCTGAAGTAATATATAATTTGAAGAGACATAAAGATAGGGTTATGTTATAAGGTTACGTGCATGCATGTATTATAAATAAGCAAAATGAATACTAATGACGATAAGAATGTAGAAGTCAGCATAACTGACGAAACATTTACGAGTGAGATAGGCGTTCAATTAACCCCAATTAGCCAGATCGGTGTGTTCAGTGCCACCGAATTAGTCGAATTAAATACAGTTCAATTAACACCCATCTCAACTCGGGACGAAAAGAAAACAGATGAGACAGCTGCCATGATGCAGTTACTGTTAAATAAATTTGATGAGAAGTTTAATGAACAGAGTATGAAGTTAAATAAACTTGATGAGCAAAAAAGCGAAATTAAAGAAATTAAGAGTAATTTTAATAATAAATTTGATGAACAGAATGATAAACTTAAAAATAATTTCAATGAAATGAAAAATGAAATTAAAAAACAAAATGCTAATTTTGATAAACAATGTGACGAAGTGACTAAAAGGTTAGATGAGAAATTAAGTCAAATGAGGAATAAGAAGGTAAGTAGCAGTGAAAATAGGACGAAAAATAAGGAAGAAAGAATTAATAACAAGGTGAGTAATAATGATGATTCGAATAATGAGTTTACAAGTGATAACAATGATATAATTAAAAATATGGTGTTAGAAAATAATTGTGTGGATATTGATAGTGATAACGAAATTTTAGAGAGAGTAGAAGATGATAATGATGAGAGATTAGAGTGTGTTGAGTCAGAGAGAAAGTGGAGAGAAAGTATATTTGTAGAGAGGATGCAGGGGGTAAAATTTTCCCTTAATGGTGTAGTTGGGGGTGAAGTTAAGGCTTCACATGTGTTTAGGAAGGACGAGAGTTCCTTCAGTGTATATTTGGGAGATGATATGTCTACAAATAAATTTCCCTGGGTTTTTTGTGCACTTCATAGGTGGTGCAGTAATTATGAGTTAGTGTCCCCTGCATATTTTGAGAGTGAGAGATATATTGAGAGAGAGAGAAAGAGAGGTATTGTGAGAGAAAGAGAGAGATAGAGATTTTTAAAGTAAATAGAAACTATGAAGAGTTTATAGAGAGATTAGGTGGAGAGAGAAGTAATAATAATGAGTACTTACCTTATAGTGAAACTGAGATAGCAGCAATAGTAGATGATGATAATAATGATAACAAGTACTTACCTTGTGAAGTAAAGGGTGTAGTAGTAGATAACTGTGATGACAATAGTAATAACTTTATAACTTACCTAATCAGGACAGATAATACTAAAGGTGACAGGACCATACCCGATCGTGACAAGTTGTATGATGTAATGATATGGAGTAACCCTATTAATTACGATAGTTTTGTGGAAGAATATAAGAATTTAAATAAGTATTATATTGATAATAATAATAATATCATCTATTTAATAAAAAATACGTTGTATAGACCTAAGACTCGACTGTTGTTCGATGATGGAGGATAAAGTGTTTTATTGTTTATGAACATTTAATTATGTGAACAGTGGTTTTGAAACGGATTGTTTTATGAACTAATTTTGGTCAACAATAACAAATAATAAGTTGGATTGTATTTTTTTTGTGTATTAATGTCAATATATTTGTGTATTCTTGATATGTGTATTACATGTAATTTTATGTAAACCATGTATGTAACAGGAAGTTATAGTTTAATTGATTTAATAATAACAATTAACTTTTTTTTTTGACTAAACAAGTGATGAAAGTAATGATGAAAGTTTAAATAATTGAATTAATTACTTAATTAAGGTTGTATAAAAGAAAGTTTGATAATGAAGTTAAATGATTTTATGAGATTTAGATTCTAATGAATAATAAATGATTAAGCATGTAATATATTTGGATATTGAGACGTATTGTTATTAGTAGGTGAGGGATGAATTTTCTAATGCAATTGTCAATGATCACAGAAATGTAAAGCATTAAAAAGTGATAGAGCCTGGGTGATAATTATTAAAACAAAGGCATTTGAGTTAGTCAATTAAAGTTAATGGGAGTTAGATAAATAAGAATTTTGAAATACCAGTAATACACAAAGAGAGTATTAGATATTTTAGGGACACAGTGGTGTTAGTGATTATATATAGAGAAGTGAGTAAGGTGAATGGTAAATATATTTGTTGATGGTGATATTTTGTAGTAAGGGTAGTGGTGTAAGGAGTGATCAGCGTGCGGCGTGGCAAGTAGACAAGCGTGCGGCGTTGTGGCAAGTGACAGAGTAGTTTAAGGGAGTGTTTGCCGATATTTGGTGGGGGGCAAAGGGTTAGGAATGTACATGGCCAGGTTGGGAACACACATCCTAGTACAAAGAGGAGAATAAATTGAGGTAAGTGGAATTAGTGAAGGGGTTTATAATTGAGAGATTGGTGTCATAATATGTAAATCTGGTTGTTAGTAGTGGTTGTTAGTAGGAAGAAAGGTGAGTAAGATTATAAAAATTAATGCCAATATAATAAATCAAGCATAGTGAATACAGGAGTCACCCAGAATAATGAATGATCAAAATGTGAAGGGTTAAGTAGAAAATTCATAATAGAAAGGCAATAAGAAATGAAAAATAATGTAACACCAATGTTAATAATAAATTTGAAATTGTGAAGAATTAAATGGTAGTAAATGATAAATATTTGATGGCTAATTAATAAATGTTCAATTGAAATTAAAAGGTAATGTTTATAATTTTATACGCAAATTTAAAGATATAGGGTGTGCAAATTTTGATCAAAGTTAAATGTAAGTTGTTTATTTTAATGTAATAATCACAATGTTTATTATGATGTATTATGTTTATTCTGTATTAAGAAATAGTGTGTGTGGAGGAGAAAAGGGGATGATTATTATTAACAGCGCCGGATAAATAGAATTTCTGTTAATAATGATAATAATATTAATATTTTATAAAAGAGAAAATGTTTCAGAATTGTAGAAAGAGGGAGATATAGATAATTTTATTTGAGTAAATTTTGATTGTGTTTAAATATTTTGAAAGTATTATTGCATTCATATAAAGATTTGTATTTCTTCTTGTTAATGGGAAAGGATTAATTATTATCGATTGGAGTCGAAAAATTTTATAAATGTAAATGGTAGTGAAATAAGAGAATGGAATGTCTGTGTAATAATTCTTGTACTAGGTGTAATAATCCAAGGTGTTAAGAGTTAAAGAAAACCCAGTGCTTCTTAACACAAACCAGCACATAGCTAAGGGGAAACAGATCAGTTAGGGATATAGTATTATACCAGGCCACTATTTTGATATTTTTGATTTGTTGTTTCAGTGCCTGGTGATGCTATGACGGCGGTCCTGAGCTGGCCAGCGCATCAGAGCAGGAGCGTTACGTGCCTGTCGGCCTTGCGGTGTTGGGATCTCTCTGGAGAAGTCCAGTAAGGTCATGCAGGTACTGTCACCATCATTGGACCAAGGGTAAGTTATTGTATTTTTTTTTTTATAAACAGTAAGGGTTTGTGGCGACATATCCTAGCTGATCCCTTTAGGAAGTATGAGTGTGTCAATGAGAGTTTTTATGCTTCGTCATAAATCCTCTCATTGAGGGGGTTTTGTAACAGTACAATTCTGGCCTTACTGTATTTTGGGGAATAATCAATTTAAATTGTATTTTTATTCAAAGTCCTATATAAGAAACTAGTAAAGTTTTATGAAGGTTTGCAACTACGCAATATCGAGTGGACAGAAATTGCTTCAAGGTCGGTAATATACACGCAGAAACAACAACATTATTTTGCATACTAATGTGTCAACAAGCTGCACCCGTGTATACGTCATCCAAAAGTATGCAACAACGCAATTTCTGCGCTTGTAAACAACTAAGGTGTGGATTTCTACACAAAGAAACTGGTGACGTAGTTATTCCCCACCTCGGAATTGAAGTAGTGAAAATCATTCTCAGTCACGAATCATCTGTTACGCCGGCCGGCTGCTTATCTAAATTTTATAAAACCAAGTCTCGGACGTTCGCCTGTACAATGCAAAAGTGAAGTATTTTATATAAAACCAAGTAACAGTTCAACGTTAAACCATGTAAAACGTCAAAACAAAGTTTAGTAAAGTTTTAACACCTATAGTGTGAGTTCAGGGACGGAGGACTGATTTCAGCTAAGTGACAAATGGGGGGTACTAGAAAAATATAAATAAGGGTCAATACAAAATTTCAGTTATTAAATAACTAATAAAAATGAGCTCAATTTGGGGAAAATTAAAAGAAAATTGTACCAAGAATGCGAGCGTGAGTGAATGAGAGAATATCTAACTATATTTAATAAGTGCTGGGTTGTGAATAATTTTAATAATGACATCATAAAAATATAATTGAATATGTTATTTTGGAGGGCTTGTGAAATGTTTAAGGGGAATTTTAACTTGAATAGTGGAACTGCGTCTCATGGCGTAACGCCTTATGGTGTATAGTAGCGTGCTTGTTCCGCACAGTAGAGTCACATTCATTTGTACGTAATATGACAATAAAAGGTAATGTCATTGGTAAACATATTAAGCAAGAGTAAATTATTTCGGACAACACATTCCGCTACTTCTGGTTCGCTTATACGGACTCTGCCCATGAAGGTAAGCAAATTCAATATTCTTGTAATCACAAGATGGCGCCTGAACAAAATGTTTGTAAAGATATTGATATTCCATATTAATAAAATACATTAAATAAATAAATATAACAAGATCAGTTGAAAATATGGTACTATTATACAATTATAATTACAATTATAATTATACTATTATACAAGGCCACTATTTGATATTTTGATTCCATGTTTCAGTGTCTGGTGATGCTGTGGCGGCGGTCCTGTGCTGGCCGGCGCGTCAGAGCAGGGGCATCAAGTGCCTGTCTGGCCTTGCGGTGTTGGGATCTCGAAAGGGAAGTCCAGTAAGGTCATTCAGGTGCGGTCGCAGTCACTGGAACAGGGAGGTAAGTTACCCAGGATTTTTAATAAAACATAGAGGTGGTTGTGGCGACATATCCAGACTGATCCCTTTAGGAAGTATGTGAGTGTCAATGACAGTTTTTATGCTTCGGCATAAAACCTCTCATTGAGGGGGTATTGTAAAGGGACAGGTAACCCACCCAGGCATATTTTGGGGAAATATAAACATAAATGGAAATTGTAAATTTTACTTGGGATCATAAACATAGTGCGCAATGTGAACGTATTAGTGTCAAGGTCGTCAGCCGAACGCAGGAGAGAGCTATTTTTAGCGACATGAACTGTGAACTTTGTATACTAAACAATGCAAAATATGACGTCAGAGGCCAACCCAGCAATACATCAGTTTGGAATGTCGAGCTAAATTAACGACACTGTCAAATCTGGCTTCATAACACAAGTAGAACAATAAAATGAGATCATGTGACCCCCCCCCCGCCACCTCAGAAATTAACGCAGTTTCAGCAGTCCCAGTCAAAAATACACCTTTGAGCCGGCCGGTCGCTAACAAAGTTCCGGAACAAAATTGCGGGCGCCCGTATAAAATGTAACGATGCAGTATAATCAAATATAAAAATGTGAATTGACAAAGTTTGTGCATTTAATTAAAATGAGTAACAATTTCGGTGCAAGGTAAAAGCAAGAAAATGCGGACTGAGGAAATTATGTAAGGGGACTGGACTGTGGAGGTGGAAATGTCAGCTAAGTAAACAACGAGAGAATGAAACTAAGACTCTTTGCAAAATTCTAAAATAACTAAAATTTTAAAATGACAGTCTAGGTTTTAAATGTTACAAAAAATGTCTATACCGTTTAAAATATAATGGGCCCAAAGGGATGGGGAAAGTAAGGGATATGTACGGGATGAAAGTATGAGTGTGTGTGTGGGTGGGGATATATCTATATTTGATAAATAACCAAGAAGTGCTAGTTTGTGGCAACAAAATTGATTTTTCTTTTAATTTAATTTTAAGTCAAGTTTGTTAAAGAAACGTTAACTTCTACATTTTAAAATGATGCAACTATAAAAGAGAAAGAAAAGGCCAATTTATCAATACATAAAAAACATGTTGTTTCTAGATGTTAATAAATATTAAATTGATTGAACTTAAGTAAGTGGATTGTTATTTATTTCAACAACCATATCTGCTCTTACTAAATTCGCTTATACGAACCCTGGTAAGTACAATTTTGTATATAGTTGTGTAACGGGGCATTTTTTAGGTCTAATTTTGGGGCAGTTTGTATTTTTTTTATAAAACAAATAACATTTTTTCGAATGATAGGGACAAACGTAAACAAAGGTAAATTTATTGTTAGCGACAGTGGAAGCGGAGGTGGTACGACTGATTGAAAATATTGTATGTAAATTTCTCAAGCGACAGACTTAATAAGCTGGAATTGTGCCAAGGTCAACCAGTGACACAAAACAGCGTAAACAAATTATGTAACGGAACATCAGACCATATTACGTCAGCGCCTGACATAACGAGGAATGTAGGTGTGTCGATGCCAGCAGCGTTGTGACACACAGCAAACAAAGTCAGTCGGCTAATAACATCTGAATACAACGGACGCGAGCTGTTTTGTGCGCCCGCCGGCTCGCCGGTTTTAGGCGAAGTTTTTTGTGTCGCCCGCATAATAAAATGTGATTTTAATTCAAATTAATAAGTTTTACAGTTATGAAGTGAAATGAAGGACAGTTACGAGTGACCCGGCAAAAATTACGGCAAAGAACGAAATGTGTAGCGTGGTGAAAGAAATAGAAAACGGACGGAGGCTGGACTGAATTTTAGGGACGAAATGGCAGATAAGAGAATCAATTATCTTATTCTATTATATTCATAAATTAGGAAAAGAAAAAATTTAAAGTAAAATTGTATAACCATTCAAAATTGAAACCTTTAAAAAAAAAAACAAATTTAAATGAGCTCATAAGGGAATTTTAAATATGTATCGTGAGAGAGTAAAAGGGCGTGTGTAATAATCATGTAATAAAATTAAGAGGCGCTGGTTTGTGATAATATGTTATTTTAAATATGTCTATTGTAATCAAGGTAATACTAGTATATACGAATAAGTAATCATGATAATTTTTGTTTAAAATAATATCAAAATTTAAAGTGAGAAGGGATATTTCATTTATGATGGGGTTGTAACAGTATCTAAAATTTTCTGTTGTTTATTTAAATGCAATTGAATTGTTTTAAGCTAATAAAGAAAAAGATGAGTATAAGAGTAACAAATATGTTTAATTTCAAATAACCAGTTCTGCACTTCCCGGTTCGCTGATCCGAACCTTGGTAAGTTATTAACAGTTGGCAACACAACATGGCGCCCGAAGAAGTTATTTAGAAAGTTTGAGTCAAAAGTGAATTCCCTTAGGTATTTGTATTTATATATTTATTATATCAATAAATATCAAACAGTACAGTTGGTAGCCAGGCAAGATGGCGTCCGAATGAAGTAGACGCTAACAAGTGTTTATGTGAAAGTAAATAATTAAAGTAATAAAAATTATATTACAATCATAACTAAATGCTATGGTGTGTAGAACACGGCCGACAGCTTTCTAATACCCTCCCTTCAGTGCAGCAGGATTGCCAACCTTTTCAAAATCGCCCGTTATTCTGCCCCACCCTGTACTGTATCACATGATACAGTACCAAAACACACACACACACAAATATGCATGCTACACTTACACTGTAAAGTTTTACACACCTGAACTGATTTATGAATACCAAATGCTAAAATCAGCTGATTAATAGTATCTGCCAAAGAATGTATGCATTCTGAGAACATACTGTGTGAGCCTGTCAACACCCAGGCAACCATTTTGAACACGAAATTACTGCCATTTCTGAAAAAAAAAAGTCTATATTTTTCAACAAAAGTCTGCTTTAAGATATCAGTTGAAGCTACAAAAGTGTAACTTCAAAGTGAATTTAATTTTGCTAACAAGAAGACTAAATTTTTGTAATCAAAAGTATTTAACGAAAACCATGGTCAGTTTGTTTAGCTTAACAACCTAAATAAATATGACAACACACACTGTTTTATTACAAGTCATTATATGTTACTGGATGAGATGAATTACAGTAGTATTAAACAGACATGAATCAGCGCGCAGGTTGTAGTGGGGGAGAAGACTGCAGCAGTGAACGGCACGAGAGAGGAAAATGTCTACTAATGCAGTTGAAAATATTGGTCTACTCTCTGAATTGTTAATAAGACGCGAATGTGACAAGAGTAATCTATTTTGACACGAGTTGACTTTTTATACCTAATGTGCCGAAGTTTGCTTCTTTAATAATTAAAGATAATAGTTAAATTTATGTTTTTCTCTGTAAAAGTAGTAAAATTTGAAAACTGATATCGCTTATATGACAGCTGAAATAAACCAGTTACACTGCTTTGTCGATTCACAATTATTTTCGTTTTATTATATTTATAACTTTATTTATTTAGTTTTCTATTGTCTATGATTCTTATAGTGTTTTCAATTGTTTATTTTTTAACGTTTTTATGTATTTATTGTTTTTTACATTTCATTAGCTACATTTTTAATTATATTACTAAATACTTTACCAAACTAAATTTTACAGCCCTACCAACACACGCGCGCGCGCGCACGCACGCACGCATATATGTAACTTACTTTTTACTAACTTACCTAACTTTTTACTAACCAATTATTCTTATAATTTGAAAATTCTTTTGTTATTCTTTTAATTGTTTTTAAGGTTTTTACCTAAAATTTGGTTACCTACAAAATTTGGTTGTAGGTAAGTTTTGATTTCGATTACGACAGTAAACGTGGACATTTTGTAAGACGAAACAAGCGCAGACACAACAGAAAGAGACAATGTAGGCCTAATAAAGATTTCCATTATTTTGTAAACAGTGACTTGGCGTGTTGTGTTTGTTGCAATGTTTCTCGAAAGTCGAGGCTAGACATCAACAATCGTATATTTTGGAATGTGTACACTTTGTGTACATGTTACGATTCGCGAAAAACGTAGTAATACATGATGCACATTGCTCTGGCATCTTAATTTGTTTGAATAAGTACATTAATAACAACCTCGTACGTGAAATCATTGTGTGTGTGTGTGTGTGTGTGTGTGTGTGTGTGTGTGTGTGTGTGTGTGTGTGTGTGTGTGTGTGTGTGTGTGTGTGTGTGTGTGTGTGTTTAAAAAACGAGCAGATGTAAACTATCCATAAAGAACCGGAGAGACAATATTAATGCAACAATTAGACTGAAACTATTTAAGTACCATAGAGCACATTTACTTACATGCAATTACAATAATTATTTAGGTCAGTTCTTCACCCTACTAATATTTCCGTCACTGTTATCACCGTTAGCCTATTATCACTATCACTCAAGTTGCCTTCACTGCTGCTATCTCGTCTTACATTATTTTCTAAACGATCTGTTACAGTATCCCTTATCCCACGTAGTCATTTTAAATTTTCATTATGTCACGTCTTGATCTCTAGTCTGCAGGAGAAATACAATAAAATTCCTTCAACACTGTCCACAGAAAAATGCACGGTTTTTCTTTCAACACGCTTCTTCACGGTTGCCCAAGTCAGTTCCATAGGATTAAAATCCGGCTGATAGTGTAGAAGTTATAAAACAGAATATCCTTGGTTTGCCAAAATGGCATCTATTTTAAAAGTTTTGTAAGTTGGTTTGTTTTGTTTAATTAGTGCATACAGCTCAGGCTTTAACATAGATGGACTACAAGGAATATTATGGTTTTTTAACCAGTTAATCATGTCTGCCTTTTTTTTGATAATGATGTTGGAGGTGGATTTATTTGTACATTGTGGTAGGAGGCATTATCTATTACTATTACGCTGTTCTTATTAAAATGAAATGAAACTAAACGCTTCATATTTGATGAATACTGATGTTTTTTGAAAAGTACTCACACAATAACCTCCACAGCGTCTCAGAGAAAACTAAGCTATGTTTCTCTGTTGATGCATGCGCATTACATAACCTGCGCTGTTAGCACAAAAACGGTTGATTCATGTCTAGCTAACTTTACTGTACAACACAAATGCACTTTACACACACAAATACTAACTGCACTGTAATACTAGTCATAGCATTTCTTTGGACACTACCAGATAAATGCTTTTAGTTATGGTTATAAAATTGCCATGCTAAAAATTGTAATATATCAAATATACATACAGGGCTGGCCTAAGGTGTGTACGACGTGTGCGGTCGCACACATGCGATTTTGGGAGGGGCGCCGAAATGAGAAAAAAAATAAAAAAATAATATGGTAAAAATTAAAATTTTTATGTAATTTTGAATGCAAATTAGCCATTTGAATATGTTAATAACTTTTGTTCAACAAATAAAATGTTGCTTGAAAGTACAGTAAAGAGACTGGCTACTGGCTCCAAACGCTCTGCTCCGTTGTTTTGACAGAACTGAACAGTTGTAGATAGTGAGTCACAATCACTATCACATGTTTAGTCTATCTGTCACGTCGACGTCTGGTGCTGTATCTGTGCTGCGACAGGTGGCAGTCGTTATCTGACGTGAGTCGTGACTAGTGTATGCAGTTGACGTCTGCATATAATTAGTAATTAGTTTTGTGTTTTGTGATAAATATTAGTTTTGTGTTTTGTGAATTGTGATAACTCTATTTGTGATGTTAATAAACTAAAAATGTTTTCCAAACCTTCTGGATGTCAAAATAGGAAGCGGAAAGCTAAATCCTTAAAAGAAGCGGAAGCCAGTGCTAAATTACTATGCAAGTATTTATCAAAACCACAAAACCCTGTCTCTAGTACAGAAAATGTAGCTACGAATGACATAGCCCTAACTGATGAACCTAAGCTCAGTGAAAAAGATGAGCACTCTAAGGGACAAGAACTACAACTACCAGAGTGTAGAGATAGTTTACAAACTGAAACTGGTATTCATGAAATCGCAACAAATATAGCTGATGAAACTTGTCAAGGTCAAGAACCTGTAACTGTAACTCATTCATTGGAAGAGCAAGAAAATGGTGGCCCCAGCTCGGCGGATGTTGATGTTACAGTTTCATTTCCATTAAAAGATCCTGCTACATGGTCTACACATCTTAATCCAAACGATCGTGATTGCATTATAGCTGAAGGGCCGTTCTCTCCATATTTAGAGAGATATCCCAAAGATGGAACAAAGAGGTCATTTTCTAATGTACTTTACTATCGGCTGGCTCCAAATGGTGAAAAAGTTAAGAGACGTTGGCTATTGTATTCTCAACAAAACAATAGTGTTTACTGTTTTTGTTGTAAGATATTTAGTACTGCACGTTCCAATAAAACTTTATCAGATCACAGCGGAAACTGTGACTGGAGGCACATTGGAACTATACTGACACGTCATGAAACTTCCCCTAATCACCTAAAGTGTTATGAAAGGTGGGTGGAGGCGGAAAGGAGACTGAGCACAGGTAAAACAATTGATGATGAAAACCAGAAAATAATTGCCCAAGAAAAAGAACGATGGCAGAATGTTCTTAAACGACTTCTTGCCATAACACAATTTCTTGCCCAGCACCAAATGGCTTTCCGAGGAAGAAATGAAACCCTGTACAAAAAGAACAATGGAAATTATTTAGGGCTTGTTGAACTAATTGCCCAATTTGATCCTGTAATGAAAGAACATATATGTAGAGTATTGGCAAATGAAAAACAAAGGTGTCTGTCATACTTGGGGAAAAACATACAAAACGAATTATTGACTCTGATGGGAGACAAAGTAAGAGAAGAAATACTAAGCAGAATTAAAGGAGCCAAATACTATGCATTGATTCTCGACTGCACACCCGATTTAAGTAGAAAGAACAGTTCTCTGTTGTTTTGAGGTACGTTTATGAAACAAACAAAAAAAAAGTTGAAATTTGTGAAAGTTTCCTAGATTTCTTTGAAATAACAGACACTTCAGGGAAGGGAATGTCAGAAACAGTCTTAAAAAAACTGCAAGAGTACGACTTGGACATTTCTAATTGCAGAGGCCAGGGATATGATAATGGGGCAAATATGAAAGGAAAACACTCTGGACTACAAAAAAAAATTTTAGAAAAAAACAAGAGAACTTTTTTTGTACCATGTGGCTGTCACAGCCTAAACTTGGTACTAAGCGATGCCGCAAAAACCTCAGTACCAACAGTTACCCTTTTTGGAACAATTCAACGATTGTTTGTGTTTTTTAGCTCATCAACAAAATGTTAGAGCAAATTGTTAGAGAGTCTGTCACAATCATATAAGGCGTCATCAGTATTTGGGCCTTCTCTCACATTGAAAGAACTTTGTGTAACTCGCTGGGAAGCACGTATTGAATCACTCAAAGCAGTAAGATACCAGATTGTGCAAATCCGACAAGCACTTTGGGACCTGCACGAGGATGCATCATTTGAAGACGAGGTTAGAAGTGAGGCAAATTCCTTGTCCGAAACAATTGAAGATTTTGGTTTCTTAGTGTCATTGACTACATGGTATGATGTCCTGTTTCAAATAAACATTGCTAGTAATTTACCTCAAGCTGTAGCTATTTAGAAGTCCGCTGGGGACTTTTTGACGGACTTTCGCGAAAATGGATTGTTAGTTGTTTAGTGAAAGCCAAAGAGTTGGCTGAAGATTTAGAAGTCGAAGGAAAATTCAAAACACCCTGGGTTAGAAGGAAGAAGAAGCAGTTTGATTACGAAGCTAATGATGAAGCACCGATTGACCCCCAAGAGCGTTTTAGAGTTGACTTTTTTATACCACTTGTTGAAACTGCCCAAATGGCTGTGCAAGAGAGGTTCGAACAGCTTAAGGCCAAAATGTCAAAAGTTGAGTTTCTTTTTAAACTTGATGAATTGCTCAAGAGAGAGGACTTGTTTGTTAAATGCAAAGACCTAGAAGACCTCCTTTCAGATGGGGATGACAGTGACATCAAAGGAGCTGAGTTATAGGAGGAGCTGATCTCTATCAAGGACCTCATGCCAAATAAAGGTACGTTTTACTTTTACGTTTTAGCTATTCAAAATTTATCATCTTGATTTATTGTTTGGTCAGTTAATTCATAATTGTTTTGGGCTCAAACAAAATTATTATTTTTCAAAGTTTTTTAATTTCCAAAATTAAAAAGCAGTCTTTTAATTCCTTTTTGTTTGATTTTAGGCGGGAAGACGCCTCTGAACGTGCTGAACTTTCTGTTGGAAACTGGATCTGCAGACGCTTATGTAAATGTGTGGGTTGATTTGCGAATACTTCTGACAATACCAATGTCGGTAGCGTCGGCGGAGCGAAGTTTTTCAAAATTAAAATTAATAAAAACCTACCTAAGGTCTACTCTTTCGCAAGAAAGACTCAACAACCTTGCAATTTTGTCCATTGAAAATGATATTTCATCGTCATTAGATTATGATGCACTAATAAAAACATTTTCGGCTGCTAAAGCTAGGAAGGTCCACTGCTAAGTGTATAATACAGATTATTTTAATCAATTTTCTTGATCTTTAAAACTACTACTATCAATTTATAGTTATATTGATGTAACTTATCGAGAAAAGTGAATACCAAAGTTTATATTTCTGAACTTTTTCGTACTTTTTCTAATGTACTGACATAACTTTTTTTAATATTAATATATTCAAACTGAAATGTATTTTTCATGAATATTAAATCAAATAAAACTTTTGTTGTAGTAAAAAAATGTGTCTGTTATTTTCTACCTGACAAAACAATAAACTGAGTAAAAGAATTTGTTAGGAGTTTGCTCTTTACACAAGTACAGTACAGCACGCCTATTGAAGTTTGAAAAAGTCAGTTAAAAGAATTAGTACTAGAAGAAGTCATTTAAAAAAATAAAAATAATGAAAAGGTACTAAATACTTTACTTTAATATTTACTATTTATTACTACTTATTAGTTTTAGTTTTTGGTTTTTAATCCCTTTAAAATGCCAACTTCAGTTATTAAGTTCCGACAAATTTCAGTTATAGAGCACCCATATCATTTTTTGGAGGGTTTTCTATACCCATTTTCATTGTAAGGGGCACCAAAACTCATTCTTGCACACACAGCATTTTGCTCTTAGGCCGGCCCTGTATACATATCCTACATAAATTCAACTACACACTTGATAACGGTACAATATGAGTGGTTGGATTACACAGATATTTTGGGGATAAAAAATTAGCTTTTTTTCTTATTGTTTTCATTCAGTTCACTGTGTAAATTGTACTTTTACTGCTCATCAGTTTTAGAAAGCGTTTAATGAAGAAATTTGTGTTAGTGGTTGAAATCACAATCAGAATGATCAATATTGCACACCACTATATAAAAATTATTCCGATTAGCGCTTTCAAGCTTCACAGCTCATCGTCAGATCAGGAATAGACATAAAATATGTAATACCCAACCCTTCACCCCTCTCCCCCACCCTGCTCACCAACAACAAACTAAAAATTAATGACCCTTCCCCACCCCCTACACTCTGTCTCACCATCTGTACAGTTACATATTTTTCTAGTAAATTCCTTGTGTGTGTGTGTGTGTGTGTGTGTGTGTGTGTGTGTGTGTGTGCATCCTTTTAAACTACCCTCTTCCTCTCCACACATGTGGGTCAGTCACACACCCTTATTTTAAAACAACCAATTAGTACTATGAAATATAATTTTTAATCTTATCTATCTGCCCTCTCTCATTTACTTCTTAATCATGTTATAAAATATTTCTTCATTATCAAATTTAATTTTAATATTAATTAAATTGTCTAACCCTTTTTCTCTTTCTTTCAATATTTCTAACTCCTCTCTAAGCTTCCTTTCAACTGTGTTATTTACTACTTTTACAATTTCGTATTCTTCCAAAGGATTAACAAACTTGTGGTTGTCTTCTATGAAATGTCTTGCATATAACGAATTGGTTGTTCTATTACCTTCTCCACGTTTGTGGTCAGACAACCTGCATGCGAATTTTCGTCCTGTCTCCCCTAGGTACACTTTGTTGCAGTCTTTACATTTTAATTTATAAATTCCGCTTTTCTGTAATACTGGAATTTTTTCTATATTCTTATTCCTTATCTTATCAAATACCGTTTCACATTTTTTAATAGCTATATCTACTCCATATTTATTAAAACATTTTATAATTTTTCTAGTATGTGAACCTATGTATGTCAATGACCCTGCATAATTCTTTTGTTCTGGTTCTATTTTAGCTTTTTGTATGTAATTTATAATATGGGAGAATACAGGTATAAAAAGCAGTTGATGAAAGTAATTAAAGAATGTGTAAATCAGAACTATTTTAGGTTTAATAACAAGTTTTATATACAGAAAAAAGGTTTACCTATGGGGTCTTCATTATCCCCTATTCTTGCTGAAATATACATGAATGATTCTGAAAAGCAATTAATAACTTCCACTAAGTATAAAGACAATATAAAATTATGGTCTAGATACATTGATGATGTATTAGTAGTTTGGGAAGGAAGCATAGAAGAAGTGCATGAGTTTATAAAGGAGGTAAATAATACGGATAAAAACTTACAATTTAAGGAAGAGATAGGAGGTAAGCAAATAAATTACTTAGATTTAAACATAGAAATTAAAGATAATGAGAAACTACAGTTTGGGATATTTAGGAAAGAGTCGTATTCTGATATAATTATACCAAGAGAGTCGTACCACCCATACAGATATAAAATGGCGGCAATCAATTCCTTTTGTTACAGAGCTCAGAAGTGTTTAAAAGAGACCGAATCAAAAGATAGGGAGTTAAAAACGATAAAAGGAATTGTAAGGAATAATAATTATAGCACCAACATAGTGGATAAAGTTATGAAAAGGGTCAACATACAAAAAGCTAAAATAGAACCAGAACAAAAGAATTATGCAGGGTCATTGACATACATAGGTTCACATACTAGAAAAATTATAAAATGTTTTAATAAATATGGAGTAGATATAGCTATTAAAAAATGTGAAACGGTATTTGATAAGATAAGGAATAAGAATATAGAAAAAATTCCAGTATTACAGAAAAGCGGAATTTATAAATTAAAATGTAAAGACTGCAACAAAGTGTACCTAGGGGAGACAGGACGAAAATTCGCATGCAGGTTGTCTGACCAAAAACGTGGAGAAGGTAACAGAACAACCAATTCGTTATATGCAAGACATTTCATAGAAGACAACCACAAGTTTGTTAATCCTTTGGAAGAATACGAAATTGTAAAAGTAGTAAATAACACAGTTGAAAGGAAGCTTAGAGAGGAGTTAGAAATATTGAAAGAAAGAGAAAAAGGGTTAGACAATTTAATTAATATTAAAATTAAATTTGATAATGAAGAAATATTTTATAACATGATTAAGAAGTAAATGAGAGAGGGCAGATAGATAAGATTAAGAATTATATTTCATAGTACTAATTGGTTGTTTTAAAATAAGGGTGTGTGACTGACCCACATGTGTGGAGAGGAAGAGGGTAGTTTAAAAGGATGCACACACACACACACACACACACACACACACACACACACACACACACACACACACACACACACACACACACACACACACACACACACTGAAACACAAGGAATTTACTAGAAAAATATGTAACTGTACAGATGGTGAGACAGAGTGTAGGGGGTGGGGAAGGGTCATTAATTTTTAGTTTGTTGTTGGTGAGCAGGGTGGGGGAGAGGGGTGAAAGGTTGGGTATTACATATTTTATGTCTATTCCTGATCTGACGATGAGCTGTGAAGCTTGAAAGCGCTAATCGGAATAATTTTTATATAGTGGTGTGCAATATTGATCATTCTGATTTAGAAAGCGATCACACACACACACACACACACACACACACACACACACACACACACACACACACACACACACATTGTGGTTAGCATGTATGGAATGTGCATTATTTTGTACATAGCAACCCCAAAGATAGCATTATTAATATTTAACCATACACACATGGCTACAGCTGTCAGTACAACTTTTCCAGATGGTCCCCACAAACCAGACTGTTTGGTCATTGATAATTCTCTTTGATTTTCTCTTTCTCTTCTATAATCTCTCAACCGCCTCTTTACAGTGAAAACATCTGAAATAGTTTTAGGAACAGAAAATTAAACCTGGAATAAACTGTTATTATTATACATTTATATTTAATAGATTATGTTTTTAAAAATTATAATTTAATTATGCTTAATGTGGAATCAGTATTTATTAACTTTACTACAACAGATTCTGCACAGGACATAAAGGGAACAATGAGACGAGCACGATGTCAGGAGGAGCTGAAGGGATGGTTAGATGGGAATAGCTGGAGACTGTGTGTGCTTCACCATATATTTTTTACTTCATTGGAAAAACAAATTTATACATACTCTGCTGATAAAACTTCCTTTCCAAATCCCTCTTTAGAAGTTCCTTTTCTAAATTCTCTTTGCTTCCCCACACTTCAGTAGCTCTGCAAAACACATAAACTACACTAACAAGTTTTCATTACTTATGTATGGTTTCAACTTCTTTATCATATTTACTTTCTTTTTGAAACAAGAAAATATACAAATTTATTGTTCATATACAAAAAGCAATCCAAGATTGGATCTGGCTGTTACTGAGGAGAAGAGACTATCCCACAGCACTTTGGACACATGATACGGATTACAAGTAGGATGTGCGGTAGACGGGTATGTTTTGTGAGACAAGGCAGATCAAGTGCTTGGTAGTACTGTAGTTTAGTGACAGGTACCATTTGATATTATATAATGTTATTATTGTTTTAATAAGTGTTTGTTCTACTTGTTTTGTGTTCGCTGTCCACCATGATATGTACAATAAAATGGTGTACTACGCAGGTGTGGGCTGTACAAATCACAGTGACAAAGTGAAGGATTTAGGAATTTCTTTCATTGATTCCCTAAAGCTAACCTCATACACAAACAATATTAATTTTTGTAAGACAAAAGATTAATTTAACTGTAGAACAGCATAGATATGTTCTGAACATTTTTCTCCATGCAACTTTGAAAGAGATTTTACATTAGAATTGCTGAACATTCTGTAAAAGATGTTTCATAGAAAAATGCATTTTAAGACCCCCACAGCAGTTTTAAAATTATCTGTGTCTTCCAACAGAACTAACCATGCTGTAATATTATGAGAAAATAAAAAAATACTATCTTTGCTTCAGAGTTCAACTCACAATGTTCCTTCTGTAATCACTAATAAAATGAAAATGTATCAGAGGAGTCTGTAAGAGTTGCAGCAGAGATTGAGCAGAGAGAATTTTAAAGAAAATCTTCCCTTAAACGGCAAAATGAAATCCTTCTCAATGAATTAAAGCCTGCTTGTTCATTTATCTCCATTTTAAGGCAATCATTTGTATAAATATAGAGAAGTGGTCCCTTCCTGCCAACAACAATACATATTTTTAAGAAATGTACAAAATTGTCTTCGGAGGATGTAACCATCACCACCACGAAATGCAACGTCAAAACTAGCATCAGTGAACGTAGACAACATTGCCAGATGGGACAATCACAGAAGTCTACTGTAGCAGAACATGCTCTGTCCAACAATGAGCACAATAACTTGTTTGGAGAGATCTAGGTCCTCTCCTCAACTACTCAACAGTACTTCACTCAGTTGCAGAGGGAGGCTACTGAGATCCACAAGCATGATGAATGCAGCATGAATAAGAAAGAGGAGTACTTTGCATTAATAAAAAAAATACTGGGCCTAATTAAAAAAAAAAGCTGAGCCTATCAAGAAGGTAGTGATGTAATTGGTCCAAATATTGACCAAACAGCAGTGAGTGCAATTTACACCTAAAAAAAATTATAAATAGAAGTGCTTCAATGGGTAGGACTGTGTGTACTCTTACTCCTGTTTGGGCATTTGAGATCTTCATTCCTGCACCACCAAAAATGTATGTCTACAGGTATGGTTGAAATGTCTGGAACAGTTTATAGACATCATGACCACGGCCTAACAGCCCCGCAAATTTTTACAATTTGTGCTTTTTCATGTTTGTCATTGGCAAATAGACCTTTCTGACATTCAAAACTGGAATTATGATTTTCATTAGTAGTTAACAAGGCCTGTTTGTGAATTTACATTCTGAGGGATAGAATTATGTTTCACATCTAAATGTAACCAAGATGTTTTGGAATCTTATTTCTCACAGACGAGGGCCAGTTTTAAGATCATCTTCTCCCAACTACAGTGTCTTAAAGAATAAAATATCTTCTTCTTTCTAGGAGGGCTCCTAAATCATAACAACCAGAAATTGTTGTGAAAATTACAACACATTCAAGTATTTGTGTTTGACTCTGTTGACTGTGTAACTCTTGATAACAAAACAACCATAGACAATGAAAAAATGTTTGACTTCTGACAAGATGTAGAATCTGTTTGATGGTCAATGAGTTATTCCATCAACTCTGTCAGAAGATACGAAAAGATGACCATAACCTTAATACAGATTTGCTTAATTGTTGGATAGATATATTGCATATACTGTTCAAAATCGAAACATACAAACTTACAACTATGGAGAAAAACGGATCACACTGATATGAAAAACAATGACTGGCTTTCAACCTTATCAAGTGGTGCTATGATACACTTGTCTCCAGATGGCTAGAAATTATTCTCAGATTTGAAGAGGAATTTGAGAGAGTTCACAGAAAAGAATCAACATACATGTTAATGTTATGAAAGAACTTGTAAATACTTTAGTCCAAATTTAGTGTCACTGATGAATTTGCCATAACTTGTTACATGTACACACATACACACAAAGGACTTTACCACAAAGAAGTGTAGGAAAATGCAGAAACTCCATTCATGAATGATACAGGAAAAAGAAAATTGCAGGACAATAAATTACTAGTTAAGGGTAATAATTGCCTCCTATTATAACCACTTAAATTTAAGATAGATAAATAATAATTGTTTTATTCCATATTTAAATGGTAAACAGTATATTATAATTGTTTATCAATTCAGATATATTATTATATTAAATAAATACTTTCCCAAACCCTGCATTATTTCATTGTATTACTGCAATATTAAGTATTATAATATGAATATTTAGTTAATTTCTTGTTTAAACATATGCTATCAAAGTTTTTTAATTGAGTACAAGATAATAAAATGTATATATTTTTTAAATTAAAAGAGTTTGTTTTAGAAATATACAGGTTTTTATTTATTGGTGCTTCACTTTGAATTCAGTATAACATAAAAAATGATGACTTGATCATTTAAACTGTTAAAACATGAACACTTGTTATCATGTCCACATTTAACGTAGGACACACCATAAAACAGAAAAACCAAACACAAATGTACACAAATGTTGTATTCAACTCAACATTTTCTGAGTACAAAAATAAACAGATAAACTGAAAGTGATTATGTTTTATGCAAAGAATTATCTGCTGCTTATGTTATTTATTAAGGCAAATCATATTTACAACTTTACAATTAACTAATATTCGTAAGATTTTCAAGTGAAAACTTATTGCTAAGCATAACAGATTAGATCAACTGCTATAATTCTTAACCTATATCTCAGTTTTAATTTAGAGAGCTTTCCTGAGTTTTCAAAATACAATTTGATAGTTATGTACAATATTATTTTAATTGGACATTCTACCTCTCAGAGTTAGAGGTAACATAACAATCAAAAAATTTTTAACCTGGATGATGCTTCAAATGAGTTTCCTTATTACTTTTGTATGCCAAAATAAATAAAAACCTCTGCTCAACAGTATGTAAAGGACCAAGGCAGCTTTTGTGTTTAGTGGATGGTTGCATTACTAGTACAACATGTCGCCAGCCGCTAGTTGCGGTATTCACAGCCAGGAGGCGCCTCAGTACAGCTGTTACCTCATAGGCTACTCAGTTTTGCCTCAAGACGCTGAGTGCATGCTGTATGGAGCGTCCACCAGGTATTGCACCCGGGACCATGCGCACATGAAGGGAACCCGCTAGACCACCTGGAGGCTCTTTATATGCAGTGGTGCACCCAGGGGGGTTATGGGGGTTAGACACTTCCGAAAATATGGAAAAAAATTTGTAATCAACGTATGTACATATAGTAAGATTAATTACTACACTCTTAATATGTTAATTACTATATTCTTACAAACAAATTAACATTTTTACTATCTCTCTATATATATATAAGCGGCTTTGTCCTGACTGACAGAGAATCAACGTAGAGCAAAAACTACTGAAGATAATGATCTCAAAATTTGAAGGTATATTCTTATGTAGATGCTCACTAAGAAACGGTTTTAAAAACTTTCACTCCTAAGGGGCAAACCCCTCCCCCCCATTGTATGTATGTATGTTCCACATCTCCTCCTAAACCACTGGACCGATTTCAACCAAACTTGGCACAAATATTTTACGCGATGGGAGAACCAACATAGGATAGGTGTTTTTTTCGATGGGGTCCTTTGGGGGGTTCTTTGGGGTCTTCCACATCTCCTCCTAAACCACTGGACCGATTTCAACCAAACTTGGCACAAATATTTTACGCAACGGGAGAACCAACATAGGATAGGTGTTTTTTTCGATGGGGTTCTTTGGGGTCTTCCACATCTCCTCCTAAACCACTGGACCGATTTCAACCGAACTTGGCACAAATATTTTACGCGACGGGAGAACCAACATAGTGTAGGTGTTTTTTTCGATGGGGTCCTTTGGGGGGGGTTCTTTGGGGTCTTCCACATCTCCTCCTAAACCACTGGACCGATTTCAACCAAACTTGGCACAAATATTTTACGCGACGGGAGAACCAACATAGGATAGGTGTTTTTTTCGTTGGGGTCCTTTGGGCATTCTTTGGGGTCTTCCCACATATCCTCCTAAACCACTGGACCGATTTCAACCAAACTTGGCACAAATAGTTTACGCGACGGGAGAACCAACATAGGATAGGTGTTTTCTTCGATGGGGTCCTTTGGGGTCTTCCAAATCTCCTCCTAAACCACTGGACCGATTTCAACCAAACTTGCACAAATATTTTACGCAACGGGAGAACCAACATAGGATAGGTGTTTTTTCGATACGATCCTTCGGAGGGGTCCTTTGGGTCTTAAAAAACTATTAGATCTGGTTACTATGGCAACCCAATAGAATAGATTATGGTTACCATAGCATCGGTGGAAGTCTCCCGCGTAGGAAATAGCGCGGGAGTCGTCCGACGGGCCTTCTCCAGAGTTCATCCACGGAACCCGGGGAGTCTTAGGTCGGATCCCACGAAAGACGGCGGGGCCAGAGTCCACGGTTTTTATAAATAAAGATATAGGTTATGATACCAAAGGTGGTGTATGCATCTTAAGAAACTTCTTAATAGTGTGTGAATTCAGAGTTGTTTCAGTTTGAATTTAAAAGTGGATAAGTTAAGATCGAAGTAAGTTATAAGCGAGTATAAAAAACAAAGTTTTGATAGCGAATGTATTCAGATCACAGTGTTCAGACAATATAAATGCACTTGCTTCAGTTTGAATTTAAAAATTGATAAGCTGAAATCTATAGAGGTATTGTATTGTTAGAATAAGTTTAGGAGACACTAATTTAACAAATGCCTTATTTCAACATTAACACAATGAATTATAAAACGATAGTTAAATACGCAGCGCGTGCAAGTACTGTAGACATTTTATTGAAAACTAATTTAGCTGTTCGCCCTCTCCCAGAGTTAGAAATCGAGCAGGAGCATCACGCGCAACAGAATTCTTCTCCAGATATAAGAATACAGTTTGACATGTTCTTAAACAGGTGCGCTACAGAGTATTCCTCCAGTGTGAATGCGAACGTAACAATATAAGGAAGATTATACACTTAACAAGTAATATAACGTTAGAACAAAAATAGGTGCCTATGAGCCTATGAATAAATTATGAACCCGAGGAACGCTGGGTAAATCGGCTATATATAGTATAGATATCTATATAACTCAAATACCACTGACTGACTCACTGATCACGATATCTCTGAAACCACTGAATGGATATCAATGAAACTTTGAACATAGCTTCATCATAGGTCTTAGGTGCTCACTAAGAAACGGTTTTAAAAACTTTCACTCCTAAGGGGCAAAAAACCAAATACTGAAATTTATCGCGGGAATTGCATACTTTGTAAATGAAGTGGTTGACATCTTAGTTTACTGGAAACCCCGAATACATTTAGTCCTGAGTTTTTAATCATTGTTTTAAATTGAAAAAAACTTCGTTGTTTGCAGGTTCTTATAGTCGAGAAAATTTCGAAGTTCAATTAATTAATAAATGTATGTCCTTTTTTCTCGGAAACAGCTCTAACGATTTTCTTGAAATAAATATTAAATAGCTGTTGCTATGAATGTAAATAAACAAACTAAGAGTTGAGAATTTGTACAATCTATCTAATCCTATACTATTAAGCGAGCAATAATTGTACAATTACGTACAACGTGAAACTCCGTAGCGAAGCACAGGTATTTTGCTAGTCTATATATATAAAAGAGAAATACCACTGACTCACTGATTCATCACGAAATCTCCGAAACTATAACACCTAGAAACTTGAAATTTGGCATGTAGGTTCCTTATGTGATGTAGGTATCCGCTAAAAAGGGATTTTTGGAAATTCGACCTTTAAAGGGGAAAAACGGGGGGAAGTTTGCCTGACTGACTGACATAGAATCAGCGTAGAGCAAAAACTACTGAATGGATATCAATGAAACTTTGAACATAGCTTCATCATAGGTCTTAGGTGCTCACTAAGAAACGGTTTTAAAAACTTTCACTCCTAAGGGGCAACCCCCCCGCCATTGTGTCTATGTATGTATGTTCCACATCTCCTCCTAAACCACTGGACCGATTTCAACCAAACTTGGCACAAATATTTTACGCGACGGGAGAACCAACATAGGAGAGGTGCTTTTTTCGATGGGGTCCTTTGGGGGGTTCTTTGGGGTCTTCTACATCTCCTCCTAAATCACTGGACCGATTTCAACCAACCTTGGCACAAATATTTTACGCAACGGGAGAACCAACATAGGATAGGTGTTTTCTTCGATGGGGTCCTTTGGGGTCTTCCACATCTCCTCCTATACCATTGGACCAATTTCAACCAAACTTGGCACAAATATTTTACGCAACGGGAGAACCAACATAGGACAGGTGTTTTTTTTTTTCGATACGATCCTCTGGGGGGGTCCTTGGGTCTTAAAAAACTATTAGATCTGGTTACTATAGCAACCCAATAGAATAGATTCTGGTTACCATAGCATCGGTGGAAGTCTCCCGCGTAGGAAATAGCGCGGGTGTCGTCCGACAGGCCTTCCCCGGAACGATACCTCTGAAACCTTCTGGTTTCACGATCTCTGAAACCACTGAATGGATATCAATGAAACTTTGAACATAGCTTCATCATAGGTCTTAGGTGCTCACTAAGAAACGGTTTTACAAACTTTCACTCCTAAGGGGCAAAAAACCAAATACTGAAATTTATCCACTGTAAGTGGTTGACATCTCAGTTTACTGGAAAACCCGAATACATTTAGTCCTGAGTTTTTAATCATTGTTTTAAATTGAAAAAAACTTCGTTGTTTGCAGGTTCTTATAGTCGAGAAAATTCGAAGTTCAATTAATTAATAAATGTATGTCCTTTTTTTCTCGGAAACGGCTCTAACGATTTTCTCGGAAATAAATAATAAATAGCTGTTGCTATGAATGTAAATAAACAAACTAAGAGTTGAGGATTTGTACAATCTATCTAATCCTATACTATTAAGCAAGCAATAATTGTACAATTACGTACAACGTGAAACTCCGTAGCGAAGCACGGGTATTTTGCTAGAGAGATACCAAGTAAAAGTAGGGCAGAGTAGTGATACATTCACTAAAAGTTAAATCATAAATAAACTAAAATAAAAGAAATTAAATTCGAAAAAGTCAGTAGACAAGTTTAAGTAAAGACAAAAAGAAAAATCGTATATAAATGAAATTTAACTAAAACCAAAATTTGTAAAGAATTATTTTTCTAAAAGAAGAAACAAAATAATAACAATAATTACTGTATTAGCCTATTTACAAAAAGGTATCTAGGTTACCTAATAAAAAAGTATAAACATTTATTGGTTACTAGGAGTAACTGACTAACAAGAAATATTAATTGTTAAATGCAATTCAATGTTAGATGAAAAAGTGTAATGTCCTATAAAAGTTAAATAAATTTCAAAGAATATTCGGAATTAACCACTTCTAAATTAAGAAAACAAGTCAGCACTTGACACTACATCCGAGATGTCCATTGGAATAAACTGATCCACACCAGAAAATCGATGAACAAACAATAAATTCTGCTAATATCAGCTCAATCCAGACGTCATCATTGAAAACCTTTTGGTGAGATCGTTTCTGTTTACAAGTTAACTAAATTACACCTCAACTACAAATCTAAAACACTAGAAACAGCACCATCTCTGTAAATTCATTATTTTGGTTAATAATACATGGTTAATAACATTATAGCCATACTAAGTAAATAGTGTATGTTTTTTTGTCAGTGAAGAAACGTAGTCTGCGCTCTAGCAGTCAAAAAATCAACTGAATATTACAGATTATACAAATTTTAACATAATTTATGTAAAGTTTGATACAGACCAATATGCTAAATATAATAAAATAACATTAACATAACAATAATAATAATAATAACATAATAATAATTTAACATTATTATGTTAAATATAATAAAATAACATAATTACCTACGCTACGCTAAGTCAGTCGGTCTGACCGGTTTGTGCGCTCTCACTTTTTTAGTTAAGTACCTAAGTAAGCAGCTACGAATTTTGATACCTATTAGCTAAATAAACGTTCTATTTTGAAAGTAGAAAATGGACGAGGAAATTGAGTTTATAATAAGCAACGGATTACAGATGCCTTACCGAATAGTAAAGATAAGTGGTGACGGCGCGTGTCTCTTCTCCTCCCTGTCCTATCTGGTGCACAGCGACGTTTCAAGGACCGCTCAAATTCGTGCAGAAATAGTGAATCACGTGTCCAATAACTGGCAAAGGTTCAAATGCTTTACTCACCAGCGGTCTGGAGCTGCTTATGGTACCAAACGTCTGTACCTCGCCAAAATGTCTAGGCCGTACACATATGGGACTACTTGCGAGCTCAAGGCTGCTGGAGCAATATTTCCTTATGAGTGTCAGGTGTTTCAAGGTGGCTCTATTCTCGCTATTTTTGGGGAGGCATTACAGGGAGCCAAAAGAATTCGGTTCACTGGAGATTTCAATGAAGGGCATTTTGATTATTTCAATGAAGGGCATTTTGATGTTTTAATTCCCTTGGCCGAATCAACACATAATACAGTTAACTTAGAATCCCCGAATACCAATAACCCAGCGGAATGTCAACTGAATTTGTCCGAATCCCAAAATACCAATAATCCAGCGGAATGTCAACTGAATTTGTCCGAATCCCCGAATACCAATAACCCAGCGGAATGTCAACTGAATTTGTCTTGCACTGTCTCCCAGTCCCAATCCTCTCCTTACGTTGACCTCTCCAGTCCAAGTTCAGATGAATCTGTTGCTTCGACTGTAGCATCAGTCAAAGGGAAAAGAGGAAAAAAACGCAGAAAAAGGTTTACAAATGCAATCAGGAAAAAACAAGTAAGGGAAGCTGCTACCAAATATGCCAAAAACAACCCAAAAGTTCATAGGGGGGCAGTCAAAAAATATACTGATAGTCACCCGACAGTTAACTGGGAGGCTGTAAAAAAATACAATGAAAGTCATCCAACAGTTCATAGGGAGGCCGTAAAAAAATACAATGAAAGTCATCCAACAGTTCATAGGGAGGCCGTAAAAAAATACAATGAAAGTCATCCAACAGTTAATAGAGAGGCCGTAAAAAAATACAATAAAAGTCATCCAACAGTTCATAGGGAGGCTGTTAAAAAAAATATGCATCTAATAACCCCCATATCAATCCAGTAGCTTCTGCGAAATATAATGAAAAGAGAGCACATAATAGATTATTGACCTGGGATAAACTTTTGTCCGGATTTCAATATGAACCGGAAATAGATTATTCCACGGACAAGTTCGTTGAGCTTGGAGTTCGGTCACCATGTAACTGGTGCCGTGCACTGAAGTGGAAGGATGAGACTCCTGGTTTGTGTTGCAATAATGGTAAGGTCCAGCTTCCTCTCCTTGAGCCGTATCCTGAACCCTTACACAGTCTCCTCAATCACCAGCATGCAATGACTGAGCACTTTCTTCCTGCTACCCGGAAGTACAATGGATGCTTCCAAATGACATCTTTTGGAGCCAAAGAGGTAAAAGAAGGAAACTTTATGCCAACTTTTAAAGTACAGGTCCAGGTCTATCACAGGATAAGGAGTCTTATGGTTGAGCCTGAGCAACAGCCTTCATTTCTCCAAATATACTTTGTTGGTGATGATGACAAAGAGAGGGATATCCGTTGTAAAATATACCCTGGCGTCAAGCCAGGATTGGTTAGCCAGCTGCAGAAATTACTTCATGAGCACAACAAGTATATTTTGGATTTTAAGGCTGCTGTTGATTCTGTTCCCAAGGACCAGAAGGAATTTCAGGTAGTTATTAAAGCAAATATGAAGCCTTCTGGAGAACACCATGGTCGTTTCAATGTTCCAACAACTAGAGAAGTGGCAATTCTCATTGTCGGCCAGGATTTTGATAAAAGAGATATCGTTCTCCATAGCAGAGACAATAGATTGTACGAATCAGTGAGACGCACCGTGCCTATGATGCTCTTCAATACCCTTTGATGTTCTGTCGTGGAGAAGACGGCTATTCTATAGACATACCACAGCGCAACCCAAAGACAAAGGCTCCTCTCAAGAAAACTGTGTCTGCTACTGACTTTTACAGCTACAGGATAATGGAGCGTGATGGTGAACAATGCAACCTACTGCTGTTTCGCAACCTTCTCAACCAATTTCTGGTTGATATGTATGCGAAAATTGAAACTGAGAGACTCAATTGGATACGTAACAACCAGAAAAAGCTGAGAAGTGAGAATTATGTCCACCTGAAGGATGCCATGAGTAGAAAGGACGGCCAGTTATCAGAAATAGGCAAGATGGTTGTGCTGCCGTCCACTTTCACTGGAGGACCCCGATACATGCATGAGCGAACTCAAGACGCGATGACGTATGTGCGCCATTTTGGACGACCGGATCTGTTTATTACGTTCACTTGCTTCGGTTGTTGGCTGTGTCTCCGGTACCTCTATATTTGCTTCGGTGTTTGCTTGTGCACCTTCTCCTTGACTGGCCTTATACCTTGTATCGTGTCTGTGTGTGTGAGGCATGATCGTTCTATTGTATTTGCCGGGGTAATTTAATATTAAAAATTTATTAATTTAATATTTTTAAAGCCGCACTCTGTTGGTCACCACTTTGTAATAAAACGAAATCCCCCTCTATTAAAATTTGATATAATTTATAGATTTAATTATCGATTGTGTTGTTTAACGGATTCTCATGTATTACATGCAGTAATTATCTTTTATGATAATTGATAAATATGATTTATTTAATTATAGTGTGATAATCTATTATGGATAAATTATTAATTTACTGGTTTGTTAATGAATGTAACGGTAGCATCGAACATGATGTCGAACTCCTCTTCTGGAAAAACGTCGTCTGCGTAAGTAAAGTCAAGTGTTGTCTGGACAAATAAATTAATATAAAGAACACTTTTCACGTACCTGGTTGTCGTACTAGCTGTTCAGACGTTCACCGCTACTGAATAAACTGTCAAGGTTATTTTGACCAGTTTAAATTTTATAATCAAGGTTATGTAGCACCTTGAAGGTTATGTTGGCGCCATATGGGGTTTCTTCGAGAAAAGTTCCATAAAAAACAAATTTCTAAATGTAAAATTGTATGTATTCACTTTTTCTGTTGTTTAAATGCTTATGGCATTTAAAATAATTTAAATAGTGTATTGAAAAAATTACTGTTTCAAATGTACCTCAGTGTATGCTATACTGAGGGTTACTTATCTAAATTGAAATAATTGAACACAAAGGTTATGCTGTATAACATTAGGGGTTTATTATACCCTCAAAATCAAATTGAATAAAAATACATTTACAATAATACAGTCGGATTTCAAAGTATCCGTCTGCTATCTGATCTAGCTCAGTTAAGAACAATATAAAAACTCTTATGTTTATTAACAAAATTCAATATTATTTAACTAGATACCTCAAAGGTAAGTTCTTGTAAATACAAAATAGAACGTTATTAATTGCTTTGATGGATATTACTATGATAGTAATTCATTTTTGGACTCTTTAAAAACTTGCAATTATATTTTAGGTTAACGATAATTTCGTCTACTTGGATCCTAATTAATATTATAATAACTAATTCTAACACATAAATTCTTACGTCGGATTATTAAAATCCTCTAAATAAACGAATACAGTGTTCGTTATTAATTGTTTGATTGTTTTGCGTCAGTACAAATGTGTGATAGTAACGATCAGTGAAAGACAGATAAACAATAAAATTGGTCACTGTACTACCTTGCTTTTTAATCTTATAGATTAAAAATTTAACACTTTAACGATCGGATTATATTGATCGCTATATAACTGCACTTTAATCGCACTTGGAATGAGAAATGACCCTCTTCTTAATGAAACTGGGTTGGTTACTTTACAGGTTAAGTTCAATTTGCTCGTTCCTTTTACACGCACTGTCTAAAAAGATTCACTATTACTTGTCGATGCACTCTTGTATGATGAATCGCTGTTCTAATAATTATTTTAATGAAATTTAAAGTATATACTACTATTATGTTGTAGTAGATTAATAAAATATAAAACGACGTCGAGCCGCAACTGTTTAGCTCGAGATGATGGAAGCGAATGCGAATTTTTCAGCGTTTCTCTGATTATATACCCCCGTCTTAGATCTCGTTTAGGGACAAATATCGCTGAGTAAACTCTTTTGTGATTGGTACAAAATACCGTTACAGTGACGTATTGTTTTTGTTAGTCGCCACCGGCGTGCTCTCTGTACCCGATTGGCGTTGTTGTTGGTTTTCACTGATAATTTCTTAAATCTGGTAAGAAATGATGCTAACACTCACTATTAACTTATTACACTTTCGATCTCTAAATTATCATCATCAAATTAAAGCTTATTGTCTGCTCTTTATTTTGATGTGACATAATGCTGGGTTTGCACCTAGCTTTCACTGTCAATACATGAAAATAGTGTTTTAAAACATGGTTTCTTATTGTCGTCTGCTAATAATGCACAATGCGACTATTTCCATATCTTTTACATTTGTTTAATTATATCTGTGTTCTCTTTTGAACGATATTGCATGAATAAAAATACATATATTATTACAATTAAAAGCTGTTTATAGCTGAACAATATCAAATCTTAGTCTAATTATGACAATACCTTATTATGAAAATTCCTTATTCTCTAAATACATTTTACTTGGCCTACTCATTTTAAAGGCATACAATATTAATTGAGTGGTGGTATTTCACACCTCATTCGTTATTTTTACTATTCAGTAAATTTAATGTTCATTAGGGGTCCTGTTTCCCTATTAATTTACTGACATAGATTCGTTCATGCATGGTCTAGATACAGTTATGGTACCAGGTTTATTCCATGTTAATTATTACTTCTAATCACATCTCATTTAATTAGGAAGTTGGTTATACATATAAGGCTTCCGTTTACAATTATCCTTATTCTATAATGTTACATCTGGGTTGGTAAAGCTAGCTTTTTATAGCTTTGTGGCTATAGCTAGTATAGTAATAGGCTTCTTTGTTATTTATTTATCATAGTTCTTCTAATTTCAGCCAAAATGCTGTTATTGTTATTACTTTATTAAAGTCATTTGTTGTTTAGTTTCTATTTACATGGCTCTACACATTAATGTCATGATCTGGCTCGCTTGACAGCTTATTGGTGAACCTTGCATGTCCATTAGCCATAGTCAGTCATTGTGTTTCAGTTGTAGTGTCATGCAGTGTATTCATCACTGCTTCTTGGGATCCTTCCTCTTCTTTCTTCTATGCTGGTCCTTCTCTTCTTTGTTACATTCATTACAATGATTCACTTTATAACTTTAGTGTCATAATTTACCCTTCTGGTGTGTGTTTTGGTTATGTAACATTTTGTGGTGTTACATATACTCCCCTCTCAAAATTGATAATTTGAGAAAAGTTTTATAGTTTGAAGAAATTATCACTTTATTTTGTTTAATCATAATATTACTGCTTCTATCTGCACTAAGTTCAATAGTCGGTAGGTGTGTTGCTCTAGACTGAGTTCTTTGTTAGTATTATTTTCAGCTCACTAGTGTTGTTCAAGTTTTTTATACTCTCAGTCATTTAGTTATATCATATCTTAGTTCTTAAATTAACAATTTCCCTGTTTTTCAATAATACATTTTTCTTTACATTATCCACATTTTGATTCTGGTGACAAACTCTTTTGTTCTTTCATTTACCTCACAGTTGTTTATTTAATCCTTGACATATTACAATTCCCTAACATTTATAGTGGGTTCGGAATCAGAGGGGCTCTATTTGGCATCCATTCTCCGCCGTTCCTCAACTATATACCCACAGAATCAGAGGAATCTTCATCTCTGTCTGGGACAATAAAAAGTTGCACATAACAACAGTTGCACTATCACAACACATAAAACATAATATATCATTTATTTTTCAATATAAGACATTATATTCAATAGAATACTCAAAGGATTAGAGGTTTCATTATTATCACCGTTCATGCTTTATCATTTAATCTACCATACTTCTCTTCACAGGTCATTATTTTATAACTTGACATATTTGTTACATTTATTATCAGCTTTGCTGCTATTCATCAACACTAGGCTTCAACTGGTTTTGGTTATTGCACTGTTTTTAATTTATACACTTAAATTTTTCACTATATAATTATGCAGTTGGTCTTTAAATTCTTCTTTAGTTTCACCATAGTTCACTTTTAACACTGTTTATACACTGGGTTTTTAACACTTTGTTCGTTATCTTCTTGGATTATCAGGGGGTTTACAATATTCATTTGATAAACATTCTTTGTCATATACTATACTCATTTGATAAACATTTTCCTTTTCTTTTCTTTCCTTTATAATAATAGCCTTCTCTTGTATTACTCGCTTTGTTGGTTTGCTCCTCTT
The DNA here is from genome assembly GCA_034769895.1 of Magicicada septendecula. Taxonomy (NCBI): domain Eukaryota; kingdom Metazoa; phylum Arthropoda; class Insecta; order Hemiptera; family Cicadidae; genus Magicicada; species Magicicada septendecula. The sequence goes on along the minus strand of CM068370.1, from coordinate 263,406,256 downwards.
CTCCTTCAAGTGATGGATGTTTACCACTTATTCTGGATGATTATAAATTTTGTTGAAATTAATGTTGAAGGATGAAGCATATTGTGTTTGGTTTGTTTGTATTGGTTTTTTATTCACATTTATCTTTATTATCTCAACTCTTTTTTGGTGGTTTGCTTCTCATATTATTATTTTCATCATTCTCATTCCTTGTTAAATCCATCTCTTTTATTACTCTCTTTGTTGGTTTGCTCCTCTTCTCCTTCAAGTGATAGATGTTTAAATCACTTATTCTGGACGATATTTTCATTTGTTGAAATTAATATTGGAGTATTAGAGCATTATAGTACATTAGGTTTATTCAATATAGTATATCATATTCATTCAATAGGTATAAATTTTTCTTGCTTTCACCATTCTATTGGGCTCACTATGGGTCAATTACATTTTCTTGGAGTCACTTCGTTTATTTATGCTTATAGTATTATATATCTTGGTACTGTAAACATTATGACATTCTACATTTCATGATAGTTTTCATTATACATAATTGGTTTAATATCCTTTAATTGGGTTCACATAATTCTGGATGTTTTTTGTGATTGTGCCTTTATTATTTTCATGGCCTTACCATCTCGCTAGGTATCTGGAATATTCTGGTTCAGTCTCATCCCTTTCGATGTTGTTGTTTGAATCGCCTCTTTCATTTTCAACTCCTGGTTCCTGTCGTCTCACGTCTTGGGACGTGTTGGGTCTGCTGCCGTTACTTGCTTGGTTATGCAGTAATGAAAAGCCAGGCCTGTCACAGACTGTTACCCAATTCTCATTGTCATTATTATTCGTGATGTCTGTTTGTGATATGGTATCAGGTCTCCTAGGGTTGAGTTGGTTACGGGCTTGTATGAAGTTTACTTGGGGTCGCCTTCGATACTTCTGCTCCTTCGTTGCCAGCCTCTCGAATTTCTCCTGTCTTTGCGCTGCTACTCCTCGTCATCGAGTCCGTTGAAGCTACGGCGCCTTGGATAGTACCGCCTTCTCCCCTGCTCATTGTTGGCCTGGACATAATTGGCCCTCCTATATTGTTGTGGTTGGTCGTTTCCACCTTGGTTCTGTGGTCGGTTGGGGTTATTGTTGTTATTATTTTGCGGCCGTCTCGTATTATTATTATTATTATTATTGCCAGTGTAATTATTATTATTACCCTGATTATTTGGCCGATAATTGTTCTCATTATTTGGATTTGCATTATTATTATTATAATTATTGTAGTTACTTCGATAATTCCGGAAGTTAGGGTTATTATTATTATTTTGGCTATTATTCCTGTCTTGGAAGTTATCATTCCTCTTGCGGCTCCTTTTATAGTAGCCCTCGTGTTCGGTATCCTTGAGCAGTGCTGCCATGGCTTGGACAGTTTTTATCTGTCCCCACTGTCGTGATCTTGCTACTCCCTCCTCATAATGATAAGCGAGCTTGGTGACCAGGCACTCCTCTGGTATCCTTGGTTCAAGGTTTCTGGCCAAACAAACCTTACCAAGGAAGTAGGAAGTTGGAGTTGTTCCTCGACTGGCGTCATATTTGCCATGACAGATATCATCCCGTACAATGTTTTGAGTAGACTCCGACCAGTATTTGGCCCTGGACAGTGTCTTGAACTCCTCATAACTTTGGATCTCGTGGCGGGTTGCAGTCCACCAGTTATCGTGTATTTCTTTGAAGTATTCATCGATTAAACTGCGGATTACCGTCCATCTGCTTTCCCGGATTCTGGTTAGATTTTCCTCCACTCGTTCCAGAAATTCGATCGAGTTCTTCTTCTAATTTTTAAAGTTGATAACATCGCGGTTGTCCATGGGTTGCAAATAGTGACCCTGTGCTGGTCGGTTGCGAATGGTGTCGATTTCTTCGCGTATTTGTAGGATCTCCCGTTGACGTAGTTCCTCGATTTTTTCTTTATTGGTGACAGGGTTCTTATGGTGTTCACTGATGCGTCTATTTCTTCACATCTTTCCCCCACGTCCATTCTTACTCGTTTTATTTCGTCCTGGCTCATCTTCTTCAGAGACTCGATTCGGGCTTCATTAATTTCTTCAATACTGTTGATCCGCCCATCGACCTCTTCTCTAGTATGTTGTAAATCTTGGCTGTATTGTTCACACCTCTCGTGTACTTCCGTGATCTCTCTTCTGACAACTGCGATTTCTCCTTCTATTTTTGAGTTTATTTTCGCGTTATTCTCCTACATCTTCTTGCTGATATCGTCTAATTTTGTATTCAAATCTTCCTTCAATGATTTATTGTTGTCGTCCAATTTTTTATTCAGGTCACGATTATCCTCCTTCAATGACTCTATATTCTTCATTAATAATTCATTATTTTTCTGGCTGTCATCCATCATCTTCTTCATATTTGTATTTGTCGCTTCCATCATCTTCTTCATCCATTCCTGGAAGTCTGTATCTCCTGTTTGTGTGATTCTCTCAGTTTGTCTGGGTTGCTCGGGTTCTGCAAGAGGCGTTCCTTCTTGTTGATTTTCTAAGTTATTGTTGGTTGTAGCTTCCATTTCGGTTGTTGGCTGTGTCTCCGGTACCTCTATATTTGCTTCGGTGTTTGCTTGTGCACCTTCTCCTTGACTGGCCTTATACCTTGTATCGTGTCTGTGTGTGTGAGGCATGATCGTTCTATTGTATTTGCCGGGGTAATTTAATATTAAAAATTTATTAATTTAATATTTTTAAAGCCGCACTCTGTTGGTCACCACTTTGTAATAAAACGAAATCCCCCTCTATTAAAATTTGATATAATTTATAGATTTAATTATCGATTGTGTTGTTTAACGGATTCTCATGTATTACATGCAGTAATTATCTTTTATGATAATTGATAAATATGATTTATTTAATTATAGTGTGATAATCTATTATGGATAAATTATTAATTTACTGGTTTGTTAATGAATGTAACGGTAGCATCGAACATGATGTCGAACTCCTCTTCTGGAAAAACGTCGTCTGCATAAGTAAAGTCAAGTGTTGTCTGGACAAATAAATTAATATAAAGAACACTTTTCACGTACCTGGTTGTCGTACTAGCTGTTCAGACGTTCACCGCTACTGAATAAACTGTCAAGGTTATTTTGACCAGTTTAAATTTTATAATCAAGGTTATGTAGCACCTTGAAGGTTATGTTGGCGCCATATGGGGTTTCTTCGAGAAAAGTTCCCATAAAAAACAAATTTCTAAATGTAAAATTGTATGTATTCACTTTTTCTGTTGTTTAAATGCTTATGGCATTTAAAATAATTTAAATAGTGTATTGAAAAAATTACTGTTTCAAATGTACCTCAGTGTATGCTATACTGAGGGTTACTTATCTAAATTGAAATAATTGAACACAAAGGTTATGCTGTATAACATTAGGGGTTTATTATACCCTCAAAATCAAATTGAATAAAAATACATTTACAATAATACAGTCGGATTTCAAAGTATCCGTCTGCTATCTGATCTAGCTCAGTTAAGAACAATATAAAAACTCTTATGTTTATTAACAAAATTCAATATTATTTAACTAGATACCTCAAAGGTAAGTTCTTGTAAATACAAAATAGAACGTTATTAATTGCTTTGATGGATATTACTATGATAGTAATTCATTTTTGGACTCTTTAAAAACTTGCAATTATATTTTAGGTTAACGATAATTTCGTCTACTTGGATCCTAATTAATATTATAATAACTAATTCTAACACATAAATTCTTACGTCGGATTATTAAAATCCTCTAAATAAACGAATACAGTGTTCGTTATTAATTGTTTGATTGTTTTGCGTCAGTACAAATGTGTGATAGTAACGATCAGTGAAAGACAGATAAACAATAAAATTGGTCACTGTACTACCTTGCTTTTTAATCTTATAGATTAAAAATTTAACACTTTAACGATCGGATTATATTGATCGCTATATAACTGCACTTTAATCGCACTTGGAATGAGAAATGACCCTCTTCTTAATGAAACTGGGTTGGTTACTTTACAGGTTAAGTTCAATTTGCTCGTTCCTTTTACACGCACTGTCTAAAAAGATTCACTATTACTTGTCGATGCACTCTTGTATGATGAATCGCTGTTCTAATAATTATTTTAATGAAATTTAAAGTATATACTACTATTATGTTGTAGTAGATTAATAAAATATAAAACGACGTCGAGCCGCAACTGTTTAGCTCGAGATGATGGAAGCGAATGCGAATTTTTCAGCGTTTCTCTGATTATATACCCCCGTCTTAGATCTCGTTTAGGGACAAATATCGCTGAGTAAACTCTTTTGTGATTGGTACAAAATACCGTTACAGTGACGTATTGTTTTTGTTAGTCGCCACCGGCATGCTCTCTGTACCCGATTGGCGTTGTTGTTGGTTTTCACTGATAATTTCTTAAATCTGGTTAAGAAATGATGCTAACACTCACTATTAACTTATTACACTTTCGATCTCTAAATTATCATCATCAAATTAAAGCTTATTGTCTGCTCTTTATTTTGATGTGGCATAATGCTGGTTTGCACCTAGCTTTCACTGTCAATACATGAAAATAGTGTTTTAAAACATGGTTTCTTATTGTCGTCTGCTAATAATGCACAATGCGACTATTTCCATATCTTTTACATTTGTTTAATTATATCTGTGTTCTCTTTTGAACGATATTGCATGAATAAAAATACATATATTATTACAATTAAAAGCTGTTTATAGCTGAACAATATCAAATCTTAGTCTAATTATGACAATACCTTATTATGAAAATTCCTTATTCTCTAAATACATTTTACTTGGCCTACTCATTTTAAAGGCATACAATATTAATTGAGTGGTGGTATTTCACACCTCATTCGTTATTTTTACTATTCAGTAAATTTAATGTTCATTAGGGGTCCTGTTTCCCTATTAATTTACTGACATAGATTCGTTCATGCATGGTCTAGATACAGTTATGGTACCAGGTTTATTCCATGTTAATTATTACTTCTAATCACATCTCATTTAATTAGGAAGTTGGTTATACATATAAGGCTTCCGTTTACAATTATCCTTATTCTATAATGTTACATCTGGGTTGGTAAAGCTAGCTTTTTATAGCTTTGTGGCTATAGCTAGTATAGTAATAGGCTTCTTTGTTATTTATTTATCATAGTTCTTCTAATTTCAGCCAAAATGCTGTTATTGTTATTACTTTATTAAAGTCATTTGTTGTTTAGTTTCTATTTACATGGCTCTACACATTAATGTCATGATCTGGCTCGCTTGACAGCTTATTGGTGAACCTTGCATGTCCATTAGCCATAGTCAGTCATTGTGTTTCAGTTGTAGTGTCATGCAGTGTATTCATCACTGCTTCTTGGGATCCTTCCTCTTCTTTCTTCTATGCTGGTCCCTTCTCTTCTTTGTTACATTCATTACAATGATTCACTTTATAACTTTAGTGTCATAATTTACCCTTCTGGTGTGTGTTTTGGTTATGTAACATTTTGTGGTGTTACATATACTCCCCTCTCAAAATTGATAATTTGAGAAAAGTTTTATAGTTTGAAGAAATTATCACTTTATTTTGTTTAATCATAATATTACTGCTTCTATCTGCACTAAGTTCAATAGTCGGTAGGTGTGTTGCTCTAGACTGAGTTCTTTGTTAGTATTATTTTCAGCTCACTAGTGTTGTTCAAGTTTTTTATACTCTCAGTCATTTAGTTATATCATATCTTAGTTCTTAAATTAACAATTTCCCTGTTTTTCAATAATACATTTTTCTTTACATTATCCACATTTTGATTCTGGTGACAAACTCTTTTGTTCTTTCATTTACCTCACAGTTGTTTATTTAATCCTTGACATATTACAATTCCCTAACATTTATAGTGGGTTCGGAATCAGAGGGGCTCTATTTGGCATCCATTCTCCGCCGTTCCTCAACTATATACCCACAGAATCAGAGGAATCTTCATCTCTGTCTGGGACAATAAAAAGTTGCACATAACAACAGTTGCACTATCACAACACATAAAACATAATATATCATTTATTTTTCAATATAAGACATTATATTCAATAGAATACTCAAAGGATTAGAGGTTTCATTATTATCACCGTTCATGCTTTATCATTTAATCTACCATACTTCTCTTCACAGGTCATTATTTTATAACTTGACATATTTGTTACATTTATTATCAGCTTTGCTGCTATTCATCAACACTAGGCTTCAACTGGTTTTGGTTATTGCACTGTTTTTAATTTATACACTTAAATTTTTCACTATATAATTATGCAGTTGGTCTTTAAATTCTTCTTTAGTTTCACCATAGTTCACTTTTAACACTGTTTATACACTGGGTTTTTAACACTTTGTTCGTTATCTTCTTGGATTATCAGGGGGTTTACAATATTCATTTGATAAACATTCTTTGTCATATACTATACTCATTTGATAAACATTTTCCTTTTCTTTTCTTTCCTTTATAATAATAGCCTTCTCTTGTATTACTCGCTTTGTTGGTTTGCTCCTCTTCTCCTTCAAGTGATGGATGTTTACCACTTATTCTGGATGATTATAAATTTTGTTGAAATTAATGTTGAAGGATGAAGCATATTGTGTTTGGTTTGTTTGTATTGGTTTTTTATTCACATTTATCTTTATTATCTCAACTCTTTTTTGGTGGTTTGCTTCTCATATTATTATTTTCATCATTCTCATTCCTTGTTAAATCCATCTCTTTTATTACTCTCTTTGTTGGTTTGCTCCTCTTCTCCTTCAAGTGATAGATGTTTAAATCACTTATTCTGGACGATATTTTCATTTGTTGAAATTAATATTGGAGTATTAGAGCATTATAGTACATTAGGTTTATTCAATATAGTATATCATATTCATTCAATAGGTATAAATTTTTCTTGCTTTCACCATTCTATTGGGCTCACTATGGGTCAATTACATTTTCTTGGAGTCACTTCGTTTATTTATGCTTATAGTATTATATATCTTGGTACTGTAAACATTATGACATTCTACATTTCATGATAGTTTTCATTATACATAATTGGTTTAATATCCTTTAATTGGGTTCACATAATTCTGGATGTTTTTTGTGATTGTGCCTTTATTATTTTCATGGCCTTACCATCTCGCTAGGTATCTGGAATATTCTGGTTCAGTCTCATCCCTTTCGATGTTGTTGTTTGAATCGCCTCTTTCGTTTTCAACTCCTGGTTCCTGTCGTCTCACGTCTTGGGACGTGTTGGGTCTGCTGCCGTTACTTGCTTGGTTATGCAGTAATGAAAAGCCAGGCCTGTCACAGACTGTTACCCAATTCTCATTGTCATTATTATTCGTGATGTCTGTTTGTGATATGGTATCAGGTCTCCTAGGGTTGAGTTGGTTACGGGCTTGTATGAAGTTTACTTGGGGTCGCCTTCGATACTTCTGCTCCTTCGTTGCCAGCCTCTCGAATTTCTCCTGTCTTTGCGCTGCTACTCCTCGTCATCGAGTCCGTTGAAGCTACGGCGCCTTGGATAGTACCGCCTTCTCCCCTGCTCATTGTTGGCCTGGACATAATTGGCCCTCCTATATTGTTGTGGTTGGTCGTTTCCACCTTGGTTCTGTGGTCGGTTGGGGTTATTGTTGTTATTATTTTGCGGCCGTCTCGTATTATTATTATTATTATTATTGCCAGTGTAATTATTATTATTACCCTGATTATTTGGCCGATAATTGTTCTCATTATTTGGATTTGCATTATTATTATTATAATTATTGTAGTTACTTCGATAATTCCGGAAGTTAGGGTTATTATTATTATTTTGGCTATTATTCCTGTCTTGGAAGTTATCATTCCTCTTGCGGCTCCTTTTATAGTAGCCCTCGTGTTCGGTATCCTTGAGCAGTGCTGCCATGGCTTGGACAGTTTTTATCTGTCCCCACTGTCGTGATCTTGCTACTCCCTCCTCATAATGATAAGCGAGCTTGGTGACCAGGCACTCCTCTGGTATCCTTGGTTCAAGGTTTCTGGCCAAACAAACCTTACCAAGGAAGTAGGAAGTTGGAGTTGTTCCTCGACTGGCGTCATATTTGCCATGACAGATATCATCCCGTACAATGTTTTGAGTAGACTCCGACCAGTATTTGGCCCTGGACAGTGTCTTGAACTCCTCATAACTTTGGATCTCGTGGCGGGTTGCAGTCCACCAGTTATCGTGTATTTCTTTGAAGTATTCATCGATTAAACTGCGGATTACCGTCCATCTGCTTTCCCGGATTCTGGTTAGATTTTCCTCCACTCGTTCCAGAAATTCGATCGAGTTCTTCTTCTAATTTTTAAAGTTGATAACATCGCGGTTGTCCATGGGTTGCAAATAGTGACCCTGTGCTGGTCGGTTGCGAATGGTGTCGATTTCTTCGCGTATTTGTAGGATCTCCCGTTGACGTAGTTCCTCGATTTTTTCTTTATTGGTGACAGGGTTCTTATGGTGTTCACTGATGCGTCTATTTCTTCACATCTTTCCCCCACGTCCATTCTTACTCGTTTTATTTCGTCCTGGCTCATCTTCTTCAGAGACTCGATTCGGGCTTCATTAATTTCTTCAATACTGTTGATCCGCCCATCGACCTCTTCTCTAGTATGTTGTAAATCTTGGCTGTATTGTTCACACCTCTCGTGTACTTCCGTGATCTCTCTTCTGACAACTGCGATTTCTCCTTCTATTTTTGAGTTTATTTTCGCGTTATTCTCCTACATCTTCTTGCTGATATCGTCTAATTTTGTATTCAAATCTTCCTTCAATGATTTATTGTTGTCGTCCAATTTTTTATTCAGGTCACGATTATCCTCCTTCAATGACTCTATATTCTTCATTAATAATTCATTATTTTTCTGGCTGTCATCCATCATCTTCTTCATATTTGTATTTGTCGCTTCCATCATCTTCTTCATCCATTCCTGGAAGTCTGTATCTCCTGTTTGTGTGATTCTCTCAGTTTGTCTGGGTTGCTCGGGTTCTGCAAGAGGCGTTCCTTCTTGTTGATTTTCTAAGTTATTGTTGGTTGTAGCTTCCATTTCGGTTGTTGGCTGTGTCTCCGGTACCTCTATATTTGCTTCGGTGTTTGCTTGTGCACCTTCTCCTTGACTGGCCTTATACCTTGTATCGTGTCTGTGTGTGTGAGGCATGATCGTTCTATTGTATTTGCCGGGCTAATTTAATATTAAAAATTTATTAATTTAATATTTTTAAAGCCGCACTCTGTTGGTCGCCACTTTGTAATAAAACGAAATCCCCCTCTATTAAAATTTGATATAATTTATAGATTTAATTATCGATTGTGTTGTTTAACGGATTCTCATGTATTACATGCAGTAATTATCTTTTATGATAATTGATAAATATGATTTATTTAATTATAGTGTGATAATCTATTATGGATAAATTATTAATTTACTGGTTTGTTAATGAATGTAACGGTAGCATCGAACATGATGTCGAACTCCTCTTCTGGAAAAACGTCGTCTGCGTAAGTAAAGTCAAGTGTTGTCTGGACAAATAAATTAATATAAAGAACACTTTTCACGTACCTGGTTGTCGTACTAGCTGTTCAGACGTTCACCGCTACTGAATAAACTGTCAAGGTTATTTTGTCCAGTTTAAATTTTATAATCAAGGTTATGTAGCACCTTGAAGGTTATGTTGGCGCCATATGGGGTTTCTTCGAGAAAAGTTCCCATAAAAAACAAATTTCTAAATGTAAAATTGTATGTATTCACTTTTTCTGTTGTTTAAATGCTTATGGCATTTAAAATAATTTAAATAGTGTATTGAAAAAATTACTGTTTCAAATGTACCTCAGTGTATGCTATACTGAGGGTTACTTATCTAAATTGAAATAATTGAACACAAAGGTTATGCTGTATAACATTAGGGGTTTATTATACCCTCAAAATCAAATTGAATAAAAATACATTTACAATAATACAGTCGGATTTCAAAGTATCCGTCTGCTATCTGATCTAGCTCAGTTAAGAACAATATAAAAACTCTTATGTTTATTAACAAAATTCAATATTATTTAACTAGATACCTCAAAGGTAAGTTCTTGTAAATACAAAATAGAACGTTATTAATTGCTTTGATGGATATTACTATGATAGTAATTCATTTTTGGACTCTTTAAAAACTTGCAATTATATTTTAGGTTAACGATAATTTCGTCTACTTGGATCCTAATTAATATTATAATAACTAATTCTAACACATAAATTCTTACGTCGGATTATTAAAATCCTCTAAATAAACGAATACAGTGTTCGTTATTAATTGTTTGATTGTTTTGCATCAGTACAAATGTGTGATAGTAACGATCAGTGAAAGACAGATAAACAATAAAATTGGTCACTGTACTACCTTGCTTTTTAATCTTATAGATTAAAAATTTAACACTTTAACGATCGGATTATATTGATCGCTATATAACTGCACTTTAATCGCACTTGGAATGAGAAATGACCCTCTTCTTAATGAAACTGGGTTGGTTACTTTACAGGTTAAGTTCAATTTGCTCGTTCCTTTTACACGCACTGTCTAAAAAGATTCACTATTACTTGTCGATGCACTCTTGTATGATGAATCGCTGTTCTAATAATTATTTTAATGAAATTTAAAGTATATACTACTATTATGTTGTAGTAGATTAATAAAATATAAAACGACGTCGAGCCGCAACTGTTTAGCTCGAGATGATGGAAGCGAATGCGAATTTTTCAGCGTTTCTCTGATTATATACCCCCGTCTTAGATCTCGTTTAGGGACAAATATCGCTGAGTAAACTCTTTTGTGATTGGTACAAAATACCGTTACAGTGACGTATTGTTTTTGTTAGTCGCCACCGGCGTGCTCTCTGTACCCGATTGGCGTTGTTGTTGGTTTTCACTGATAATTTCTTAAATCTGGTTAAGAAATGATGCTAACACTCACTATTAACTTATTACACTTTCGATCTCTAAATTATCATCATCAAATTAAAGCTTATTGTCTGCTCTTTATTTTGATGTGGCATAATGCTGGTTTGCACCTAGCTTTCACTGTCAATACATGAAAATAGTGTTTTAAAACATGGTTTCTTATTGTCGTCTGCTAATAATGCACAATGCGACTATTTCCATATCTTTTACATTTGTTTAATTATATCTGTGTTCTCTTTTGAACGATATTGCATGAATAAAAATACATATATTATTACAATTAAAAGCTGTTTATAGCTGAACAATATCAAATCTTAGTCTAATTATGACAATACCTTATTATGAAAATTCCTTATTCTCTAAATACATTTTACTTGGCCTACTCATTTTAAAGGCATACAATATTAATTGAGTGGTGGTATTTCACACCTCATTCGTTATTTTTACTATTCAGTAAATTTAATGTTCATTAGGGGTCCTGTTTCCCTATTAATTTACTGACATAGATTCGTTCATGCATGGTCTAGATACAGTTATGGTACCAGGTTTATTCCATGTTAATTATTACTTCTAATCACATCTCATTTAATTAGGAAGTTGGTTATACATATAAGGCTTCCGTTTACAATTATCCTTATTCTATAATGTTACATCTGGGTTGGTAAAGCTAGCTTTTTATAGCTTTGTGGCTATAGCTAGTATAGTAATAGGCTTCTTTGTTATTTATTTATCATAGTTCTTCTAATTTCAGCCAAAATGCTGTTATTGTTATTACTTTATTAAAGTCATTTGTTGTTTAGTTTCTATTTACATGGCTCTACACATTAATGTCATGATCTGGCTCGCTTGACAGCTTATTGGTGAACCTTGCATGTCCATTAGCCATAGTCAGTCATTGTGTTTCAGTTGTAGTGTCATGCAGTGTATTCATCACTGCTTCTTGGGATCCTTCCTCTTCTTTCTTCTATGCTGGTCCCTTCTCTTCTTTGTTACATTCATTACAATGATTCACTTTATAACTTTAGTGTCATAATTTACCCTTCTGGTGTGTGTTTTGGTTATGTAACATTTTGTGGTGTTACATATACTCCCCTCTCAAAATTGATAATTTGAGAAAAGTTTTATAGTTTGAAGAAATTATCACTTTATTTTGTTTAATCATAATATTACTGCTTCTATCTGCACTAAGTTCAATAGTCGGTAGGTGTGTTGCTCTAGACTGAGTTCTTTGTTAGTATTATTTTCAGCTCACTAGTGTTGTTCAAGTTTTTTATACTCTCAGTCATTTAGTTATATCATATCTTAGTTCTTAAATTAACAATTTCCCTGTTTTTCAATAATACATTTTTCTTTACATTATCCACATTTTGATTCTGGTGACAAACTCTTTTGTTCTTTCATTTACCTCACAGTTGTTTATTTAATCCTTGACATATTACAATTCCCTAACATTTATAGTGGGTTCGGAATCAGAGGGGCTCTATTTGGCATCCATTCTCCGCCGTTCCTCAACTATATACCCACAGAATCAGAGGAATCTTCATCTCTGTCTGGGACAATAAAAAGTTGCACATAACAACAGTTGCACTATCACAACACATAAAACATAATATATCATTTATTTTTCAATATAAGACATTATATTCAATAGAATACTCAAAGGATTAGAGGTTTCATTATTATCACCGTTCATGCTTTATCATTTAATCTACCATACTTCTCTTCACAGGTCATTATTTTATAACTTGACATATTTGTTACATTTATTATCAGCTTTGCTGCTATTCATCAACACTAGGCTTCAACTGGTTTTGGTTATTGCACTGTTTTTAATTTATACACTTAAATTTTTCACTATATAATTATGCAGTTGGTCTTTAAATTCTTCTTTAGTTTCACCATAGTTCACTTTTAACACTGTTTATACACTGGGTTTTTAACACTTTGTTCGTTATCTTCTTGGATTATCAGGGGGTTTACAATATTCATTTGATAAACATTCTTTGTCATATACTATACTCATTTGATAAATATTTTCCTTTTCTTTTCTTTCCTTTATAATAATAGCCTTCTCTTGTATTACTCGCTTTGTTGGTTTGCTCCTCTTCTCCTTCAAGTGATGGATGTTTACCACTTATTCTGGATGATTATAAATTTTGTTGAAATTAATGTTGAAGGATGAAGCATATTGTGTTTGGTTTGTTTGTATTGGTTTTTTATTCACATTTATCTTTATTATCTCAACTCTTTTTTGGTGGTTTGCTTCTCATATTATTATTTTCATCATTCTCATTCCTTGTTAAATCCATCTCTTTTATTACTCTCTTTGTTGGTTTGCTCCTCTTCTCCTTCAAGTGATAGATGTTTAAATCACTTATTCTGGACGATATTTTCATTTGTTGAAATTAATATTGGAGTATTAGAGCATTATAGTACATTAGGTTTATTCAATATAGTATATCATATTCATTCAATAGGTATAAATTTTTCTTGCTTTCACCATTCTATTGGGCTCATTATGGGTCAATTACATTTTCTTGGAGTCACTTCGTTTATTTATGCTTATAGTATTATATATCTTGGTACTTTAAACATTATGACATTCTACATTTCATGATAGTTTTCATTATACATAATTGGTTTAATATCCTTTAATTGGGTTCACATAATTCTGGATGTTTTTTGTGATTGTGCCTTTATTATTTTCATGGCCTTACCATCTCGCTAGGTATCTGGAATATTCTGGTTCAGTCTCATCCCTTTCGATGTTGTTGTTTGAATCGCCTCTTTCGTTTTCAACTCCTGGTTCCTGTCGTCTCACGTCTTGGGACGTGTTGGGTCTGCTGCCGTTACTTGCTTGGTTATGCAGTAATGAAAAGCCAGGCCTGTCACAGACTGTTACCCAATTCTCATTGTCATTATTATTCGTGATGTCTGTTTGTGATATGGTATCAGGTCTCCTAGGGTTGAGTTGGTTACGGGCTTGTATGAAGTTTACTTGGGGTCGCCTTCGATACTTCTGCTCCTTCGTTGCCAGCCTCTCGAATTTCTCCTGTCTTTGCGCTGCTACTCCTCGTCATCGAGTCCGTTGAAGCTACGGCGCCTTGGATAGTACCGCCTTCTCCCCTGCTCATTGTTGGCCTGGACATAATTGGCCCTCCTATATTGTTGTGGTTGGTCGTTTCCACCTTGGTTCTGTGGTCGGTTGGGGTTATTGTTGTTATTATTTTGCGGCCGTCTCGTATTATTATTATTATTATTATTGCCAGTGTAATTATTATTATTACCCTGATTATTTGGCCGATAATTGTTCTCATTATTTGGATTTGCATTATTATTATTATAATTATTGTAGTTACTTCGATAATTCCGGAAGTTAGGGTTATTATTATTATTTTGGCTATTATTCCTGTCTTGGAAGTTATCATTCCTCTTGCGGCTCCTTTTATAGTAGCCCTCGTGTTCGGTATCCTTGAGCAGTGCTGCCATGGCTTGGACAGTTTTTATCTGTCCCCACTGTCGTGATCTTGCTACTCCCTCCTCATAATGATAAGCGAGCTTGGTGACCAGGCACTCCTCTGGTATCCTTGGTTCAAGGTTTCTGGCCAAACAAACCTTACCAAGGAAGTAGGAAGTTGGAGTTGTTCCTCGACTGGCGTCATATTTGCCATGACAGATATCATCCCGTACAATGTTTTGAGTAGACTCCGACCAGTATTTGGCCCTGGACAGTGTCTTGAACTCCTCATAACTTTGGATCTCGTGGCGGGTTGCAGTCCACCAGTTATCGTGTATTTCTTTGAAGTATTCATCGATTAAACTGCGGATTACCGTCCATCTGCTTTCCCAGATTCTGGTTAGATTTTCCTCCACTCGTTCCAGAAATTCGATCGAGTTCTTCTTCTAATTTTTAAAGTTGATAACATCGCGGTTGTCCATGGGTTGCAAATAGTGACCCTGTGCTGGTCGGTTGCGAATGGTGTCGATTTCTTCGCGTATTTGTAGGATCTCCCGTTGACGTAGTTCCTCGATTTTTTCTTTATTGGTGACAGGGTTCTTATGGTGTTCACTGATGCGTCTATTTCTTCACATCTTTCCCCCACGTCCATTCTTACTCGTTTTATTTCGTCCTGGCTCATCTTCTTCAGAGACTCGATTCGGGCTTCATTAATTTCTTCAATACTGTTGATCCGCCCATCGACCTCTTCTCTAGTATGTTGTAAATCTTGGCTGTATTGTTCACACCTCTCGTGTACTTCCGTGATCTCTCTTCTGACAACTGCGATTTCTCCTTCTATTTTTGAGTTTATTTTCACGTTATTCTCCTACATCTTCTTGCTGATATCGTCTAATTTTGTATTCAAATCTTCCTTCAATGATTTATTGTTGTCGTCCAATTTTTTATTCAGGTCACGATTATCCTCCTTCAATGACTCTATATTCTTCATTAATAATTCATTATTTTTCTGGCTGTCATCCATCATCTTCTTCATATTTGTATTTGTCGCTTCCATCATCTTCTTCATCCATTCCTGGAAGTCTGTATCTCCTGTTTGTGTGATTCTCTCAGTTTGTCTGGGTTGCTCGGGTTCTGCAAGAGGCGTTCCTTCTTGTTGATTTTCTAAGTTATTGTTGGTTGTAGCTTCCATTTCGGTTGTTGGCTGTGTCTCCGGTACCTCTATATTTGCTTCGGTGTTTGCTTGTGCACCTTCTCCTTGACTGGCCTTATACCTTGTATCGTGTCTGTGTGTGTGAGGCATGATCGTTCTATTGTATTTGCCGGGCTAATTTAATATTAAAAATTTATTAATTTAATATTTTTAAAGCCGCACTCTGTTGGTCGCCACTTTGTAATAAAACGAAATCCCCCTCTATTAAAATTTGATATAATTTATAGATTTAATTATCGATTGTGTTGTTTAACGGCTTCTCGTGTATTACATGCAGTAATTATCTTTTATGATAATTGATAAATATGATTTTTTTAATTATAGTGTGATAATCTATTATGGATAAATTATTAATTTACTGGTTTGTTAATGAATGTAACGGTAGCGTCGAACTTGATGTCGAACTCCTCTTCTGGAAAAACGTCGTCTGCGTAAGTAAAGTCAAGTGTTGTCTGGACAAATAAATTAATATAAAGAACACTTTTCACGTACCTGGTTGTCGTACTAGCTGTTCAGACGTTCACCGCTACTGAATAAACTGTCAAGGTTATTTTGACCAGTTTAAATTTTATAATCAAGGTTACGTAGCACCTTGAAAGTTATGTGGGCGCCATATGGGTTTTCTTCGAGAAAAGTTCCCATAAAAAACAAATTTCTAAATGTAAAATTGTATGTATTCACTTTTTCTGTTGTTTAAATGCTTATGGCATTTAAAATAATTTAAATAGTGCATTGAAAAAATTACTGTTTCAAATGTACCTCAGTGTATGCTATACTGAGGGTTACTTATCTAAATTGAAATAATTGAACACACAAAGGTTATGCTGTATAACATTAGGGGTTTATTATACCCTCAAAATCAAATTGAATAAAAATACATTTACAATAATACAGTCGGATTTCAAAGTATCCGTCTGCTATCTGATCTAGCTCAGTTAAGAACAATATAAAAACTCTTATGTTTATTAACAAAATTCAATATTATTTAACTAGATACCTCAAAGGTAAGTTCTTGTAAATACAAAATAGAACGTTATTAATTGCTTTGATGGATATTACTATGATAGTAATTCATTTTTGGACTCTTTAAAAACTTGCAATTATATTTTAGGTTAACGATAATTTCGTCTACTTGGATCCTAATTAATATTATAATAACTAATTCTAACACATAAATTCTTACGTCGGATTATTAAAATCCTCTAAATAAACGAATACAGTGTTCGTTATTAATTGTTTGATTGTTTTGCGTCAGTACAAATGTGTGATAGTAACGATCAGTGAAAGACAGATAAACAATAAAATTGGTCACTGTACTACCTTGCTTTTTAATCTTATAGATTAAAAATTTAACACTTTAACGATCGGATTATATTGATCGCTATATAACTGCACTTTAATCGCACTTGGAATGAGAAATGACCCTCTTCTTAATGAAACTGGGTTGGTTACTTTACAGGTTAAGTTCAATTTGCTCGTTCCTTTTATACGCACTGTCTAAAAAGATTCACTATTACTTGTCGATGCACTCTTGTATGATGAATCGCTGTTCTAATAATTATTTTAATGAAATTTAAAGTATATACTACTATTATGTTGTAGTAGATTAATAAAATATAAAACGACGTCGAGCCGCAACTGTTTAGCTCGAGATGATGGAAGCGAATGCGAATTTTTCAGCGTTTCTCTGATTATATACCCCCGTCTTAGATCTCGTTTAGGGACAAATATCGCTGAGTAAACTCTTTTGTGATTGGTACAAAATACCGTTACAGTGACGTATTGTTTTTGTTAGTCGCCACCGGCGTGCTCTCTGTACCCGATTGGCGTTGTTGTTGGTTTTCACTGATAATTTCTTAAATCTGGTTAAGAAATGATGCTAACACTCACTATTAACTTATTACACTTTCGATCTCTAAATTATCATCATCAAATTAAAGCTTATTGTCTGCTCTTTATTTTGATGTGGCATAATGCTGGTTTGCACCTAGCTTTCACTGTCAATACATGAAAATAGTGTTTTAAAACATGGTTTCTTATTGTCGTCTGCTAATAATGCACAATGCGACTATTTCCATATCTTTTACATTTGTTTAATTATATCTGTGTTCTCTTTTGAACGATATTGCATGAATAAAAATACATATATTATTACAATTAAAAGCTGTTTATAGCTGAACAATATCAAATCTTAGTCTAATTATGACAATACCTTATTATGAAAATTCCTTATTCTCTAAATACATTTTACTTGGCCTACTCATTTTAAAGGCATACAATATTAATTGAGTGGTGGTATTTCACACCTCATTCGTTATTTTTACTATTCAGTAAATTTAATGTTCATTAGGGGTCCTGTTTCCCTATTAATTTACTGACATAGATTCGTTCATGCATGGTCTAGATACAGTTATGGTACCAGGTTTATTCCATGTTAATTATTACTTCTAATCACATCTCATTTAATTAGGAAGTTGGTTATACATATAAGGCTTCCGTTTACAATTATCCTTATTCTATAATGTTACATCTGGGTTGGTAAAGCTAGCTTTTTATAGCTTTGTGGCTATAGCTAGTATAGTAATAGGCTTCTTTGTTATTTATTTATCATAGTTCTTCTAATTTCAGCCAAAATGCTGTTATTGTTATTACTTTATTAAAGTCATTTGTTGTTTAGTTTCTATTTACATGGCTCTACACATTAATGTCATGATCTGGCTCGC